>QPKB01000007.1:27855689-27873474 GCA_003546025.1 Camphora micrantha | reverse complement strand
TGCACGGCATATATAAATAAATAGCGGCAAGTACAAGTCGAACCCATAAAATTAATAATATTAAAGCAACTAGAATATGAGATGTTAATAATAATAAAGAGATAAATAATAATAATAATAATAAATAGATTAGAGCATTTAAAGTCCATTAAGCATTCCAAAACATCATTTTTCCATGCAAACATATGTTGATTAGTTCTATTATACTTCAGATATGGGCTCAATCAAAGCATCCAAATCAGTTTTTTTCATAAGAGATAGTTTTCCTCCAACCTAAATTGTATGTGTTGGAATATGGGTCATACCTTTGACGATTATCAAAATGAGTGTTTTGATAAAGAGCATTGACTTCCTCGATTGACTCGACTTGACCTAAAGTTGTTGGATCAATATCTGCATTTATGGCCTGACTATACCTTAATGATTCCAATGTTTTTGGAGTGGGTTTTTGGTTCGTCTCTAAGGTCTCTAACCTCCTCATTAATGTAGCCAATTTGGCATTTGCCTCAATTTTGGGTTCTACTTTGAACAGTCCCCTTTCTTTGGAATGGTGGTTTTGGTGGGTTCCTTTTTAATTGGGGCCCATTGCAATGTATTTTCAGCAGCTTCTTCCAAAAACATCTATATTGATTTTGCTGTTTTCTGTGTAAACTGTCCACTACAAAATGATTCCACCATTTGTTTGGTAGGGTAATCCATGCCTTCATACACAAGTTGGACCAATTAGATTTTTTCAAATCCATGGTGGGGACACTACAAGAAAAACCACTTTTAGCGGGGGCCGGCCAAAAGCATCGCTATAAGATCACCTATAGTGGGGGGCCAACAAGTCAATTTTAATTCACTTTTAGCGGCGCCCGTTCCAATGGCTGCCAATATAAACCCCACTACAATTGCACCAACGTTTGGCGGGAACTTTTTTTGTTTTTAGCCTCTAAATCTTAGCGACGGCTAATTTGGTGGAGGGTAAAAATGTATTTTTAGCGGCGACCATTAGTTGAGGGTTATAATAGCTCCCACTAAATATAATTAAGATGGTTAATTAAAAATCCTTATTAACTATCATTCATGTTTCATTTCTTCACTCTACGCACGTCTTTTGAGTTCTCTCCCTCGCGAGGCAGCGTCTCTTGCGTTCTCCTTCCTTAACTGCAATAGATATGTCTCCTTCATTCCTCTCTCCCCCATGCCGTCCTAGCCCTCATATTCTCCCACCACACACAACTGTCGTCCTCCTGCCCAATAGCCTAGCCCTCCACCCGCCCAGCCTCCTCCTACCCATCCCTTCCGCCCAGCCCCTCTACTCGTGCAGCCCTTTTGTGTTGTTTTATGGATTTCGGCTCTTAGGGTTTTAAGAAAACAAAGTAAAAATTACAGCACTTTGTTTTGAACTATAACCTCCATCAATCATTGAGTCCATCTCCATCTCATTGAATATGTTTATCATTGTTTTTATACTTTAATCATAGAGGTTTTAGTATATAGAAAATGCTTTCATTTTATGCCTTTGCTTGATTGATTTCTATTCCACAATTCATGTTGTTTATGTTAAGAATTTGTATCTCTTCACCAGGGACTTGATTTTCTTGTGCAGTGTAATTGATTGTGGTTTTTTTTTTTTTTTTTTTTTTTTTTTTTTTTTTTTTTTTTTTTTTTTTTTTTTTTTTTTTTTTTTTTTTTTTTTTTTTTTTTTTGTTTTTTTTTTTTTTTTTCAATGTGCTTTCTAGATCACACCAATATTGATAGGGAGTTGTCAAATACAAGGCTTTGATATTGAGTCTTTTTCAACTGCTCTAAGAATACCTTTTTGCATTCTAAAATTCAATTGATAAATCTTGATCAACTTTAGAGAAGTGTGGATATATCAACAATTGGAAAGCTTATGGTTGTTTTGTTTCTGGTATTCTTCGTTATTGATTAGTTTTTTGTGGATTGGTTTATGATGATTAATCCTTTAATAGTCTTTTGTCGTTTGAGCAATAGAATTTTAATTTTTTTTAAAATACTGCATAGAAACGAATGAGGTTCAACCATGAGGATGATACAGTGTGCAGCCATTCTAGGAGATGTGTAGATAGAGACATGTTCTTGGTGTTCATGTTCCTCTCTGTTATACATAAATTATTATGCATTCACATTTTATCATTTTAAGTAACTCAGAATCCATCCATCTGTAGAAGCAGAGAGGAGAAAGTTATGAAAGTCCCAGTCCTTATCTTCCGATAGACATTACAGATATTACGTTTTGAGATATTGTTTACAAGCCTTATATCAAAAACAATTCAGAAGAATTCATTTCAAATTAGATATTTGAACTCATCTTTTACCATTTTAAGATTTAATATAAAAAAAAGTGATGATCAGATGACTCTAAGATTGAGAATTATTTTCTTTTTTTTTTTTCCTCTCTATTTGATGGTTTTTGCCATGAAACAAAATATTTCAACTTCAGATTTTTTGGTTGTTTTGTTGTGATGATGATTGGGATTTGTGAATGTGGGAGATAGGGTTCGTTTCTTTTGCTTGGGATTCTCTGAAGATGTGTTTATCTCCAATCACAATTTAAGGGCTATGGCTTTCACATTTGTCACATATTTATTTATATAAATTGTCAAAAAATACTTCATACGAAAAGAGCAACCCTCAAATGTTTATCAGTCAGTATAACAACATAAAAGATCTAAATAATTAATTTAGATTGTATCTTTTTTTTTTTTTTTGAAAAGTCATTTGATACATGATATTACTTTCATGTATGAGTATACTATTAATGGACATAATGTTAACAACTACTTCAAAGTAGGTAGTGAGGAATCCTTCGAACGTTCCCTTAGTAATTATTTCCATCCGTTTTTTGAACCATGATTTACATATAGTCCATGGATGGGAGATTGTATTATTTAAATGAAAAATGACATAATATTATGCTGAATGTTATTTTCAAAAATAAATGTGTTAATATTATTGGAAAATCGAATTATAATTTCTAAGGTTTGTGTGACGATTTGCTTTTCAATAGGTGACGTTGGCACGGGCAGGATATTTCGATGGATAAAAGTTGGATGCAGAAGTCAAGAGTGAGCCCTTGAGTATCTAAATGGGGTTAAGGAATTCCTACATTTTGCATTTGACCATTCAACAAATGGGGATAAGATCCCATGTCCATGTATCAAATGCTGCAACAAGTTTTATAAGAACAGAGAATAAGTGCACGGTGTCTTGTTATGGAATGGGATAATGAAGAGATACATCCATTGGACGAGTCATGGTGAAGATATTTATGGAGATGAATATATTAGTGATGAGTCTGATAAGGGTGATGATATACATGGAAGGTTACAAGATGCAATCGGAATGTCAAACTTAGATGGTGGCGAGGATAATGAAATACCAGAAGAAAGCACTTCGGATGAGCCAAATACGGAAGCACAAAATTTTTTGAATTGTTGAAGAAAGCCAAAATTGAACTATACCCTGGATGCACTAAATTTTGAAACTATCTTTTATTATAGATTATTTTCACTTGAAGTGTCTTAACGGATAGAGTAACAAATTATTTGACATGTTACTTGAGGTATTAAAAGTAGCACTTCTTGTTTGTGAAATGTTGCCAAGAATCATTGTAAATCAAAAAATATACTTCAAATCTTGGCTTGCATTATTAAAAGATAAATGCTTGCCCGAATGACTGTATGCTATATTGGAAAGAGTATGAGAATACGAATGAATGTACCATATGTGGTGAGTCTAGGTGGAAATTGGTGACAAGCCAATCTACTAAACAAGCTTTAACTTCATCTACAAAGGATAAGAAGATCCCCGCTAAGATTTTGTATTACTTTCCGTTAAAACCTAGGCTTCAAAGATTATTTATGTCTTCAAAAACATCCGAGCACATGAGATGGCATGCCGATGGTCGCACAAAGGATCGGGTCTTAAGGCATCTAGTAGACTCTGAGGCATGGGAAGCTTTAGACAACAAATACCCGTTGCTTGGTTCGGAGTCACGTAATGTTAAACTTGGGTTGGCGAGTGATGACTTTAACCCTTTTATCTCCGTGAGTATTGTTCATAGCACATGACCTATTGTTCTCATTCCATATAACTTGCCACCATAGATGTGTATGAAGCAAATATGTTTTTAGTTGTCAATGCATATTCCTAGCCCTAAGTCTCTCGAAAACGACATTGATGTATACCTGCAGCCACTCATAGAAGAGTTGACGGAGTTGTGGATAGATGGAGTAATGACATATGATGCCTCTTTAAAACAGAATTTTCAGATGCATGCGGCAGTGTTATGGACTATTAGTGACTTTCCTGCGTATGCTAACTTGTCAGGTTGGAGCACTAAAGGGGAAAAGACTCGTCCCTCTTGCAATAAGGATAATTGCTCAGTTAGATGAAGAATGGCGTAAGTGGTGATAAATGGACATCGTCAATTTCTACCACTTTGATCATAAATTCCAACACAATAAGAGATCCTTTGATGGGTTTAAGAAAGTTAGATGATGATGTACTCAACCAATTACGTGACTACTAGCAAATAACATTGGTAAGGTGATAGGGATAAGGAAGGGAGGAAGAGAAAAATGGATGATTCCAAATTGCCAAAGAACTGGAAGAAGAAGGATATTTTCTTCCAATTGCCTTATTGGAAAGATCTCATATTGCAACATAGTCTGGATGTTATGCACATTGAGAATAATGTTTGTGACAATGTGGTTGGGACATTATAGAATATGGAGGAGAAAACAAAAGACACCTTGAAAGCTTGTCTCGATTTGAAGTTAATGAGCATAAGGGAACGACTTCACCCAAAACAGGAACGAAGTACACTATTATTACCCCTTGCATGCTACTCAAAGTCTTTAGATAAAAAAAAAAGGAAGTTTTGTCAATGCTTGAAGGAGGTGAAGGTTCCAGATAATTATTAATCATCAACATTGCACGATGTGTTCAAGTCAACAGTGCAAGATCTCGGGGTTAAAGAGCCGATTGCCATATCTTTCGCATGCAGCAACTACTTCCATTTTGCAATACGTGGCTCTTACCCACAAGGATGTGTGTTTTGTTTTGATTCAATATCCATTTTCTTCAGGCACTTGTGTTCAAAAGTGTTAAGGGTCTCGGAGCTGGAACAACTTCAATCCTAGATTGCTCTAACATTGTGCAAAATGGAAATGATCCTTCCACCAGCATTTTTGATGTTATGGTGCACTTGCCCATTCATCTGGCTTATGAGGCCAGGTTTACTGGACCAGTACAGTATCGATGGATGTATCCAATCGAGAGGTCTGTATATATTTTTTTATCAATATATCATTTACATTTATAATTTCAATAACATTAGCATGTATTCTTATAGGTACCTGCACACATTGAAGTCATATGTACATAATAAAAGTCATCAAGAGGGTTCAATAGCAGAAGGGTATCTTTCAGAAGAATGTTCGACCTTTTGCTCGAGGTACATTGAGATCGAGTAAATGTTCAATCGACCTGTGAGGAATTACGATTGTGGTGATGCTCAATCACAAGGAAAGTTTTCGGTTTTCATAAGAAATGGTCGTACTTTAGGGAAGGCATCCTCGCGCACTCTAGTGTATGAGTGGGAACAGCTCATCTATATGTGTTGAACAACCGTGAAGAAGTCGTCCATTTGTTCAGTAAGATTCTTAGTTCCAAACTTACTAAAATGATATATAAATAGTAAATTGACACTTCTTTCCTCATTTGGATTATAACATAGTTTTATTGTGTAGGACACATAAGCAAATGATTAAGGACGCTTCTCGTGGGAATAAGTGTAGGGATGTTGATCGCACTCATATTAAAGAATTTGGAAATTGGTTTGAAAGACATGTAAGTGTTAGATATCATATGCATTTTTGTATTAAATATAGTTATATTTGTGTGCAACTAAAGGGGATGTATTAATTTCTTTCTCCAATCTAAATAGGTTTCGCAGATGCAAATAGATTGTGAGCAGGTGAACGAACAACTCCAGTCACTAGCTATGGCCCCATTCGAGTTGTGAGGTGTTTTAAGGGATGCATTGTAAATGGATTTAGATTTCACACAAAAGATCAGAGAGAAAGGAAAACTCAAAATAGTGGAGTTTTTTAACTGCAGAGATATCGAGCTTTGCAAGTGCGAGAGACCCGAACCCGATGACCAACAATGTCGGCTATTATGGCGTCTTAAATGACGTTATAGAGCTAAAGTATCTCGATGAGAATCAAATATTTTATTCAAATGTGACTGGTGGGATGTAAATAACCATGTGGTAGGGGAATCAAGCAGATGAGTATGGGTTCACCTGCGTGAATATGACAAGGACCTTAAATACCAATGAACCTTTTCTTGCAAGTAGGCATAACAAGTTTTTTATGTCCAAGTTACCATCGAGGGTAATTGGCGTGTCGTGATAAAGATACAACCTCGAGACTTATACGATATGGAGCCGAAGTGAAGCCATGTCAGCAAATTGAGCTTCGGTTGCATAGTGAATCGACAAACACAATAGACACCAATGATGATATTATCACTTAGAATAGGCCTGATATCGAAGGTGTGGTTCTTGATGCAAATATGGTACTTCAACATCAAAGCCAAGAACATGAATGAGATGATATCGCTAGTGAGGATGATGATTAGATGATGCCTTTATTGATGATTGTGATTGAGATACTGGGGCTAGATACTGTAGTTGAGATTGCATTTTAAATATCCTCTTAATTAAATGTAATAAAATATTGTACTTTTTTCACTTTTACTCTTTTGCATTTTTATTATCATATTCTTATGGATTTGATGAGTATTGTTTAATTTTTTAGATATTGTTAATGATGCATAACTATTCATGTGATTCAGAAATTTAAATAGATAGCCATGCTTCGTCAAGGCAATCACAGATCTGAGCAAGTTTGTCTGTACAACCATCAGATGAGACATTTGAAACCCAACGTCAGCCTTCTCCTAGAGAGGTTGGGGGGGGGGGGGGGTCTGCCAGCAGCTCTAGTAAGATGACTTAAATTGTTAATTTAATGTATACATGATTATTAATTTTTGCCAATATCTTATATATTTGATAAAATTTATTTATTTTTTATTTCAAACTTCAAAAGCAGGTTCTTGTATTGGGAGGAATATGACCCAATGGGCCCATGCGAGGCATTAAGTTATTTAACAGACGCCCTGATGACAATACTTTGGAGTTCAATGCAGAGGGTCAGCCAATTGGAAAGCATGCTAGGTCTCTTGCAACGTTATGCGGAATAGTTGTAAGGACTCCTGGAATTGCACCAATACAAGTGAAGAAATGAGCCGAAATCGCACAGCAAGCTAAAGAGAAAATGTGGAGGCAGGTTTAGGTAACAATTAGTAAAAATCTTGGCAAACTATTTATTCTGTTATTTTAGTGAATAACGTGACATATTCCTTCCTTTTAACATTTCAGGAGTTTGCAATTATTGATGAGGAGCGAAAGAAGTGGGTTTATAGAGCTTAGCAAAGAAATATAGAGATTATAAAAAAAAAATACTTGAAGGATAAATATTACTCTCCGCTTCCCATAGATGAGGAACAACTTCGACAAACAACCCCCTACATCTCGGCCGAAGATTGGGCATGGCTTGTTTGATATTGGGGCTCTTCGAAGGTGCAAGTATGAAATCAAAAATTCAAAGAATCCCTCGATGGGCCCTTTTGCTTACATCTATTAATTGATGTATTGTTGTTGTATACATGTAGGATGTATCCAAGAAAAACAAAGCCAATCGCAATTGCTAAATTATTAAACATACTAGTGGAACGGAGAGTTTTGCTTGTTATACAGACGAAGAGGTATACTACTATGTTATATTACTTAGTATTTTAAAATATACATTGACATATCTATTTGCTATGTACTTAACTTTGTACAAGGATACTCTCGAACTAGGACTGATGGGAGTAATCCTTCTTTAGTAGATCTCTTTATTCGAACCCATACACGGAAGGATAGGACGCCCATTGATGAAAAATCAGCAGAGATTATTGTATGTATGATGTCTTTTTCTTTAATAAATCTTAATTTGTAGATTATTTAACTAATGATATTCGTTTTAATGTAGTCAAAGCTTAGGAAGATTAATGGAACACAAAAGGGAAGACCTTCTAACTCTATAAGTGATGACATCTACAATAAGGTTATGGGACCAGAGTGGCATGGTCGCGTACGTGGATATGGGCTTGGTCTAGTGCTAGCTTCAATCTTTGGCTCCACGTCAACCCAATATATGACTAACCTTGAGGAAATGCGTGTTGAACTGAATGTCATGCATGCTCGAATGGAGGAAATGCAAAAGAAGCATGAAGAAGATAGGCATGCATATCTTGAACAGATGGAAAGGCAACAAGAGTGGATGCGCGCTACTATGGCATAGATGATGCTAAAGATACCTAGCCAACAACAAAATCCTTCTGAAGGGGTAAGTTTACTTAATTATTGTGTATTATTACTATTGTATGTGTATTTTTTCTTAATAGGGTAACTCAATTGTCTACTTTTCTTTTTTTTTTTTAGGGAGCAGATGGATGATGAGGAGCATATGGCAGTTTAGTTAATTTCTTTGATTAGTACTTTATTTCATGATAGAGTAACTACTAATACTATTAGTTTAAGAATACTTTTGATGGATTCTGTTCTTTTGGATAATTATGGATGTGGTATAATATAGTTTGTGATTGATTGTTGCTTGGAATTGAGTTGTTGGCTTCTTTATTAAATTGTATCGGTGGGGTAAGACAACATATTGGTGGCAATCCTCACATCATTGTTCCTCATTTGGGACCACTATAATGAAGTTGATCAAATAATAGTTCATTTTGCATCAATTTCAGACAACTAAATTTATCATAGTATTATGCTGAGTTACATAATTTTTACTTTCCTTTGGTTAGAAAGCTTTTCATAAGTGTGTATTATTTTGAGACTCTTAAGTTTCCAACAATTTTAGTACAAATGTGGAGTGGATGGGAGCACATTTAATATAGGACTCTGGGATCTACCAGATACATTGAATGACTTTTACATGCATTCTTTCAAAATATTCTTTTTTTAATTGTTTACTTTTCTTTTATAAGTCAATTTCATATTGATGGGATAATGCTATAATAATGATTATGGTGAAATTTCCTCTCTTTTCAATTCAGTATTTTACAGGATCTAGATATATATTCCAAACTCCCTTTCTTTTGATAATGTAGTGTTTTAACTCTTGTTGTATGCTTCCTGCACACAGGCATAAACCAAAAACATAGTATTGTGAGAAATGGCTGGTGATACCAATGAGGAAGAGGGAGGAAGAAGAAGATTGGGGACTAAGAACAATGCCAATTTATTCTAGGTGAGCAATCTCTATTTTAGAATTTTTTCTTCTTGGAAATTGGTCATTGCTTTTCATGGTTTTCCGATAAGCCAAATCCCCTAATCCAGCTTTTCTTAGAAAGAGAAGTTACAAAACCGGTAGAATTAGAAAGATGCCAGAGTGAAGTTTTAATGTGTTTCATGTGTATGCTGTAAGAATATATAGAGAATTAACATCACATACACAAACTACACTTTTCCGACACTATTTGCCGATGCAGTGAAAAAATTTGCATTGGCAAAAGTTTTATTTTCAATGCATATTTGGACTGCGTGCAGAAAGCTGTGGTGGTACGATTATTGGCGCCAATAAAACATCCCCCAAAAGAGAGGGAAAGTTTTGCTAATGCGTGTTTTCAAAGCCGACGCAATATATCGTTGGAATTATCTCTTGCTACTGCGACGCAGTATGTGTGCGTGTGGAAGCTCTGAGTTTTTATTCGCACCATTGCCGAGCATGAGTTACGTCCGCAAAGCCCCATATATGACAAACTTACCTTTCCCGACACTATTTTCCGACGTAATGAAAATTTGAGTTAGGCAAAAGTCATAGAGAATTGCTACTTTTACGATGCAAGTAAGACCGCGTTGGCAAAAGCCGTGGAATAACCTTTCCTGACACTATTATACGACGGCAGTGAAACTATGCGTTGGTAAAAGTCTTATTAATCAATGTATATTTGAGATACTTGGCAAAAAGTCACAGAAAATGCTACTTTTTACCGACGCCAAAGTAAAACCGTGTTGGCAAAAAGCTATAGAAAATCCATTGGGCGGCAAAAAAAAAAAAAAAAAAAAACCTCAAAAGGAAGAGGGAAAGTTTTTGTCAACGACGTGTTTATCTAATTAGCAAACACAATAATGCGTTGGCAATTATCTTACATACTGGCGACGCACAGGTGTACGTTGGGAAACGGTTTGAGTTATTTTTTATCACACGCATTGCGAACGCATGAGTTGCGTCCGTAAAGCCCCAATCTTGACAAAGTTCCTTTCCGATAAAATTTTTCCGACGCAGTGAAAATTATGCATTGGGCAAAAGTCATAGAAAATTGCTGCTTTTATAGACGCAAGTAAGACCGCGTATTGGCCAAAAACGTACAAAAACTTCCGACACTATTGTGTTGATGTAGTGAAAATTGGTGTTGGCAAAAGTCTATTCCAAATGCATATTTGGACTGTGTTGGGCAGAAGTTACAGAGAATTGGATACTTTTACCGACACATCAGTAAGACCGTGATGGCAGACAGTAATGGAAACATACCATTGCTCAACAAGATTTCCCCAAAAGAAGTGTGAACGTTTTACCAACGCGTGTTTTTCCTGCTGGCGATGCAATAATGCGTTGACAATTATTTTTGCCTACTGGCGATGCACATGTCTGCATCCGCAAATGCCACCATTTAGTAAAATCTTTTTGCCAAAATAATATTGAGCACTCCGTTGGTTAATCGCTTTGATTTATTCCGCAACTCTCTGCATGTTTTATATTTTTTTAATATAAATTTTTAGGGCAACATCACTATAAGAATTTGATACTTTTGCCCCAAATCTTCCTGATTTCTCTGGACAAGCTGTGATTAAGATTTGTTTGCTCAAACCTAACTAATGTTGAAATCACATTTATTTTCTTTTATCTCTGTGAAACAACTTCAATTTGCATTCACGCTTTTGCTTGCTTACCAAATGTTGATATCATGCTTAATTTCTTTATCTGTTTGAGACACCTTCATTTTGCGTTCACGCTTAGATGTTAACCTCATAATAAATTATGGTTTATTGTTAAAGAAAAAATTGACTTTTTGATTGTATACTATTGACCAAATACTGTAACTCATTATATTCACTTGAAGCCTCTATAATTTTATCAACTTCCTACATGTGGAAATACCATACCACATGTACAAAATTACAAGTCTTCTATGAAAAAAAATAAAATCTCTTAAAGGTCCTTAGAAGTGGCCAAAAGTCATTCAAGTGAACATGGATTACATCAAGTCTGTCAAGGCTGATCTGATCCCATCATAGCTCAGAATCCACTCTTTGTTCTTTACAAATAGATTACAATATGGTAAATGTGTTGTAAGAACTTCGTCTTTTCTTTTGTAAGATAGAGCTAGTAAGTGAGTCCATGACATTTGATAAGATTCTAAAATACATTTTATATTTATGTTCTATTTAATTTCCATATAGAATTATATCATGTATGTTAGAAACCTTTTCGATTATCCAAGCCTATGTCCAAACATATATATTTGGCCTTGAAATTGTTCATGGGTTTCGTATTTTAAATTGTTCCCCAGTTAGGAAAGAACTTGCTAACTTTATATAAATCAGTCTATTGGTGTCTTGCTGAGCCTTGTAAAAGGGGTTTGGGTTTTTTTTTCATAAGTGCACTGATATTGAATGTTTCACTCCTTTTATCATTTTCATTTACTATTACTATTAGGTAAACAACATGCTTAATGACTTAGAACTTGATGTCCATTATCACATGTTTTCAGGTGATTTTTTTTGTTATTGTCATATGTGGTATTGCAAAGCGATTATATAAAATTATTATGCTAATTTAATACTATCTCATTATCCCAAGATCTTTTTTGGAGTGAAGCTTACCTTGTAAGAATTATATTGCTACTTGTTATTCTAATGGTGTTCTTTTTTATTTTACAGATTGGGTTTTGGATTTTATTGTGCGGCTGTGGGCTTCTTAGGATTACCTTTTTAATTTGAGTCACAGACATTTGTGGATGTTAGAGATTTGGAAATGATCAGTAGTAATATTGTGTATTAGAGATTTGTGGGTTTATTTGTTTTTATGGATGTATGATATGGGTTGTGGAATGTTATTTCGATGTGCATCAAGTTTGGTGGGTTTGAACATGTATTCACGATTTTTTTTGTTGGTTATACAGGATAAATGAAATTTAATTTAAAAATAATAATAATAATCTTTCCCGACGCACCAGCATACGTTACAAAAAAGAAAATGTATTCAAATTTTCGACGTGATTTGCGCGTCTGTGAAGTTGCATTTCTCAAAACGCGTTAGCCGAAGATACAACCGCATTTCCAATGCATGGTAGCGTCGGCTATTTCATGAATTCCCAACGCTTAATCATCGTCGGCCATTTACCAACAAATTCCCAAAACGCATTAACGAGCATCGTCCGATTACTAGGATTTCCAACGCACTACAAGCGTCGACAATACTATGATTTCCAACGCGCTGCCAGCGTCGGCCATTTTTAGGAAACTCCAACGCAATTATCAAAGTTGGCGTAAATATGATTTTTGATCAGGTAAAGTTGGACTATTTTTGCTGACGCACATCTCTTTTCCCGGACGTATTGCGACACTGCAGTGCATTGCGCAATTATACAAGGGATATTGCCGACGTAATTTAAATAGCGTCGGCTAGTGGCTACACGATGCTCTGTCGACGCGCTGTCGATGCGCTGAAATGCGTCGGGAAATCCCTTTGTCGACGCAAAACCTACCTTTCCAGATGCGATGATTGCGTGGCATAAAACTGTATTTGTTGTAATTATGGGGTGGGTCTTTTTTGTTTTTTTTTTTTGTCTTGCAAATTATGGTTCCAGCCATGAAATTCTTTGAAAGAGTTGCAACAGTTGTTCAATGCAAAACATGATCACTATTTAACACAGGAGCTTTACATTTTCATTAAAATTTGCCTATTTAATTCTTCTTCTATAATTGGTATTTGGTTGAGTGATGTGCTTCTTGTAAATTTTCTAATAGAATAATTTATTCTTTGTTTATAGTTTTTGACATCTATGATTTAAATGTTCCACCATACTATAAATGTTAATATGAAGTACTCTAGTTTAATTCGCTTGTAGAAAATTTTGGTATCGTTCAGGTAAATTTTTTAAAAAAATTTTGAACTTGTTTTGATGCTTCTTAGTTTTTTTTTTTTTTTTTGTTTCGTTGTTTGATTTCATCTAAGTTGTTGAAGTTATCTCAATTATGAATTATAAGACAATTTTTCTCACTATTTGGCTCAATAGGATTTTTAGAGTTGATTTGCATCGTCCTTAGGAGATCTGTAACTTCATGAGATTGTATTTACTCGTAGCTGTTGACTTGTCTGGACATGTTATTGCCTTAGTTCTTGGTGTTGAATCATTGATTTTGTCATATATTGAAGTGTAATTGTCTTTAGCTAAGATGATATCCAAACTTTGTTAGCTAACTCAGGTTTAATAATACTTTAATTGCAGGTGTTGCGATGTTGTCTTAATGACCTGTTATAAGAGGGCGAGCTTAATAAGAAGGTGAAAGTCTCTTCAATGAAGAAATAGGACCAGAATAAAGTTCTTGTTTGGGTTAGCTGTTGGAGCAATCTACAGACTATCAAGAAAGTGGCAAAAAAGGGTCACAATGTAGTAATGTCGTTCTGTGTCAAAATCAAATATCTTGTTTAGAATCCATTTGCTTATGTCAAGTAGACAATGAGAAATTGATGGGTATTGGTCAATATGTTTATCCAAGGAATAAAATCTATAAATTAAATTGTTATTAATAGTGTTCCTTTATTAATTTTTGTAGAGACTTTGATTGTATTGTCTGAAGCAGGGTTATGTAAGAACAGGTTGCTAAACATGAAATGCAAAAATAGATTTTTATAAATCTTTTTTATTATTTTTTCTAAAAAAGACTTAGTGGCGGCCAAACTCTTATCTTGCGTTTCGTTAAAATTTTAGCGGACGGCTAAATAAACTCTACATATTTATTATTATGCTTCAGCGGCATTTCTGTTAACCTTTACCAGGCGGGCGGAGGCCGTCGCTAAAAATATAGATTCGTTGTGTTAATATTGCCGCTTGAATGTTGTTCCGCCGGTCGCGAGTGCCGACAAAAAAAAAATAAGTTATTCACCCACAGTTTGTATACCGTCATATGAGCGGTGGTCGAAGTGGCCGCTGCTTATAGCTTTACCAGCGGACTAATTTAGTTTTTTAGCGAGGGCAAAAGCTTTTACCAATCAACTAAATTTAGCTTTTATGCGTTTTTTCTTGTAGTAGGACACTGATCAAGAGGTTCATTGAACCATTCCAAGTAATTATAAAGTGGCCCCCGCCCCCCCCCCCCCCCCCCCCCCCCCTTCCCTTTTGGTAAAATTCAATAATGGCCTGCCGAATCAAAGTGGTTTTCTGTTGGAATAGAATTTTTATTAAAATTCTTCAAATCCATGTAGTACATAAGGACCCCGCCTTAAGGCATAAAAGCCAACTTTAGCTTCAAACCCTAAGTTTAGGGCATCCTCAGTCATATGATTTTATTTTCACGGTCTCACAAATGTCCTCAAGTCTCTCTTAACATGTTGATTATGGGTTTTCTTCTTAGGTCTGGCCCACGACAATACTGGGAAGCATCTGAATCATACCAGATATAAGCGCATCAAAGGTAGCATTGGTTTTAGGCAAAGTGATGCATGACGCGTGGGTGTCCTTGGTGGGAGTACATGTAATCCTTTTAAAAGTCATGGGTGCCGGTTCCCTTTATCATCGCATACCTTATAATTTCTTCAAAAATTGAAGAATTTTCAAACAAGCTGTTAAAGCTAATTCGCGTGCTCAAGTCCTAATCAACCTTGTCATTTTCTACATTCCCCGAACAATTTTCTTCTCTTTAGGGTTAGCTCGCATGCAATGGTTTAACCTGATCTACCATGCAAGGTCCTATTAATGCAAATATGATGCACAAGCAATCATGCAAATACTTGGTTATACAAAATCTCTAGTTAGGTTCTTAACTTCTATACAGCTCTTAACTAGTTTGAAGAAGATGCACCTATCGCCTCAATCCAGTCTTATGAAGTCAAAATCGACCAGGGTAAGTCCCGCTAGGATGAGTGATTGGGTCCACACATGTCTTGAGCAAAGGTCCTGCTTAAGAACCAAAACTCGCTAGAACATATAATGTCACACTTTCTTGTAGGGACATGATCTTACCAAGACATCGACTTGACCAAAAAGCGCATATAGTGCAACCCTTAGTGAGTCTTCTTCCCTAAATGAGCTATATATCCTAGCGTCTCATTCCTACTAGTTTAATTGAAGCTTGGTACCTATATGAGCATTGGTTAAACTAATTCGACAAGGATCTGGTGATTGAAATTCCAGTCCTTATCTTAATTGAGTCAACTGCCCTTAACTAAAGTATGTGGGTCTAGTATCCTAGTGGTGTGTCAGCAAGCATTCAACACTTTGCAAAATTAAATCATCCAAAGCCCCACTTGTAAGTAAAAGATTAGTGCGGGTAATGTTTAGAAACTCTTACAACGGCGGTCACGTAAATCCCTTAAGCTGTGCAAACTTAACCTTATTTTTTTGCTAATTCTGAGAGCAATTTGTTTGCTTAAGACAATTCCTGCCATTTTCTTCCATTTAGGAGTGCTTCCAACCTAGAATCGTACTTAAGATAAAAAACAACTATAGAGTTAGATTTTAAATAACCTACAACCAAAAATTAGCAAAATAATTCTAAATAAAATTCCTAAATGTTAGAAAAATTAACCTAAATCTTAGATTTTAGAGTCCTAAAAGAATGCAATTTTTGAATGAAAGATGGATTTCTTAAAACTCCTAATATAGCTCTTAAGATAAAATGGACACAACTCTGCTATTTTAGGTGTCGAAAAAATTTCGTGTGTTGGAACTATTGCACATGCCCGATTGAAAGATTTGTTACGACCCCACTTAGATCAATGAAAACCTAAAAACAGTGTTGGGATCCAATCTCCCATATGCAATAATCAACAAAAGAAAACAAAACCTTAATAAAAAAGGATGAAAAACAAAGAAGTTATACTAATGAAAAGTTGGCCAACTTTAGCCCAAATTTTGCTGCTAATTTAGAATCTACCTGACCGGAAATGTTCACAGCACTAAAAAACCTTACTTCCCAAGAGTATTTTTTCTTCCGAAATTTCGAGGGTTACAAATCTAGTATCAAAGTCCAATACCAGAAAAAATATTAAGTCAAAAGAAGCTCGTTTGACTAGTTTTTTAAAGTTTCAAACTTTTGGAAAAGAAAGCCAAATCTGTCAAAATAATAACCCCTGAAACTTGTCTTTTATGCAACCCCACTTGTAATCAGTCCGAAAATTAATGAAAAAACGCGCAAACAAACTTAACAAATCAACAACCAATAGATATAAAAATTCATTAAAAACCTAAACTAAAGCATGCTATGAATGCAACAAATCATAAAAACATGCCATGATATGCTATGTAAAAATCTTAACTAAGCAGACTTTCTTCTTTTCTTCATTGGCTCCCCAGCGACGACGCCCAAAACTTGATCGTGGTGTTTAATCATAAATACCATAAAGTGCACGACGTTCTATAAAATAGAAAGCCGGCAAGTACGGATCAAACCACACAGAAGAGCGGAAATCAAGAATAAAAAATCTAAAGCGCATCACAACAATAAAACTAAAGCAAACTAGATATATGAGATGTTTGATAATAATAAAGAGATAAACAATAATAATAAATAAGATCAAAGCATTTAGAATCATTAAGCATTCAAAAAATCATTTTTTAATGCAAACACATGATTGATCAGCTTTTATTCTACTTCAAATCTGGACCCAAATCAAGCGCATCCAAGTTCTGGTATTATCAACTTTGAAATCATTTTTTTCATAAGCAGATAGTTTTTCTATAAAAAAAATTACCAAAAACACCCAAGATTTCCTTCCCTTTATAGAAGTGTTAAATCACCTAATAATCACCTATCGAACCTAAGAATAGACTACAAAAAAAAACGTATTCCCAAGCATAATCTATCAAAGTAAACATAGATGATAAAAAGGCTTATTTTAACATTGAGAACTACAAAAAAGAAAGGTACTTGCTGGTATGAAGAGAAGCCTATTTTAGCATTCAAGCACATAAAACAACTAGATCAACAAGCATTCACATGAATAAAAATGGGAGTTAAAAGCATACTTAACTTCTTCTAGTAGCCCTGACCGCAAAGTTGCACATTGCATGTAAGAAAAAGGTGATCTTATATTAAAACACATCCTAATTACAACTTCACCTCCTCCTAAACCTAAGTTTTGCTCGGACAAGGCCCAAAACTACCTAAAAAAATATGAAAAGTGGAGAAGAAGAACTAGTAGACGTAGAATCTGGAAGTGGGAAAAAAGAAGAAGAGGGGAAGGCGAAGCGGTGGGCAGAACGCATTAGGCTAAGAGAGCATGCCCTTGGAAGTCCTAGCGGAGGTCTATTTTTAGTTTTTTCCTCCTTATTTTGGCTTGCCAACTCTTTCAAAAATAAAACTCTATCTTGGTTTGATTTGTAAGCAAAGCAATTGCAATTTGAATTGGAGTTGATT
>QPKB01000007.1:27837101-27854689 GCA_003546025.1 Camphora micrantha | reverse complement strand
GAGATAAATAATAATAATAATAATAAATAGATTAGACATTTAAAGTCCATTAAGCATTCCAAAACATCATTTTTTCATGCAAACATATGTTGATTAGTTCTATTATACTTCAGATATGGGCTCAATCAAAGCATCCAAATCAGTTTTTCTCATAAGAGATAGTTTTCCTCCAACCTGAATTGTATGTGTTGGAATATGGGTCATACCTTTGACGATTATCAAAATGAGTGTTTTTGATAAAGAAGCATTGATTCCTCGATTGACTCGACTTGACCTAAAGTTGTTGATCAATATCTGCATTTATGGCCTGACTATACCTTAATGATTCCAATGTTTTTTGGAGTGTGGGTTTTGGTTCGTCTCTAAGGTCTCTAACCTCCCTCATCAATGTGCCAATTTGGCATTTGCCTCATTTTTGGGTTCTACTTTGAACAGTCCCCTTTCCTCTGGAATGGTGGTTTTGGTGGGTTCCCTTTTTAATTGGGGCCCATTGCAATGTATTTTCAGCAGCTTCTTCCAAAAACATCTATAATTGATTTGCTGTTTTCTGTGTAAACGTCCACACAAAATGATTCCACCATTTGTTTGGTAGGGTAATCCCATGCCTTCATACACAAGTTGGACCAATTAGATTTTTTTCAAATCCATGGTGGGGACACTACAAGAAAACCACTTTAGCGGGGGCCGGCCAAAGCCATCGCTATAAGATCACCTATAGTGGGGGGCCAACAAGTCAATTTTATTCACTTTTAGCAGCGCCCATTCCAATGGCTGCCAATATAAACCCCACTACAATTGCACCAACGTTTGGCGGGAAACTTTTTTTGTTTTTAGCGTCTAAATCTTAGCGACGGCTAATTTGGTGGAGGGTAAAAATGTATTTTTAGCGGCGACATTAGTTGAGGGTTATAATAGCTGCCCCACTAAATATAATTAAGATGGTTAATTAAAAAATCCTTATTAACTATCATTCATGTTTCATTTCTTCACTAAACGCACGTCTTTTGAGTTCTCTCCCTCGCGAGGCAGCGTCTCTTGCGTTCTCCTTCCTTAACTGCAATAGATATGTCTCCTTCATTCCTCTCTCCCCCATGCCGTCCTAGCCCTCATATTCTCCCAACCACACACAAACTGTCGTCCTACCTGCCCAATAGCCTAGCCCTCCACCCCCCAGCCTCCTCACTACCCATCCCTTCCGCCCAGCCCCTCCACTCGTGCAGGCCCTTTTGTGTTGTTTTATGGATTTCGGCTCTTAGGGTTTTAAGAAAAACAAAGTAAAAATTACAGCACTTTGTTTTGAACTATAACCTCCATCAATCATTGAGTCCATCTCCATCTCATTGAATATGTTTTATCATTGTTTTTATACTTTAATCATAGAGGTTTTTAGTATATAGAAAAATGCTTTCATTTTATGCCTTTGCTTGATTGATTTCTATTCCACAATTCATGTTTGTTTATGTTAAGAATTTGTATTCTCTTCACCAGGGACTTGATTTTCTTGTGCAGTGTAATTGATTGTGGTTTTTTTTTTTTTTTTTTTTTTTTTTTTTTTTTTTTTTTTTTTTTTTTTTTTTTTTTTTTTTTTTTTTGCAATGTGCTTTCTAGATCACACCAATATTGATTAGGGAGTTGTCAAATACAAGGGCTTTGATATTGAGTCTTTTTTCAAACTGCTCTAAGAAATAACCTTTTTGCATTCTAAAATTCATTGATAAATCTTGATCATACTTTAGAGAAGTGTGGATATATCAACAAATTGGAAAGCTTATGGTTGTTTTGTTTTCTGGTATTCTTCCGTTATATTGATTAGTTTTTTGTGGAATTGTTTATGATGATTAATCCTTTAATAGTCTTTTGTCGTTTGAGCAATAGAATTTTTAATTTTTTTTTAAACATACTGCATAGAAACGAATGAGGGTTCAACCATGAGGATGGATACAGTGTGCAGCCCATTCTAGGAGATGTGTAGATAGAGACATGTTCTTGGTGGGTCATGTTCTCTCTCTGTATACAAAATTTATTGCACATTTTATCATTTTAAAGTAATCAGAACCACTCATCTTAGAAGGCAAGAGAGAGAGTGTATGAAAGTCCTAGTCCTTAGTTCTTCGATAGACATTACAGATATGACAGTTTTGAGTTATTTTACAAGTTTATCAAAATTCATGAAGAATTAAGATAAGATATTTGACATCTTTACCATTTTAAAGAAATATAAAAAAGATGAATGGGTAAATTGTGAATTTATTTTCTTTTTTTTTTTCCTCTCTATTTGATGGTTTTTGCCATGAAACAAAATATTTCAACTTCAGATTTTTTGGTTGTTTTGTTGTGATGATGATTGGGGATTTTGTGAATGTGGGTAGGGTTTCGTTTCTCTTTGCTTGAGGATTCTCTAGAAGATGTGATTTATCTCCAATCACAATTTAAGAGGCTATGGCTTTCACAATTTGTCACATATTTATTTATATAACAAATTGTCAAATACTTCATACGAAAAGAGCAACCCTGAAATGTTTATCAGTCAGTATAACAACATAAAAGATCTAAATAATTAATTTAGATTGTATCTTTTTTTTTTTTTTTTGAAAAGTCATTTGATACATGATATTACTTTCATGTATGAGTATATACTATTAATGGACATAATGTTAACAAACTACTTCAAAGTAGGTAGTGAGGAATCCTTCGAACGTTCCCTTAGTAATTATTTCCATCCGTTTTTTGAACCATGATTTACATATAGTCCATGGATGGGAGATTGTATTATTTAAATGAAAAATGACATAATATTATAGCTGAATGTTATTTTTCAAAAAATAATGTGTTAATATTATTGGAAATAATCGAATTATAATTTCTAAGGTTTGTGTGACGATTTGCTTTTGGTCAATAGGTGACGTTGGCACGGGCAGGATATTTCGATGGATAAAAGTTGGATGCAGAAGTCAAGAGTGAGCCTTGAGTATCTAAATGGGGTTAAGGAATTCCTACATTTTGCATTTGACCATTCAACAAATGGGGATAAGATCCCATGTCCATGTATCAAATGCTGCAACAAGTTTTATAAGAACAGAGAATAAGTGCACGGTGTCTTGTTATGGAATGGGATAATGAAGAGATACATCTATTGGACGAGTCATGGTGAAGATATTTATGGAGATGAATATATTAGTGATGAGTCTGATAAGGGTGATGATATACATGGAATGTTACAAGATGCAATCAGAATGTCAAACTTAGATGGTGGCGAGGATAATGAAATACCAGAAGAAAGCACTTCGGATGAGCCAAATACGGAAGCACAAAATTTTTATGAATTGTTGAAGAAAGCCAAAATTGAACTATACCCTGGATGCACTAAATTTTGAAACTATCTTTTATTATACGATTATTTCACTTGAAGTGTCTTAACGGATAGAGTAACAAATTATTTGACATGTTACTTGAGGTATTAAAAGTAGCACTTCTTGTTTGTGAAATGTTGCCCAAGAATCATTGTAAATCAAAAAATATACTTCAGAATCTTGGCTTGCATTATTAAAAGATAAATGCTTGCCCGAATGACTGTATGCTATATTGGAAAGAGTATGAGAATACGAATGAATGTACCATATGTGGTGAGTCTAGGTGGAAATTGGTGACAAGCCAATCTACTAAACAAGCTTTAACTTCATCTACAAAGGATAAGAAGATCCCCGCTAAGATTTTGTATTACTTTCCGTTAAAACCTAGGCTTCAAAGATTATTTATGTCTTCAAAAACATCCGAGCACATGAGATGGCATGCCGATGGTCGCACAAAGGATCGGGTCTTAAGGCATCTAGTACTCTGAGGCATGGGAAGCTTTAGACAACAAATACCCGTTGCTTGGTTCGGAGTCACGTAATGTTAAACTTGGGTTGGCGAGTGATGACTTTAACCCTTTTATCTCCGTGAGTATTGTTCATAGCACATGACCTATTGTTCTCATTCCATATAACTTGCCACCATAGATGTGTATGAAGCAAATATGTTTTTAGTTGTCAATGCATATTCCTAGCCCTAAGTCTCTCGAAAAACGACATTGATGTATACCTGCAGCCACTCATAGAAGAGTTGACGGAGTTGTGGATAGATGGAGTAATGACATATGATGCCTCTTTAAAACAGAATTTTCAGATGCATGCGGCAGTGTTATGGACTATTAGTGACTTTCCTGCGTATGCTAACTTGTCAGGTTGGAGCACTAAAGGGGAAAAGACTCGTCCCTCTTGCAATAAGGATAATTGCTCAGTTAGATGAAGAATGGGCGTAAGTGGTGATAAATGGGACATCGTCAATTTCTACCACTTTATCATAAATTCCAACACAATAAGAGATCCTTTGATGGGTTTAAGAAAGTTAGATGATGATGTACTCAACCAATTACGTGACTACTAGCAAATAACATTGGTAAGGCAGATAGGGATAAGGAAGGGAGGAAGAGAAAAATGGATGATTCCAAATTGCCAAAGAACTGGAAGAAGAAGGATATTTTCTTCCAATTGCCTTATTGGAAAGATCTCATATTGCAACATAGTCTGGATGTTATGCACATTGAGAATAATGTTTGTGACAATGTGGTTGGGACATTATAGAATATGGAGGAGAAAACAAAAGACACCTTGAAAGCTTGTCTCGATTTGAAGTTAATGAGCATAAGGAAACGACTTCACCCAAAACAGGAACGAAGTACACTATTATTACCCCTTGCATGCTACTCAAAGTCTTTAGATAAAAAAAAAAGGAAGTTTTGTCAATGCTTGAAGGAGGTGAAGGTTCCAGATAATTATTAATCAAACATTGCACGATGTGTTCAAGTCAAACAGTGCAAGATCTCGGGGTTAAAGAGTCACGATTGCCATATTCTCATGCAGCAACAACTTCCATTTGCAATACGTGGGCTCTTACCCAAGGATGTGTGTTTTGTTTTGATTCAACTATCCATTTTCTTCAGGCACTTGTGTTCAAAAGTGTTAAGGGTCTCGGAGCTGGAACAACTTCAATCCTAGATTGCTCTAACATTGTGCAAAATGGAAATGATCCTTCCACCAGCATTTTTTGATGTTATGGTGCACCTGCCCATTCATCTGGCTTATGAGGCCAGGTTTACTGGACCAGTACAGTATCGATGGATGTATCCAATCGAGAGGTCTGTATATATTTTTTTATCAATATATCATTTACATTTATAATTTCAATAACATTAGCACATGTATTCTTATAGGTACCTGAACACATTGAAGTCATATGTACATAATAAAAGTCATCAAGAGGGTTCAATAGCAGAAGGGTATCTTTCAGAAGAATGTTCAACCTTTTGCTCGAGGTACATGCATGAGATCGAGTAAATGTTCAATCGACCTGTGAGGAATTACGATTGTGGTGATGCTCAATCACAAGGAAAGTTTTCGGTTTTCATAAGAAATGGTCGTACTTTGGGGAAGGCATCCTCGCGCACTCTTAGTGTATATGAGTGGGAACAAGCTCATCTATATGTGTTGAACAACCGTGAAGAAGTCGTTCCATTTGTTCAGTAAGATTCTTAGTTCCAAACTTACTAAAATGATATATAAATAGTAAATTGACACTTTTCTCTCATTTGGATTATAACATAGTTTTATTGTGTTGGACACATAAGCAAATGATTAAGGACGCTTCTCGTAGGAGAATAAGTGTTTGGGATGTTGATCGTACTCATATTAAAGAATTTGGAAATTGGTTTGAAAGCCCTGTAAGTGTTAGATATCATATGCATTTTTCTATTAAATATAGTTATATTTGTGTGCAACTAAAGGGGATGTATTAATTTCTTTCTCCAATCTAAATAGGTTTCGCACATGCAAATAGATTGTGAGCAGGTAAACGAACAAATCCAGTCACTAGCTATTGGCCCCATTCGGGTTGTGAGGTGTTTTAAGGGATACATTGTAAATGGATTTAGATTTCGCACAAAAGATCGCGAGAAATAAAGGAAAACTCAAAATAGTGGAGTTTTTGTAACTGCAGAGATATCGAGCTTTGCAAGTGCGAGAGACCCGAACCCGATGACCAACAATTTCGGCTATTATGGCGTCTTAAATGACGTTATAGAGATAAAGTATCTCGATGAGAATCAAATCATTTTATTCAAATGTGACTGGTGGGATGTAAATAACCATAGTGGTAGGGGAATCAAGCAGGATGAGTATGGAGTTCACATGCGTGAATATGACAAGGACCTTAAATACCAATGAACCTTGTTCTTGCAAGTTAGGCATAACAAGTTTTTTTATGTCCAAGTTACCATCGAGGGTAATTGGCGTGTCGTGATAAAGATACAACCTCGAGACTTATACGATATGGAGCCGGAAGTGAAGCCATGTCAGCAAATTGAGCTTCGGTTGCATAGTGAATCGACAAACACAATAGACACCAATGATGTTATTATCACTTAGAATAGGCCTGATATCGAAGGTGTGGTTCTTGATGCAAATATGGTACTTCAACATCAAAGCCAAGAACATGAATGAGATGATATCGCTAGTGAGAATGATGATTAGATGATGCCTTTATTGATGATTGTGATTGAGATACTGGGGCTAGATACTGTAGTTGAGATTGCATTTTAAATATCCTCTTAATTAAATGTAATAAAATATTGTACTTTTTTCACTTTTTACTCTTTTGCATTTTTTATTATCATATTCTTATGGGATTTGATGGAGTATTGTTTAATTTTTTAGATATTGTTAATGATGCATAACTATTCATGTGATTCAGAAATTTAAATAGATAGCCATGCTTCGTCAAGGCAATCACAGATCTGAGCAAAGTTTGTCTGTACAACCATCAGATGAGACATTTGAAACCCAACGTCAGCCTTCTCCCAGAGAGGTTGGGGAGGGGGGGGGGGGGGGGGGTCTGCCAGCAGCTCTAGTAAGATGACTTAAATTGTTAATTTATGTATACATGATTATTAATTATTTGCCAATATCTTATATATTTGATAAAATTTATTTATTTTTATTTCAAACTTCAAAAGCAGGTTCTTGTATTGGGAGGAATATGACCCAATGGCCTATGCGAGGCATTAAGTTATTTAACAGACGCCCTGATGACAATACTTTGGAGTTCAATGCAGAGGGTCAGCCAATTGGAAAGCATGCTAGGTCTCTTGCAACGTTATGCGGAATAGTTGTAAGGACTCCTGGAATTGCACCAATACAAGTGAAGAAATGAGCCGAAATCGCACAGCAAGCTAAAGAGAAAATGTGGAGGCAGGTTTAGGTAACAATTAGTAAAAATCTTGGCAAACTATTTATTCTGTTATTTTAGTGAATAACGTGACATATTCCTTCCTTTTAACATTTCAGGAGTTTGCAATTATTGATGAGGAGTGAAAGAAGTGGGTTTAGAGAGCTTAGCAAAGAAATATAGAGATTATAAAAAAAAAGACTTGAAGGATAAATATTACTCTCCGCTTCCCATAGATGAGGAACAACTTCGACAAACAACCCCCTACATCTCGGCCGAAGATTGGGCATGGCTTGTGTGATATTGGGGCTCTTCGAAGGTGCAAGTATGAAATCAAAAATTCAAAGAATCCCTCGATGGACCCTTTTGCTTACATCTATTAATTGATGTATTGTTGTTGTATACATGTAGGATGTATCCAAGAAAAACAAAGCCAATCGCAATTGCTAAATTATTAAACATACTAGTGGAACGGAGAGTTTTGCTTGTTATACAGACGAAGAGGTATACTACTATGTTATATTACTTAGTATTTTAAAATATACATTGACATATCTATTTGCTATGTACTTAACTTTGTACAAGGATACTCTCGAACTAGGACTGATGGGAGTAATCCTTCTCGAGTAGATCTCTTTATTCGAACCCATACACGGAAGGATAGGATGCCCATTGATGAAAAATCAGTAGAGATTATTGTATGTATGATGTCTTTTTCTTTAATAAATCTTAATTTGTAGATTATTTCACTAATGATATTCGTTTTAATGTAGTCAAAGCTTAGGAAGATTAATGGAACACAAAAGGGAAGACCTTCTAACTCTATAAGTGATGACATCTACAATAAGGTTATGGGACCAGAGTGGCATGGTCGCGTACGTGGATATGGGCTTGGTCTAGTGCCAGCTTCAATCTTTGGCTCCACGTCAACCCAATATATGACTAACCTTGAGGAAATGCGTGTTGAACTGAATGTCGTGCATGCTCGAATGGAGGAAATGCAAAAGAAGCATGAAGAAGATAGGCATGCATATCTTGAACAGATGGAAAGGCAACAAGAGTGGATGCGCGCTACTATGGCATAGATGATGCTAAAGATACCTAGCCAACAACAAAATCCTTCTGAAGGGGTAAGTTTACTTAATTATTGTGTATTATTACTATTTGTATGTGTATTTTTTTCTTAATAGGGTAACTCAATTGTCTACTTTTTTTTTTTTTTTTATAGGGAGCAGATGGATGATTGAGGAGCATATGGACAGTTTAGTTAATTTCTTTGATTAGTACTTTAATTTCATGATAGAGTAACTACTAATACTATATTAGTTTAAGGAATACCTTTTGATGGAATTCTGGTTCTTATGGATTATTATGGATGTGGGTATAATATAGTTTGTGATTGATTGTTGCTTGGAATTGAGTTCTTGGCTTCTTTATTAAATTGTATCGGTGGCCAGGTAAGACAACATATTGGTGGCAATCCTCACCATCATTGTTCCTCATTTGGGACCACTATAATGAAGCGTTGATCAAATAATAGTTCATTTTGCATCAAATTTCAGACAACTAAATTTATCATAGTATTATGCTGAGTTACATAATTTTTACTTTCCTTTGGTTAGAAAGCTTTTCATAAGTGTGTATTATTTTGAGACTCTTAAGTTTCCAACAATTTTAGTACAAATGTGGAGTGGATGAGAGCACATTTAATATAGGACTCTGGGATCTACCAGATACATTGAATGACTTTTACATGTATTCTTTCAAAATATTCTTTTTTTAATTGTTTACTTTTCTTTTATAAGTCAATTTCATATTGATGGGATAATGCTATAATAATGATTATGGTGAAATTTCCTCTCTTTTCAATTCAGTATTTTACAGGATCTAGATATATATTCCAAACTCCCTTTCTTTTGATAATGTAGTGTTTTAACTCTTGTTGTATGCTTCCTGCACACAGGCATAAACCAAAAACATAGTATTGTGAGAAATGGCTGGTGATACCAATGAGGAAGAGGGAGGAAGAAGAAGATTGGGGTACTAAGAACAATGCCATTTATTCTAGGTGAGCAATCTCTATTTAGAATTTTTTTCTTCTTGGAAATTGGGTCATTGCTTTTCATGGTTTTCCCGATAAGCCAAATCTCCTATCCAGCTTTTCTTAGAAAGAGAGTACAAACCGGTAGAATAGAAAGATGCCAGAGTGAAGTTTTAATGTGTTTCATGTGTATGCTGTAAGAAATATCAGAGAATTAACATCACTACAACAAACTACACTTTTCCCGACACTATTTGCCGATGCAGTGAAAATTTGCATTGGCAAAAGTTTTATTTTCAATGCATGTTTGGACTGCGTTGGCAAAAGCTGTGGTAACGATATTGGCGCCAATAAAAAATCCCCCCAAAAGAGAGGGAAAGTTTTGCTAATGCGTGTTTTTCAAAAGCCGACGCAATAATGCGTTGGCAATTATCTTGCCTACTGGCGACGCATAGGTGTGCGTTGGGAAAGCTCTGACTTTTTATTCGCACCATTGCCGACGCATGAGTTACGTCCGCAAAGCCCCATATATGACAAACTTACCTTTCCCGACACTATTTTCCGACGTAATGAAAATTTGAGTTGGCAAAAGTCATAGAGAATTGCTACTTTTACCAATGCAAGTAAGACCGCGTTGGCAAAAGCCGTGGAAAACCTTTCCTGACAGTATTTACCGACGCAGTGAAACTATGCGTTGGTAAAAGTCTTATATCCAATGTATATTTGGACTACGTTGGCAAAAGTCACAGAAAATGCTACTTTTACCGACGCAAGTAAAACCGTGTTGGCAAAAGCTATAGAAATCACATTGGCGCAAAAAAAAAAAAAAAAAAAAAAAAAAAACCTCAAAAGAGAGGGAAAGTTTTGTCAACACGTGTTTTTCTAATAGCAACACAATAATGCGTTGGCAATTATCTTACATACTGGCGACGCACAGGTGTACGTTGGGAAAGGTTTGAGTTTTTATTCACACCATTGCGAACGCATGAGTTGCGTCCGTAAAGCCCCCATCTTTGACAAAGTTACCTTTCCCGATAAAATTTTCCGACGCAGTGAAAATTTGCATTGGCAAAAGTCATAGAAAATTGCTGCTTTTATAGACGCAAGTAAGACCGTATTGGCAAAAACCGTACAAAAACTTTCCCGACACTATTTGTTGATGTAGTGAAAATTGGTGTTGGCAAAAGTCTTATTTCCAATGCATATTTGGACTGTGTTGGCAAAAGTTACAGAGAATTGGTACTTTTACCGACACAAGTAAGACCGTGATGGCAGAAGTAATGGAAAACATACATTGGCTCCAACAAAGATTTCCCCCAAAAGAGTGTGAAAGTTTTACCAACGCGTGTTTTCCTGCTGGCGATGCAATAATGCGTTGACAATTATTTTGCCTACTGGCGATGCACATGTCTGCATCCGCAATGCCCCATTTAGTAAAATTCTTTTTGCCAAAATAATATGAGCACTCCGTTTTAATCGCTTTGATTTATTCCCAACTCTCTGCCTGTTTTATATTTTTTTTAATATAAATTTTAGGGCAACTATCACTATAAGAATTTATACTTTTGCCCCAAATCTTCCTGATTTCTCTGGACAAGCTGTGATTAGATTTGTTTTGCTCAACCTAACTAATGTTGAAATCAACATTTATTTTCTTTTATCTCTGTGAAACAACTTCAATTTGCATTCACCTTTTGCTTTGCTTACCAAATGTTGATATCAATGCTTAATTTCTTTTTCTGTTTTGAGACACCTTCATTTTGCGTTCACCTTAGATGTAACCTCATAAGTAAATATGGTTTATTGTTAAAGAAAAAATTGACTTTTGATTGTATACTTTTGACCAAATACTGTAACTCATTATATTCACTTGAAGCCTCTATAATTTTATCAACTTCCTACATGTGGAAATACCATACCACATGTACAAAATTACAAGTTTTCTATGAAAAAAAATAAAATCTTTAAAGGTCCTTAGGAAGTGGCCAAAAGTCATTCAAGTGAACATGATTACATCAGTCTGTCAAGGCTGATCTGATCCCATCATAGCTCAGAATCCACTCTTTGGTTCTTTACATAGATTAACAATATGGTAAATGTTGTAAGAACTTCGTCTTTTCTTTTCGTAAGACATAGAGCTAGTAAGTGAGTCCATGACATTTGATAAATTCTAAAATACATTTTATATTTATGTTCTATTTAATTTCCATATAGAATTATATCATGTATGTTAGAAACCTTTTGATTATCCAAGCCTATGTCCAAACAACTATATTTGGCCTTGAAATTGTTCATGGGTTTTCGTATTTTAATTGTTCCAGTTAGGAAAGAACTTGCTAACTTTATATAAATCAGTCTATTGGTGGTCTTGCTGAGCCTTGTAAAAGGGGTTTGGGTTTTTTTTTCAAGTGCACTGATATTGATGTTTCACTCCTTTATCATTTTCATTTACTATTACTATTAGGTAAACACATGCTTAATGACTTAGAACTTGATGTCTCATTATCACATGTTTCAGGTGATTTTTTTGTTATTGTCATATGGGTATTGCAAAGCGATTATATAAAATTATTATGCTAATTTAATACTATCTCATTATCCCAAGATCTTTTTTGGAGTGAATGCTTTACCTTGTAAGAATTTATTGCTACTTGTATTCTAATGGTGTTCTTTTTTTATTTTACAGATTGGTTTTGGATTTTATTGTGCTGGCTGTGGGCTCTTAGGGATTACCTTTTTTAATTTTGATCACAGACATTTGTGGATGTTAGAGATTTTTGGAAATGATCAAGTAGTAATATTTGTGTATTTTAGAGATTTGTGGGTTTATTTTGTTTTATGGATGTATGATATTTGGTTGTGGATGTTATTTTCGATGTGCATCAAGTTTGGTGGTTTGAACATGTATTCAGATTTTTTTTTTGTGGTATACAGGGATAAATGAAAATTTAATTTAAAAATAATAATAATAATCTTTCCCGACGCACCAGCATACGTTACAAAAAAGAAAATGTATTACAACATTTTCCGACGTGATTTGCGCGTCTGTGAAGTTGCATTTCTCAACGCGTTAGCCGAAAGATACAACGCATTTCCAATGCATTGGTAGCGTCGGCTATTTCATGAATTCCCAACGCTTAATCATCGTCGGCCATTACCACAAATTCCCAACGCATTACGAGCATCGTCCATTACTAGGAATTTCCAACGCACTACAAGCGTCGACAATTACTATGAATTTCCAACGCGCTGCCAGCGTCGGCCATTTTTAGGAACTCCCAACGCAATATCAAAGTTGGCGTAATATGATTTTTGAATCAGGAAAGTTGGATTTTTTGCAGACGCACATCTCTTTCCCGACGTATTGGCCGACACTGCAGTGCATTGGCAATTATACAAGGATATGCCGACGTAATTAAAATAGCGTCGGCTATGGTTTTGGCTACACATGGTTGTCGACGCGCTGTCGATGCGCTGAAATGCGTCGGGAAATCCTTTGTCGACGCAAAACCTACCTTTCCAGATGCGATGATTGCGATGGCAAAACTGTATTTTGTTGTAATTATGGGTTTTTTTTTGTTTTTTTTTTTGTCTTGCAAAATTATGGTTCCAGCCAATGAATTCTTTGAAAGATTTGCAACAGTTGGTTTCAATGCAAACATGATCACCTATTTAACACAGGAGCTTTACATTTTCATTAAATTTGCCTATTTAATTCTTCTTCTATATAATTGGTATTTGGTTGAGTGATGTGCTTCTTGTAAATTTTCTAATAGAATAATTTATTTTCTTTGTTTATAGTTTTTGACATCTATGAATTTAAATGTTCCACCATACTATAAATGTTAATATGAAGTACTCTAGTTTAATTCGCTTGTAGAAAATTTTGGTATCGTTTCAGGTATTTTTTTTAAAAAAATTTTGAACTTGTTTGATGCTTTTAGTTTTTTTTTTTTTTTTGTTTCTTGTTTGATATTCATCTAAGTTGTTGAAGTTATCCAATTATGAATTATAAGACAATTTTCTCACTATTTTGGCTCCAATAGGATTTTTAGAGTTGATTTTGCATCGTCCTTAGGAGATTGTAACTTCATGAGATTGCTATTACTCGTAGCTGTTGACTTGTCTGGACATGTTATGCCTTAGTTTCTGGTGTTGAACTCATTGATTTTGTCATATATTGAAGTGTAATTGTCTTTAGCTAAGATGATATCCAAAACTTTGTTAGCTAACTCAGGTCTAATAATATTAATTGCAGGTGTTGGATGTTGTCTTAATGACTGTTATAAGAGGGCGAGTAATAAGAAGGTGAAAGTCTCTTCAATGAAGAAATAGACCAGATAAGTTTCTTGGTTTGGGTGTAGCTGTTGGAGGCAAATCTACAACTATCAAGAAAGTGGGCAAAAAGGTCACATGTAGTATGTCGTCTGTTCAAAATAATATCTTGTGTTAGAATCTCATTTGTTATGCAAGTAGACAATGAGAAATTGATGGGTATTGGTCAATATGTTTATCCAAGGAATAAAATCTATAAATTAAATTGTTATTAATAGTGTTCTTTATTAATTTTTTGTAGACTTTGATTGTATTGTCTGAAGCAGGGTTATGTAAGAACAGGTTGCTAAACATGAAATGCAAAATAATTTTTTATAAAATCTTTTTTATTATTTTTTTAAAAAAGACTTTTAGTGGCGGCCAAACTCTTATCTTGCGTTTCGTTAAAATTTTAGCGACGGCTAATAAAACTCTACATATTTATTATTATGCTTCAGCGGCATTTCGTTAACCTTTACCAGCGGGCGGAGGCCCTCGCTAAAATATAGATTCGTTGTTTAATATGCCCGTGGGAATGTTGTTCCGCCGGTCGGAGTGCCGCAAAAAAAAAAAAAGTATCACCCACAGTTTGTATACCGTCAATGAGCGGTGGTCGAAGTGGCCGCTGCTATAAGCTTTACCAGCGACTAATTTAGTTTTAGCGAGGGCCAAAGCTTTACCATCAACTAATTTAGTTTTATGGTTTTTCTTGTAGTAGGACACTGGATCAAGAGGTCATTGAACCATTCCAAGTAATTATAAAGTGTCCCCCCCCCCCCCCCCCCCCCCCCTTCCTTTGGTAAAATTCAAATAATGGCCTGCCGAATCAAAGTGGTTTTCTGTTTGGAATAGAATTTTTTATAAAATTCTTCCATCCATGTAGTAATGGACCCGGCCTTTAAGGCATAAAGCCAAGCTTTAGCCTTCAAACCTAAGTTTTAGGGCATCCTCAGTCATATGATTTATTTTCACGGTCTCACAAATGTCCTCAAGTCTCTTAACATGTTGATATGGGTTTTTAGGTCTGGGCCCACGAAATACTGGAAGCATCTGAATCATACCAGATAATAAGCTCAAAGTAGCATTGGTTTTAGGCAAAGTGATGCATGACGGTTGGGTTGTCCTGGTGGGGTACATGTAATCCTTTAAAGTCATGGGTGGGTTCCCTTTATCATCCATCCTTATAATTTCTTCAAAAATTGAAGAATTTCCAACAACTGTTAAAGCTAATTCGGGCTCAATCCTAATCAACCTTGTATTTCTACATTCCCACAATTTTTCTCTCTTAGGGTTAGCTCGCATGCAATGGTTTAACCTGATCTACATGCAAGGTCCTATTATGCAAATATGATGCACAAGCAATCATGCAAATACTTGGTTATACAAAAATCTCTAGTAGGTTCTTAACTTCTATACAGCTCTTAACTAGTTTGAAGAGTGCACCTATGCCTCCAATCCAGTCTTATGAAGTCAAATCGACCAGGTAAGTCCCTAGGATGAGTGATTGGGTCACAATGCTCTTAGCAAAGGTCCTGGCTTAAGAACCAAACTCCTAGAACATATAATGTCACACTTTCTTGTAGGGACATGCCTTACCAAGACCATCGACTTGACAAAAGCGCATATAGTGCAACCGTTAGTGGTTCTCTTCCTAATGAGCTATATATATCCTAGCGTCTCATTCCTACTTAGTTTAATTGAAGCTTGGTACTATATGAGATGTGGTTAAACTAATTCGACAAGGATCTGGTGATGAAATCCAGTCCTTATCTTAATTGAGTCAACTGCCCTTAACTAAGTATGTGGGTCTAGTTCCTTAGTGGTCAAGCAAGCATTCACACTTTGCAAAATTAAATCATCAAAGCCCCACTTGTAAGTAAAAGATTAGTGGGGTAATGTTTAGAAACTCTACAACGGTCACGTATAATAGAATCTTTAGCTGTGCAAACTTAATCTTTTTTGCAATTCTGGAGAGCAATTTGTTTGCTTAAGAGCAATTCCTGCCATTTTCTTCCATTTAGAGTGCTTCCAAACCTAGAATCGTACTTAAGATAAAACAACTTAGAGTTAGATTTAAATAACCTACCAAAAATAGCAAATAATTCTAAATAAAATTCCTAAATAGAAAATTAACTAATCTAGATTTTAGAGTCCTAAAAGAATCATTGAAATGAAGATGGATTTTCTAAAACTCCTAATATAGTCTTAAGATAAATGACACTTTGCTATTTAGTGTCGAAAAATTTCGTGTGTTGGAACTATTGCACATGCTCCGAATTTGTTGAAAGATTTGTACGACCCACTTAGATCAAATGAAAACTAAAAACAGTGGTTGGGATCATCTCCCAATATGCAATTAATCAAACAAAAGAAAACAAAACCTAAAAAGGATGAAAACAAAAGAAGTTATACTAATGAAAAGTTGGCCACTTAGCCCAAATTTTGCTGCTAAATTTAGAATCTACCTGACGGAAATGTTCACAGCACTAAAACCTTACTTCCCAAGAGTATTTTTCTCCGAAATTTCGAGGGTTACAAATCTATGTATCAAAGTCCTAGATCCAGAAAATATTAAGTCAAAAGAAGCTCGTTTGACTAGTTTTTAAAGTTTCAAACTTTGGAAAAGAAAGCCAAATCTGTCAAATTAATAACCCTGTGAAACTTGTCTTTATGCACCACTTGTAATCAGTCCGAAAATAATGAAAAACCGATGCAAACAAAACTTAACAAAATCAACAACCATAAGATATAAAAAATCATAAAACCCTAAACTATAAAGCATGCTTTATGAATTGGCAACCAAATCATAAAAAAACATGCCATGATATGCTATGAAAATTCTTAACTAAGAGACTTTTCTTTTCTTGATTTGGCTCTCCAGCGACGACGCCATAAAAACTTTGATCGTGTGTTTAATCAATAAAATACCATAAGTGCACGACGTCTATAAAAGAATAGCGGCAGTACGGATCAACCACACAAAGAGCGAATCAAGATATAAAATCTAAGGCCATCACACATAAAACTAAAGCAACTAGAATATGAGATGTTGATAATAAATAAAGTTATAAACAATAATAATAAATAGATCAAAGCTTTAGACCATCCATTAAGCATTCCAAAAAATCCATTTTTAATGAAACACATGTTGATCAGTTTATTCTACTTCAAATCTGGACCCAATCAAGGCATCCAAGTCTGGATTATCAAACTTTGAAATCATTTTTTTCATAAGAGATGTTTTCTATAAAAAAAATTACCAAAACACCCAAGATTTCCTTCCCTTTATAGAAGTGTTAAAATCACCTAATAATCACATCCACTATCGAACCTAAGAATAGACTACAAAATAGAAGCGTATTCCCAAGCATAAATTCTATCAAAAGTAAACATAGATGATAAAAAGGCTTATTTTAACATTGAGAACTACAAAAAGAAAGGTACTTGCTGGTATGAAGAGAAGCCTATTTTAGCATTCAAGCACATAAAACAACTAGATCAACAAGCATTCACATGAATAAAATGGGAGTTAAAGCATACTTAACTTCTTCTAGTAGCCCTGACCGCAAAGTTGCACATTGCATGTAAGAAAAAGGTGATCTTTATTAAAAACATCCTTAATTACAACTTCACCTCCTCCTAAACCTAAGTTTTGCTCGGACAAGGCCCAAAACTACCTTAAAAAAAATGAAAAAGTGGAGAAATAGAACTAGCAGACGTAGATCTGGAAGTGGGGAAAAGAAGAAGAGGGAAGAGGAAGGGGGTGGGAGGACGCATTAGGCTAAGAGAGCATGCCCTTGGAAGTCCCCCTAGGGGTCTATTTTTAGTTTTTTCCTCCTTATTTTGGCTTGCAACTCTTTCAAAAATAAAACTCTATCTTGGTTTGATTTGTAAGCAAAGCAATTGCAATTTGAATTGGAGTTGATTTAATCATCTTTCTTTATGTTGAACACAACTTTGAGCAGTGGGTCCC
>QPKB01000007.1:27456581-27836147 GCA_003546025.1 Camphora micrantha | reverse complement strand
GTCAGCTTCTCCCAGAGAGGTTGGGGGGGGGGGGGGGGGGGTCTGCCAGCAGCTCTAGTAAGATGACTTAAATTGTTAATTTATGTATACATGATTATTAATTTTTGCCAATATCTTATATATTTGATAAAATTTATTTATTTTTATTTCAAACTTCAAAAGCAGGTTCTTGTATTGGGAGGAATATGACCCAATGGCCCATGCGAGGCATTAAGTTATTTAACAGACGCCCTGATGACAATACTTTGGAGTTCAATGCAGAGGGTCACCAATTGGAAGCATGCTAGGTCTCTTGCAACGTTATGCGGAATAGTTGTAAGGACTCCTGGAATTGCACCAATACAAGTGAAGAAATGGCCGAAATCGCACAGCAAGCTAAAGAGAAAATGTGGAGGCAGGTTTAGGTAACAATTAGTAAAAATCTTGGCAAACTATTTATTCTATTATTTTAGTGAATAACGTGACATATTCCTTCCTTTTAACATTTCAGGAGTTTGCAATTATTGATGAGGAGCGAAAGAATGGGTTTACAGAGCTTAGCAAGAAATATAGAGATTATAAAAAAAGACTTGAAGGATAAATATTACTCTCCGCTTCCCATAGATGAGGAACAACTTCGACAAACAACCCCCTACATCTCGGCCGAAGATTGGGCATGGCTTGTGTGATATTGGGGCTCTTCGAAGGTGCAGTATGAAATCAAAAATTCAAAGAATCTCGATGGGCCCTTTTGCTTACATCTATTAATTGATGTATTGTTGTTGTATACATGTAGGATGTATCAAGAAAAACAAAGCCAATCGCAATTGCTAAATTATTAAACATACTAGTGGAACGAGAGTTTTGCTTGTTATACAGACGAAGAGGTATACTACTATGTTATATTACTTAGTATTTTAAAATATACATTGACATATCTATTTGCTATGTACTTAACTTTGTACAAGGATACTCTCGAACTAGGACGTGATGGGAGTTAAAATCCTTTCGTTAGTAGATCTCTTTATTCGAACCCATACACGAAGGATAGGACGCCCAGTTTGATGAAAAATCAGCAGAGATTATTTGTATGTATGGATGCGTTTTTCTTTTAATAAATCTTAAATTTGTAGATTTATTTAACTAATGATATTCGTTTTTAATGTCGTCAAAGCTTTAGGGAAGATTAATGTGAACACAAAAGGGAAGACACTTCTACTCTATAAGTGATGAATTTCTACAAATTAAGGTTTATCGGGACCAGAAGTTGGCATGGTCGCGTACGTGGATTATGGGCTTGGTCTAGTGCTAGCTGTCAATCTTGGCTCCACGTCAAACCCAATATATGACTAACCTTGAGGAAATGCGTGTTGAACTGAATGTCATGCAATGCTCGAATGGACGAAAATGCAAAAGAAGCATGAAGCAAGATAGGCATGCATTATCTTGAACAGATGGAAAGGCAACAAGAGTGGATGCCGCGCTACTATGGCATAGATGATGCTAAAGATATACTAGCCAACAACAATAATCCTTCTGAAGGGGTAAGTTTTACTTAATTATTGTGTATTATACTATTTGTCATGTGTATTTTTTCTTAATAGGGTACTCAATTGTCTACTTTTTTTTTTTATTTATAGGCGAGCGATGGGATGATTGAGGAGCATATGGACAGTTTTAGTTAATTTCTTTGATTAGGTACGTTTATTTCCATGATAGAGTAACTACTAAACTTACTATATTCAGTTTTAAGGAATACCTTTTGATGGAATTGGCTGGTTCTTAATGGATATTATGGATGTGGGAAGTTATAATATAGTTTGTGATTGAATTGTTGCTTGGAATTGAGTTCTTGGCTTCTTATTAAATTGTATCGGTGGCCAGGTAGACAACATATTGGTGGCAATCCTCACCATCATTGTTCCTCATTTGGACCATATAATGAAGCGGTTGATCAAATAATAGTTCATTTTGCATCAAATTTCAGACAACTAAAATTTATCATAGTATTATGCTGAGTTACATAATTTTTTACTTTCCTTTGGTTAGAAAGCTTTTCATAAGTGTGTATTATTTTGAGACTCTTAAGTTTCCAACATTTTAGTTACAAATGTGGAGTGGATGAGAGCACATTTAATATAGGACTCTGGGATCTACCAGATACATTGAATGACTTTTACATGCATTCTTTCAAAATATTCTTTTTTTAATTGTTTACTTTTCTTTTATAAGTCAATTTCATATTGATGGGGATAATGCTATAATAATGATTATGGTGAAATTTCCTCTCTTTTCAATTCAGTATTTTACAGGATCTAGATATATATTCCAAACTCCTTTCTTCTTTGATAATGTAGTGTTTTTAACTCTTGTTGTATGCTTCCTGCACACAGGCATAAACCAAAAACATATAGTATTGTTGAGAAATGGCTGGTGATACCAATGAGGAAGAGGGAGGAAGAAGGAGATTGGGGGGTACTAAGAACAATGCCATTTATTCTAGGTGAGCAATCTCTATTTAGAATTTTTTTCTTCTTGGAAATTGGGTCATTGCTTTTCATGGTTTTCCCGATAAGCCAAATCTCCTATCCAGCTTTTCTTAGAAAGAGAGTACAAACCAGTAGAATAGAAAGATGCCAGAGTGAAGTTTTAATGTGTTTCATGTGTATGCTGTAAGAAATATCAGAGAGAATTAACATCACTACAACAAACTACACTTTTCCCGACACTATTTGCCGAACGATCAGTGAAAATTTGCAATTGGCAAAAGTTTTATTTTCAATGCATATTTGGACTGGCGTTGGCAAAAGCTGTGGAACGATATTGGCGCAATAAAAAATCCCCCCAAAAGAGAGGGAAAGTTTTGCTAATGCGTGTTTTTTTCAAAAAGCCGACGCAATAATGCGTTGGAAATTATCTTGCCTACTGGCGACGCATAGGTGTGCGTTGGGAAAGCTCTGAGTTTTTATTCGCACCATTGCCGACGCATGAGTTACGTCCGCAAAGCCCCATATATGACAAACTTACCTTTCCCGACACTATTTTCCGACGTAGTGAAAATTTGAGTTGGCAAAAGTCATAGAGAATTGCTACTTTTACCGATGCAAGTAAGACCGCGTTGGCAAAAGCCGTGGAAAACCTTTCCTGACACTATTTACCGACGCAGTGAAACTATGCGTTGGTAAAAGTCTTATTTCCAATGTATATTTGGACTACATTGGCAAAAGTCACAGAAAATGCTACTTTTATCGACGCAAGTAAGACCGTGTTGGCAAAAGCTATGGAAATCACATTGGCGCAAAAAAAAAAAAAAAAAAAAAAAAAAAAAAAAAAAAAACCTAAAAGAGAGGGGAAAGTTTTGTCAACACGTGCTTTTTCTAATGGCAACACAATAATGCGTTGGCAATTATCTTACATACTGGCGACGCATAGGTGTACGTTGGGAAAGGTTTGAGTTTTTATTCACACCATTGCGAACGCATGAGTTGCGTCCGTAAAGCCCCATCTTTGACAAAGTTACCTTTCCCGATAAAATTTTCCGACGCAGTGAAAATTTGCATTGGCAAAAAGTCATAGAAAATTGTTGCTTTTATAGATGCAAGTAAGACCGCATTGGGCAAAAACCGTACAAAAACTTTCCCGACACTATTTGTTGATGTAGTGAAAATTGGGTGTTGGCAAAAGTCTTATTTCCAATGCATATTTGGACTGTGTTGGCAAAAGTTACAGAGAATTGGTACTTTTACTGACACAAGTAAGACCGCGATAGCAGAAGTAATGGAAAACATACATTGGCTCCAACAAAGATTTCCCCCAAAAGAGTGTGAAAGTTTTACCAACGCGTGTTTTCCTGCTGACGATGCAATAATGCGTTGACAATTATTTTGCCTACTGGCGATGCACATGTCTGCATCCGCAATGCCCCATTTAGTAAAATTCTTTTTGCCAAAATAATATGAGCACTCCGTTTTAATCGCTTTGATTTATTCCCAACTCTCTGCCTGTTTTATGTTTTTTTTAATATAAATTTTAGGGCAACTATCACTATAAGAATTTACACTTTTGCCCCAAATCTTCCTGATTTCTCTGGACAAGCTGTGATTAGATTTATTTTGCTCAGCCTAACTAATGTTGAAATCAACATTTATTTTCTTTTATCTCTGTGAAACAACTTCAATTTGCATTCACCTTTTGCTTTGCTTACCAAATGTTGATATCAATGCTTAATTTCTTTTTCTGTTTTGAGACACCTTCATTTTGCGTTCACCGTAGATGTAACCTCATAAGTAAATATGGTTTATTGTTAAAGAAAAAATTGACTTTTGATTGTATACTTTTGACCAAATACTGTAACTCATTATATTCACTTGAAGCCTCTATAATTTTATCAACTTCCTACACGTGGAAATACCATACCACATGTACAAAATTACAAGTTTTCTATAAGAAAAATAAAATCTTTAAAGGTCCTTAGGAAGTGGCCAAAAGTCATTCAAGTGAACATGATTACATCAGTCTGTCAAGGCTGATCTGATCCCATCATAGCTCAGAATCCACTCTTTGGTTCTTTACATAGATTAACAATATGGTAAATGTTGTAAGAACTTCGTCTTTTCTTTTCATAAGACATAGAGTTAGTAAGTGAGTCCATGACATTTGATAAATTCTAAAATACATTTTATATTTATGTTCTATTTAATTTCCATATAGAATTATATCATGTATGTTAGAAACCTTTTGATTATCCAAGCCTATGTCCAAACAACTATATTTGGCCTTGAAATTGTTCATGGGTTTTCGTATTTTAATTGTTCCAGTTAGGAAAGAACTTGCTAACTTTATATAAATCAGTCTATTGGTGGTCTTGCTGAGCCTTGTAAAAGGGGTTTGGGTTTTTTTTTTTAAGTGCACTGATATTGATGTTTCACTCCTTTCTCATTTTCATTTACTATTACTATTAGGTAAACACATGCTTAATGACTTAGAACTTAATGTCTCATTATCACATGTTTCAGGTAATGTGAAGGTGGGGAGCTTTTGGATATGATACTCTTCAGGTGATTTTTTTGTTATTGTCATATGGGTATTGCAAAGCGATTATATAAAATTATTATGCTAATTTAATACTATCTCATTATCCCAAGATCTTTTTTGGAGTGAATGCTTTACCTTGTAAGAATTTATTGCTACTTGTATTCTAATGGTGTTCTTTTTTTATTTTACAGATTGGTTTTGGATTTTATTGTGCTGGCTGTGGGCTCTTAGGGATTACCTTTTTTAATTTTGATCACAGACATTTGTGGATGTTAGAGATTTTTGAAAATGATCAAGTAGTAATATTTGTGTATTTTAGAGATTTGTGGGTTTATTTTGGTTTATGGATGTATGATATTTGGCTGTGGATGTTATTTTCGATGTGCATCAAGTTTGGTGGTTTGAACATGTATTCAGATTTTTTTTTTCTGGTATACAGGGATAAATGAAAATTTAATTTAAAAATAATAATAATAATCTTTTCCGACGCACCAGCATACATTACAAAAAAGAAAATGTATTACAACATTTCCCGACGTGATTTGCGCGTCTGTGAAGTTGCATTTCCCAACGCGTTAGCCGAAAGATACAGCGCATTTCTAATGCATTGGTAGCATCGGCTATTTCATGAATTCCCAACGCTTAATCATCGTCGGCCATTACCACAAATTCCCAACGCATTACGAGCATCGTCCATTACTAGGAATTTCCAACGCACTACAAGCGTCGACAATTACTATGAATTTCCAACGCGCTGCCAGCGTCGGCCATTTTTAGGAACTCCCAACGCAATATCAAAGTTGGCGTAATATGATTTTTGAATCAGGAAAGTTGGATTTTTTGCCGACGCACATCTCTTTCCCGACGTATTGGCCGACACTGCAGTGCATTGGCAATTATACAAGGATATGCCGACGTAGTTAAAATAGCGTCGGCTATGGTTTTGGCTACACATGGTTGTCGACGCACTGTCGATACACTGAAATGCGTTGGGAAATCCTTTGTCGACGCAAAACCTACCTTTCCAGACGCGATGATTGCGATGGCAAAATTGTATTTTGTTGTAATTATGGGTTTTTTTTTTTTTTTGTCTTGCAAAATTATGGTTCCAGCCAATGAATTCTTTGAAAAGATTTTGCAACAGTTGGTTTCAATGCAAACATGATCACCTATTTAACACAGGAGCTTTACATTTTCATTAAATTTGCCTATTTAGTTCTTCTTCTATATAATTGGTATTTGGTTGAGTGATGTGCTTCTTGTAAATTTTCTAATAGAATAATTTATTTTCTTTGTTTATAGTTTTTGACATCTATGAATTTAAATGTTCCACCATACTATAAATGTTAATATGAAGTACTCTAGTTTAATTCGCTTGTAGAAAATTTTGGTATCGTTTCAGGTATTTTTTTTTTTAAATTTTGAACTTGTTTGATGCTTTTTTTTTTTTTTTTTTTTTTGATATTCATCTAAGTTGTTGAAGTTATCCAATTATGAATTATAAGACAATTTTCTCACTATTTTGGCTCCAATAGGATTTTTAGAGTTGATTTTGCATCGTCCTTAGGAGATTGTAACTTCATGAGATTGCTATTACTCGTAGCTATTGACTTGTCTGGACGTGTTATGCCTTAGTTTCTGGTGTTGAACTCATTGAGTTTGTCATATATTGAAGTGTAATTGTCTTTAGCTAAGATGATATCCAAAACTTTGTTAGCTAACTCATGTCTAATAATATTAATTGCAGGTGTTGGATGTTGTCTTAATGACTGTTATAAGAGGACGAGTAATAAGAAGGTGAAAGTCTCTTCAATGAAGAAATAGACCAGATAAGTTTCTTGGTTTGGGTGTAGCTGTTGGAGGCAAATCTACAACTATCAAGAAAGTGGGCAAAAAGGTCACATGTAGTATGTCGTTTGTTCAAAATAATATATTGTGTTAGAATCTCATTTGTTATGCAAGTAGACAATGAGAAATTGATGGGTATTGGTCAATATGTTTATCCAAGGAATAAAATCTATAAATTAAATTGTTATTAATAGTGTTCTTTATTAATTTTTTGTAGACTTTGATTGTATTGTCTGAAGCAGGGTTATGTAAGAACAGGTTGCTAAACATGAAATGCAAAATAATTTTTTATAAAATCTTTTTTATTATTTTTTTAAAAAAGACTTTTAGTGGCGGCCAAACTCTTATCTTGCGTTTCGTTAAAATTTTAGCGACGGCTAATAAAACTCTACATATTTATTATTATGCTTCAGCGGCATTTCGTTAACCTTTACCAGCGGGCGGAAACCCTCGCTAAAATATAGATTCGTTGTTTAATATGCCCGTGGGAATGTTGTTTCGGCGGTCGGAGTGCCGCAAAAAAAAAAAAGTATCACCCACAGTTTGTATACCGTCAATGAGCGGTGGTCGAAGTGGCCGCTGCTATAAGCTTTACCAGCGACTAATTTAGTTTTAGCGAGGGCCAAAGCTTTACCGTCAACTAATTTAGTTTTATGGTTTTTCTTGTAGTAGGACACTGGATCAAGAGGTCATTGAACCATTCCAAGTAATTATAAAGTGTCCCCCCCCCTCCTTGTGGTAAAATTCAATAATGGCCTGCCGAATCAAAGTGGTTTTCTGTTTGGAATAGAATTTTTTATAAAATTCTTCAACTAACTTGGTCCATGTAGTAATGGACCCGGCCTTTAAGGCATAAAGCCAAGCTTTAGCCTTCAAACCTAAGTTTTAGGGCATCCTCAGTCATATGATTTATTTTCACGGTCTCACAAATGTCCTCAAGTTTCCTAACATGTTGATATGGGTTTTTTAGGTCTGGCCCACGAAATACTGGAAGCATCTGAATCATACCAGATATAAGCTCAAAGGTAGCATTGGTTTTAGGCAAAGTGATGCATGACGGTTGGGTTGTCCTGGTGGGGTACATGTAATCCTTTAAAGTCATGGGTGGGTTCCCTTTATCATCCATCCTTATAATTTCTTCAAAAATTGAAGAATTTCCAACAACTGTTAAAGCTAATTCGGGCTCAATCCTAATCAACCTTTTATTTCTACATTCCCACAATTTTTCTCTCTTAGGGTTAGCTCGCATGCAATGGTTTAACCTGATCTACATGCAAGGTCCTATTATGCAAATATGATGCACAAGCAATCATGCAAATACTTGGTTATACAAAAATCTCTAGTAGGTTCTTAACTTCTATACAACGCTTAACTAGTTTGAAGAGTGCACCTATGCCTCCAATCCAGTCTTATGAAGTCAAATCGACCAGGTAAGTCCCTAGGATGAGTGATTGGGTCACAATGCTCTTAGCAAAGGTCCTGCTTAAGAACCAAACTCCTAGAACATATAATGTCACACTTTCTTGTAGGGACATGACTTACCAAGACATCGACTTGACCAAAAAGCGCATATAGTGCAACCGTTAGTGGTCTTCTTCCTAATGAGCTATATATCCTAGCGTCTCATTCCTACTTAAGTTTAATTGAAGCTTGGTACCTATATGAGATGTGGTTAAACCTAATTCGACAAGGATCTGGTGATGAAATCCAGTCCTTATCTTAATTGAGTCAACTGCCCTTAACTAAGTATGTGGGTCTAGTTCCTTAGTGTGTCAAGCAAGCATTCACACTTTGCAAAATTAAATCATCAAAGCCCCACTTGTAAGTAAAAGATTAGTGGGGTAATGTTTAGAAACTCTTACAACGGGTCCACGTAAATCCTTAAGCTGTGCAAACTTAATCTTTTTTTTGCAATTCTGAGAGCAATTTGTTTGCTTAAGAGCAATTCCTGCCATTTTCTTCCATTTAGAGTGCTTCCAAACCTAGAATCGTACTTAAGATAAAACAACTATAGAGTTAGATTTAAATAACCTACCAAAAATAGCAAATAATTCTAAATAAAATTCCTAAATAGAAAATTAACCTAATCTAGATTTTAGAGTCCTAAAAGAATGCAATTTGAATGAAAGATGGATTTCTAAAACTCCTAATATAGTCTTAAGATAAATGGACACTTTGCTATTTAGTGTCGAAAAAATTTCGTGTGTTGGAACTATTGCACATGCCCGATTTGAAAGATTTGTACGACCCACTTAGATCAATGAAAACCTAAAAACAGTGGTTGGGATCCAATCTCCCAATATGCAATAATCAAACAAAAGAAAACAAAACCTAAAAAGGATGAAAAACAAAGAAGTTATACTAATGAAAAGTTGGCCACTTAGCCCAATTTTGCTGCTAAATTTAGAATCTACCTGACCGGAAATGTTCACAGCACTAAAAACCTTACTTCCCAAGAGTATTTTTCTCCGAAATTTCGAGGGTTACAAATCTATGTATCAAAGTCCAATCCAGAAAAATATTAAGTCAAAAGAAGCTCATTTGACTAGTTTTTAAAGTTCAAACTTTTGGAAAAGAAAGCCAAATCTGTCAAAATAATAACCCTGAAACTTGTCTTTAATGCACCCACTTGTAATCAGTCCGAAAATTAATGAAAAACCGGCAAACAAAACTTAACAAATCAACAACCATAGATATAAAAATCATAAAAACCTAAACTAATGCATGCTATGAATGCAACAAATCATAAAAACATGCCATGATATGCTATGAAAATCTTAACTAAGAGACTTTTTTTTCTTGATTGGCTCCCCAGCGACGACGCCAAAAACTGGATCGTGTGTTTAATCAATAAAATACCATAAGTGCACGACGTCTATAAATAGAAAGCGGCAAGTACGGATCAAACCACACAAAGAGCGAATCAAGAATAAAAATCTAAAGGCATCACACATAAAACTAAAGCAACTAGAATATGAGATGTTGATAATAATAAAGAGATAAACAATAATAATAAATAGATCAAAGCATTTAGAATCCATTAAGCATTCCAAAAAATCATTTTTTAATGCAAACACATGTTGATCAGTTTTATTCTACTTCAAATCTGGACCCAATCAAGGCATCCAAGTCTGGATTATCGAACTTTGAAATCATTTTTTTTCATAAGAGATAGTTTTTCTATAAAAAAAAATTACCAAAACACCCAAGATTTCCTTCCCTTTATAGAAGTGTTAAAATCACCTAATAATCACCTATCGAACCTAAGAATAGACTACAAAAAAGAACATATTCCCAAGCATAATCTATCAAAAGTAAACATAGATAGATAAAAAGGCTTATTTTAACATTGAGAACTACAAAAAGAAAGGTACTTGCTGGTATGAAGAGAAGCCTATTTTAGCATTCAAGCACATAAAACAACTAGATCAACAAGCATTCACATGAATAAAATGGGAGTTAAAGCATACTTAACTTCTTCTAGTAGCCCTGACCGCAAAGTTGCACATTGCATGTAAGAAAAAGGTGATCTTTATTAAAAACATCCTTAATTACAACTTCACCTCCTCCTAAACCTAAGTTTTGCTCGGACAAGGCCCAAAACTACCTTAAAAAAAATGAAAAAGTGGAGAAGAAGAACTAGTAGACGTAGATCTGGAAGTGGGAAAAAGAAGAAGAGGGAAGAGGAAGGGGGTGGGAGGACGCATTAGGCTAAGAGAGCATGCCCTTGGAAGTCCCCCTAGGGGTCTATTTTTAGTTTTTTCCTCCTTATTTTGGCTTGCAACTCTTTCAAAAATAAAACTCTATCTTGGTTTGATTTGTAAGCAAAGCAATTGCAATTTGAATTGGAGTTGATTTAATCATCTTTCTTTATGTTGAACACAACTTTGAGCAGTGGGTCCCGTAAAAAATCTCCTTGTAGCACAGTAGATAGGAAACCAATGGTGTGGATGGAGCAAAGGAGGATAAAGATGGGAGATAGAGAGGGGATGAGGTGCACATCCAAGGGCAGTGGGCCCAGGTTGGACGTCCACATCTCTTGGCTATTTTTGTGTGAGATATTTTTGTCTGCTTTCTTTCTTTGTCTTGATCTTTTAATCCTTCTCGGTTTATATCTTCTTCTTGCTGACTCATCACAACTCTCACTTAGATAACACTTACTTAATTCAAACTCTATCTGGATTCTTCTAGAATATTCTTGATTTGAGACTCTAATCTTAATAGGAGAGAGATCTTAAAAACTTGGAAAGAGAAAGAGAGATTTGTATGCAACAGTGGGACCCACCTTGGGCGTGAATAGGGAAGCTCGCCCAAGAGTGTGGTTCCCTTTAATTTTTTTCTTTTTTTTAATTTCTTCTTTTCTTTCTTTCTTCAAATTATCTCTTTCATGTGGCCCCCCATTGCTTGTGATAATTCCTACACAATAAGATAAACAAATCACTAACAATGAATTAATTAAAAATGCAAAGCATGGACCTACCTAATGCAAGATGAACTAATGCCATGGATGCAATAGAGCCACAGTGCTTTAGATCTATTTGGTGGGACCCAGGAGTTATGAAAAACACTAATTTCATAAATTCAAACATAATTAGGGTTTTTTTAGCTAATTTTCACTATAAGTCCACATTTATGCTCAAATGCATATGAAATCATGGGATTATGATGCAATTTGTCCTAATTAAGTCTATAAATGCACATGAAATGATGACTTTTTAACCAAATTTTGTAGACTTGTCATATGCAGATGGAAAAGTGCAGCTTATGATCAACAGATTCTCTTGGATACTATTTCTTATTAAAGGCTAAAGTTTTCACAAGCCCCACTTGGTAAGAAAGCATTCGGAATGCTTTAAATCTCATAAAACGATAGCTATAACATGTTTTGACATGCTTTTTAACATTTGTAGATAAATTCTCTTTAGGTAAATATTGTTTGGTTGGTATCAGTTACACAAACATGCGAGCTTATCTTTTTTCCATTTTGAAATGTTTGATACTTGGCTTCCAGATTTTCAAGGTCCTATCATTCCTCGTACTAGGGAGGAGCATTTTAATAGATTGCATTTGTCCTTGAGGAATGTGACAAATGTAATTGAACAAAGGTTTGGAGTATTAAAAACTCAATTCCCTATCCTCAAACAGATAGCTCCTTACCCATTTCCTGTACAACAAAGCATTGTATTTGTTGCAATGATGATGCATAATTTCATGAGGAAAGAGGATATGGAGGTTCAATTATTTTCATAATTCTCAAGTGAAAGCGCCCAAGTAGAGCGTGACATTGACGTCGAGGAAGATCTTCGAGAAAACACTTATACTTTTGATATCACTGATAGGATAAAGATAGATACAAAGAGGAATTCAATTGCAGTTGCCATTTGGCGAGATGCATCTTCTTAAGTCTTTTTTTTTCATCTTATGTCACAGTGCTGGTTTCTATTTGGTTAATTGAATGAGTTGTGATGATGGATGCATTGAACTTTACACATGAGGATTGTCTGCTTTTTTAGTTGTGCCTTGATTTGTTGGCTTGATGCATTATTATTTTATGTTGAAATATTGAAAATGTGGATGTGCTTGATTATCTCTATGGCTGATTGGTGTAGTTTATGAATCCCTATGAATACCTATGTATACAAGTGGAATGGTGTGATTTTCAATTTGTTGGAGTGATGGTGTGTGGTGGCGTGTAATGGTGTGTGATGATGTAATGACGGAGACGTTGTATAATAGTGTTTACTGTTGTAACTTTTAAATTGTTTACAAGTTATATGCTATACTTTGATGAAAATGGTTGTATTTTCTAAATGACAGGTTATTATGATCTGATGGTATGATGGATCCAGTAGTGGGCACCAGTTCATATTAAATATATTTCAAGATTGGACTCCAGTATTGGATGAAATTCCTAATGGCCTTCGATTAACCCCTTTTTTCTAAGAGTGGGCCCCACTAATGGAGTGAGGCAAGCCTATTGGCCATTGTCTGATTTCTTAATGGATGCAAATCAATTAGTGAGCCCCGCACATTTAACTTATTTCTGCAGTGGGACCCACTCATGGATTATGCATAGATATTAGTTTTCTAGGTCAATATGGATTATGGATTATTCTCTCTCTCTCAACACCATTTATCTTCTATCCTCTCAAGATTGTCATCTTTTTATTTTAATATATATAATTTGGGGCCTCGTTTCAACAATTCACATTGATAAATTTTTCATTAAAAATATCATTTTTCTTAGTTTCCAAATAGAGCTCTACTCTATTTAGAGATTCTCATACGTGAATGAAAATTAGACCCGACCTTCTGGTAGACCACCTCATAGATGGGCTTGTGATAAAAATATTTTGAGGTTGGAGTTTGTTTTATTGAATCTTATAGACATCATTTTCTGATCTGATTATATAAACAAATGACCCTAGGTTTGCCCCACCATAATTATACTTCATGGGCCCACATTGACCCATAATTAAGAGATATATACATTGATCCAAGGTGGGCCAATTATTACTGGGATCAAATAACATTAGCCTGTGGTTTTAAAGTCTCATAATTTATGGCTTTTAAAGTTAAGATGTTTATACATTTTTTTAAAATATAGAGCTAAAAAATGGTTTGATTGATTTTAAAATGGTATTGGTTCTACTTCAAAGGGGTAGAGAAGAAATTTGTGCAAAGGGATTGAAATGACCATTGGCCTATGTAAAGATAACATTTGTATTTATGATTGAAGCTGTGTTGACTTGTTTTATATAAATATATATGAATATATTATTATAGGGACCGGCTCTCTTCAACTGCAGGTGAGGAGAGCCTCAGCTGGACACGCTCGTTTTGCTTGTGTGGGGTTAAAATGATTAAAACGAAGGGGGAGTCTCAGGTTTTCCGCAAAAAAAAATTAAGTTCCCCCTTTCAGGCCCCCAAACGAATCCAGGGACGAAGCTGCCCTGCTCTCTCTCTCCTAATCACTCCGATCTCTCTCCCTTTCAGACCCCAAAACGCAAAGCTTCGCTACTCTCTCTCTTTCTCTCCGATCTCTCTTCCTTTCAGACCCCCAAACACAAAGCTCCCCTGCGATCTCTCTTTCTCTCCCAATCGCTCCGATCTCTCTCTGGTGCGCGTACTGCGATCTCTCTCTCTCCCATCTCGCCCCATCTTCTCCATCTCTCCCTGTCGCTGTTGCGCTGCGTCTCTCCCTCTCTCGCTACTGCTCTCCTGATCACGTCGAGCGTCCCCCTCTTGCTGCTTCTCTCCCCCTCTTGTCGCTGCAGCCCTGCCTCACGACCGGTATCATCTCCGATCTCCAACACATAAAACAGAGTAAGAAATGGATTTTGGCGTTGATATGTATGGGTTATTGGTTGTTTATTTCTTCCTTTCTTTCTCTAATGCTGAAATTTGTTTGGGGGTTTTGTTCTTTGCTGTTTGGCGCCTTCTATCTACAAGAGTGGTGAAATCCTCTTGCATTTTTTTGTTTGTTAATCCTCATTTTATTTAGGTTTCAACTAGATAAACAGTAATACAGGGAAAATGAGTTCAAGGAACCAAGTTCAGATGATCTAAACAGGGCATAGTGAATCCCACCATATATGGACATCGCACTGGCATCCATCTGCCTTTACTAAATTTGGTTCGAAATATGTAATTGAGTCTTATTTTGATCCCAAAGTCGGCAATACTTGCAAATTCGATGTAGACTGTTGTAGATTTTATTTGAAGGGCCCTAGCTTTCTTGTTCTAGTTTGGCATGCCTAAGGGTTCCAATAATGTCCTTTGGGGCTCATGGTTGGTTACCCATTCTCTTCATCTGGTTGGATTCAGGTTTCTATTGCCTTTTCAATTATACTTTCAAGTATTTGTATTGAAGTCTATATTGGTTGGGCCAAATACTGATGCATTGCAAAAGAAAATTTCATGAATCAGTCTCATTAACGTGATACTATTATCAGCTGGAAAAATTGGTAATAGTCTGCATCAAATCAGTCTCATTAATCATTAACGTGATTCTATTCTGTTTCATGGCAGAAAATTTCATGAATCAGTCTCATTAACATGATTCTATTATCAGCTGGAAAAATTGGTAATAGTCTGCATCAAATCAGTCTCATTAATCATTAACGTGATTCTATTCTGTTTCAGCCATGACACTCCCTGGCTTGTAGCTGTGTAGTAATGTCTTTACTATGAAGATGTATGAACTTGTATCTCCCTCTTTCACTGAATATGTAACTAAAGATATCAATAACATGCTAATAGATACAACCACAACCAGAACTTGTATAATCTCAATTGCATTGATAAGAAATACCTCAATTGCATGAGCAAGAATAATTGGGATGCTCAAATGTAGCTATCTGATTTGTAGAAGTATTGGCTAGTGTTTCAGATTATTTTCTCAATATTAGTATTGACAGTGAATGATGTAGATTTTTTAATAATAATATAAACAGAGAAGAGTAAAGTAGACGTACAAATTAGAATTATATGAATTTTATTGAGTTTTGTGTGCATTTCATGTTCATATAAAGTACTTCATGTTTTAATGACTTGCGATCCAGGTTGCATATGGATATGGCCTCCTCATCATCATCAGTTGTACATTATCCGATTGTGGATGAAGACATAACACCAAGATTGGGCATGCATTTTGATAATTTAAACGAGGCATATAACTTTTACAATGCTTATGGAAAACTCGCTGGATTCAGTATAAGAAAAGAATCTAGTAATATGGGTAAAGATGGGGAGGTTGTATGGAAGCGATTTGTCTATTCAAAGGAGGGTAAAATAGTTGAGAAGCACTGAATTGGTAAGGAACTTGTTCAAAGACGTCGAATGGAAATAAGATTTGATTGTAAGGCAAAGTTGCAAGTTAAAATAGATAAGTCAGGTGGTTATGTGGTATCCAAGTTTGTTCCTAAACACTCTCATGCCCCCGCTACGCCGAATAAGAGATTTATGCTGAGGTCGCATCGTGCAGTGCCAGAATCAAAGCGACAACTTAAAAACACATATGATTTAGCAAACGTGCAAAGCAAACAACAAATGCAAGTGTTTGCATCTCAATCTGGGGGACCAGACAAAATTGGATTTACAGATACGGATGCCAAGAATCATCGCAGTGATGAGAAGGAAAAGAAAAGGGGGCTAGATGGACAATTGTTATTTCAACTTTTTGAAAACTGCAAAGAAATGGGAAATGGTTTCACATATACCATTGAGCGAGATGCAGATAAAAAGATAACACGTGTTTTGGGCAAATGCAGCAATTTGTTCGGCTTACAAAGTTTTTGGCGATGTGGTGACATTTGATACAACCTACAAGACAAACTGTTACGAACTTATTTTTGCCGCTTTTGTAGATTGCAATCATGGGCAAACTACTTTATTTGGATGTGAGTTTCTACCAAATGAAAAAACAAAGTCTTTTGAGTGGTTGTTAAACACATGGCTTGAAGCTATGTCATTTGGTCCACCAAAGGGTATTATAACATAATAAGATCTAGCAATGACAAAAGCCATAAAGAATGTAATGCCAAACACTGTTCACTGGTACTGCCTATGGCACATTTTGGATAAGTTGCCTACGAATTTAGGAGGAGTTCACATTCACAATGAGGGTTTAATAGATCAGATAAAAAAATGTGTTCATAACTCTGATACTACTGATCAATTTGAGAGTTTTTGGAATCAGATCATAACAGACAATAAGCTTATGGAGAATGATTGGTTGGTGGATATATTTAAGATTCGTCATATGTGGGTTCCGGCATATTTAAGGAAAACTTTTTTTGGTGGCATGTCGACCACTCAAAGAAGTGAAAGCATGAATGCTTTTGTCAAACAGTACGTACAGTACAAGAATACCCTCCTTGATTTCATATTGCGTTTTGAGGCTATGGTTGAACGTCTAAAGTATCTTGAAAAGAAAGAGGATTTTGAGAATATCAATGGGAGGCCTAAAATGAAGACATGTTCACCAATGGAAAAGCAAATGGCCGAAGTATACATAAGAAACTTTTTTTATAAGTTTCAAGATGAGTTATTCACCATCATGTCAGTTGTAGAAGATATTGTTTACGAGGATGATGTCATCTGTAAGTTCGTCTTGAAAAATTATTCTAATGAGAAGCAAATTGATAGAGAGGTTTTATGGAAAAAAGATGAGAAGTATGCATATTGTTCCTGCAAGAAGTTTAAATTTGAAGGCATCCCTTGTTGTCACATTTTGTCTGTCTTGAAAAGATGTGCTATACTATTTCTACCCGAGCGTTACATTTTGAAGCGATGGACGAAGGGTGTTACAAAATATGCATTTGTAGACGTTATTGAATCAGGTGGATCTGTTGGTGTAAACCCATGCTTGGCTCGACATAGTCACTTGTCATGTATGTTTGCAGGGCTTATTGACATAGCTAGTCAATCTAGAGAAGGTTTCGAATTTTTAATCAGTGGTCATAAGGAATTGGAAATGAAGTTAAGGCAGCTGACATTAAACAGCCCATCAAATACAAGCATTGATAAAGGGAATGGACTTGTGGATAGTAACTTGGTTGAATATCACGACCCATCGCATGTTGTGATGAAAGGACGCGCGAAGAGACTTAAATCGTCGAAGGAAAAGGCAACAAAAAGTGCGCCTATGTAAGGGTTTCAACATGCGCGATGTATCACATGACAAGCGTAATTGTCCAGTGTTATTGAACAAGTAAACAATTAATGCAAGTTCTGTTGTTATCCCCCATGTTTCATATAAAAATATTACTTATAAAAAAATATTTCAGGTTAGTTGATGCTGATCCAAGCCAGTCACTGGCCTCTATCGATGGAAGTAGAGAAAGCTTTGATGAAGAAATGCAATGACTTATAATGGTAATTTATTTCTTACTTTAAGAATTTTTATGATGATGAAACTTGAAGCTTAATTTTTAGAAGCCTTTTCTATCCATAACTGACCTCATGTTGCCTGTCTATTTCAGCTCAATGACTGTAATGCAAAGAAGGTGCCATCTTTTGCAGTGTTTAACACTTCAAGACTGTCATCATGAGTATTGTTATGCCCACCTTTTGTTATTGTAGGTTTGATGAAGAATCACATTGAAGAAATGCAATGACTTGCAAAGAAGAATTGGTTTGATTCAACTAGTGCAGAAATTGTAGAATGTCACATATGTTTCAAATGTTTCAGTTTTGAGTATGTGTTCTTGTAGTACTTTGATAAATGGATAGAAGTTGTATAGTCATGTTTTATGTTGTCGTATGAGTGTAAATTATTTCTTAAGTATTTTCCCTATTGAAAATTATGGAATGGATGGAATTTGTTAAGGAATGTTGTCTAGTCATGTTGCAGAAATTTTGTTGCAAAGTGCAGGAATTTTGTTTCAGATAGTGCAGGAATTTGTTTCATGGTATGCTTAATTTTGTTTCAAATGCTGCAAGAATTTGTTAATGGCGAATTTGTTTTTGTTTGATACAGTGCAGAAATTGGGTTTGAGTATCATGTGACAGTTTGAGTATGTCATCTTGTAGTTCTTTGATGAGGTTTGCAAGGAATGTTGTCTGGTAATGTTGTAGTATTTTGTTGCAGGGAATGTAATGCATAGAGGGGATTTTGTTGCATAAATTGGGTTTGTTTCAGCTAGTGCATAAATTGTAGAAACACTTTTGTTTCAGTTTCAGATAGTGCAGGAATTTGTTAATGGCGCATTTGTTTCAGTTTCATATAATGTAAAAGACATTTTGGCTTATGGTGCAAATTATTTCTTACGTGGTTTCATGGTATGAGAGACTAGGCTCTCTGCTTTGTCTCATCCTAGTCATTGCATGCACATGGAGACTATACAATTGGTATACTTCCAATTAAAAAAAAACCAAAAAATTTAGTGGCACGACTCAAAAAATCCAATCTGAGTATCCCTATTTAGGTCACTGGTTGACCCACTTTCCGAGGGAGTTTTTTTTATGAAATTTGGGGATCTCGAAGTCCATATCATGAACTTGGAATTTGCAATTTTTCGGTCCAAAAAAATCGCGTTTGCCTCGTTTCTAGTCGCGCACTTTTCCTACCCAGTCGGTCAAATTTCCCGAAACCAATCTGAGTACCCCTGTTTAGGTCACTGGTTGGCATACTTCCCGAGGGATTTTTTTTATGAAATTTGGGGATCTCGAAGTCCATATCATGAACTTGGAATCTACAATTTTTCGGTCCAAAAAAATTGCGTTTGCCTCGTGTTCCAGTCGCGCACTTTTCCTACCCAGTCGGTCAAATCTGCCGAAACCAATCTGAGTACCCCTATTTAGGTCACTGGTTGGCATACTTCCCAAGGGAGTTTTTTTTTTATGAAATTTGGGATCCTGAAGTCCATATCATGAACTTGGAATCTGCAATTTTTCGGTCCAAGAAAATCGTGTTTGCCTTGTGTTCCAGTCGCGCACTTTTCCTACCATAGTGCTTCATTTTATAACTTGAAAAAAGGGTGGATTATTAAAGTGGAGTTTTGCCCAACAAAATGATCCTCATCTTGAGTAATTAGCCAGATTCATATGTTAAGAAAGATTAATAGTAAACATATCACGGTGGACACTTACGTGTAAATCTAGACTTATTTAATGGCACTTGGTGCAGGTTAAAATTCTAATTCCACCTACCCAACAAAAATGTAAAAGAGTACACAACTCTCCATGCCCACCTTAGTGATCCCATTGACTTCCTAAATAGTGCAGAAAAAGGAAATTAGAAAGCTATACACTCTTTACCAATTATACAAGTTACTACACACTGTTAATTTCTCATTCCCAAATTTCTCATTGCTTCACATTCAATAAATGAACAAGTGCATCTAGACATTTCATCAAAAAAAAAAAAAAAAAAGAAAAGAAAAAAGAAAAACCTAACAAGATAGCTAAGTTCATGTTGCAAAGTTTGATCCCCATGCATATGCAACAAATAGTAGAAACATCATCAATATATAGCTACAATAATTTGGGTGTTGCTGCTGAAAATTTTAAGCATCATCAACACTTTCTCTCAAAAATTTGATTTCATGCTTCATCTCTTCAAGTAAAGTTCTCATTTCATTTTCTCTACTTTCGATTTGCACACGTCCCATACTTCGGACCAATGAATATTCATTCACAGCCTCATCCATCCAAATCAACAACCGACAACCTCGTTCTCCCTATACACAAATTCATAGCAAAAGAAATATTAATTTTTGAGTGAAAATACATATTAATTTAAGAAGTTGTAATCTATAAACACTTACGTATAAATCTAGACATTTCAAAAATCTTCATCCCAGATTTTGGGCCATACGAGATGTCTTTAAAATCATATAACCATACCCACATGGGCACTTTAGAGCCCATTCTAAGTTTCGTACGAGATGTCTTTAAAATCATATAACCATACCCACATGGGCACTTTGGAGCCCATTCTAAGTTTCGTACGGAAGACGATGCTGACGACATTTGTAAGGCTATTCCCATTATGTAAATAAAAAATAAACAGAAAGTCTTTATTAAAAAGGTTAACATCATATAAAAGAAAATGCCAACTGCAAACTTGAGAGGATTAAGTATCATTGCAGCCATGGATACAACAGGTGCTAGATTTTGCACAACACTTTCTAGTACAAGGACAAGCAATAACACCATTATATAGCTTTGATGAGAATGATTACAGAGAAATTTGAACCATTTCCTAGCAAATTATGAGTAATTTTCACAACATGAAACAATTCCATTAGTGTTTTGGGATCTCCAAATTTATAGAGGCCAACCCATTTTGGCCTTGATTTCAGACTAAAATGGGGTTGGTCATACAATAAAATGGGCTGTCCGTGGGGCCAATAGAGGAAAAAAGTGTATAGATACAGTTAACTTGAAGCTCAAAGGTGCATATAGATGACCAGAGTTATGTGAAAACCACCTCAACCAATCTAGGGTGTGCTATAAAGAGAGCAATGAAGAACTAGCTAGGGTCCGACTAACTTTGAGAAGGTTATCTCAGTTGATAAATACTAGGGAGGATGTGCTATAAAGAGAACAATGAAAATAGAGAAGTCAAACCAAAAACTTTACTCTGTTTCTTTTTTGAAATTCTAGGATTCTGTATTCATGAGCATCATATCCATTTTAGCATCTGCTGATACATTCCATTTACATACATACAGCAGGAATACAAATCCAACCAACATTCAGAATTAAATCTCCACTTCCATTCTATGTGCAGCAATATAATAATTGTACCAAATAAATCGGCTAAATTCCATTTACATTCATACGACAAGAAAAGAAATGAACGACAACATCCAGCATTAAATCTCCACTTTCGCTTTGTGTGCAACATCATAAGCACTCAATTACAACCCACCACACAAAATAGGCAGCACTCCAACATCTAATTGGACAACATTCCAACATCTAATTGGACAACATTCCAACATACTCATATAGTTTATTAGAACTACATAACTTCAGGATTCCACTTGCAGACTTTGGGACCCCTATTAGAAATATATAGCTTGTATATTGACACCTATATCATTATACTATTTTCAAAAACTGTATATAATCAAGCTTGTGATATCATTCAAAAACTGTTTATCATTCAAACCAGTGATGAGCTTCAAACTGTAGCGTTCAAACATCAATCATAACCCACCAAACAGATTGCCCATAAAACCTTTTTTGTTTAGAAAAAAAGGCAGCAAAGAACAAAACCCCTAAACAAATTTCAGCATTAGAGAAAGAAAGGAAGAAATAAATAACGAATAACCCATACATATCAACACCAAAAACCATTTCTTACTCTGTTTTCTGTGTTGGAGATCAAAGATGATACCGGTCGTGAGGCAGGGCTGCAACGACGAGAGGGGGAGAGACACAGCGACGCAGCAAGAGGGAGACGCTCGATGCGATCAGGAGAGCAGTAGCGAGAGAGGGAGAGACACAGTGCAGCAGCGACAGGGAGAGATGGAGAAGATGGGGTGAGATGGGAGACAGAGAGATCGCAGTACATGCACCAGAGAGAGATCAGAGCGATTGGGAGAGAAAGAGAGATTGCAGGGGAGCTTTGCGCTTGGGGGTCTGAAAGGAAGAGAGATCGGAGCGATTGGGGGAGAGAGAGAGAGAGAGAGAGAGAGAGAGAGAGAGATCGCAGCAAAGCTTTGCGTTTGGGGGTCTGAAAGGGAGAGAGATCGGAGCAATTGGGAGAGAGAGAGCAGGGCAGCTTCGTCTTTGGATTTGTTTGGGAGCCTGAAAGGGGGAACTTAATCTTTTTTTGGCAGAAAACCTGAAAACCTGAGAATCCCCTTCATTTTAATCGTTTTAACCCCTACACGAATGAAACGAGCGTGTCCAGTTGAGGAGAGCCGGTCCCATTATTATATGTTTATAATTAATTTTGATATCTTATAAATTAAAAATGTAATGTCTTATTTTATTTTTTTTACCCAGTGCTCTTTGTTTCTAGTGTATATATCCATTCCTCACCAGGTGTGGTGAGAAAAATCTTTTTTTTTGAAAAGTTTCAAATACAAAAGGGCTTTTATACTTTTTTTTAGAACATTTTTTATAATATTATATATTTATATATATATATATATATATATATATATATATAAAATAGAGGATCCAAAAACCGCACATACAAATTACCGTACGCAGTTAGGCGCTCCAAATCCAAATCGAAATCATACTTTCGAAAGCCCAACAAAACACATCTCTCTCCTCTTCCTCACAGTCACAGAGGTACGTAACGTAACGTTACGATTCCAGAAATCTCTCGTCTCTCTCTCATTATTAGGGTTAGGGTTAGGGTTTTCTGCAAATTCATTCGGTCTGTGATTTTTTCTACAAGCTATTTTAGGGTTTATTATTAGTTCATTCATTCATTTACAAAACCCTAGGAAGAAATCTCCGATTTTTTTTTTGTTCGATCGGAAACGATGGACGAATACCAGCACATGGAGCGATTCGGCACCGAGAACGACTTCGAAGACGGCCAATGGATCGGCGGCGAGTTCTACTACAAGAAGCGCAAGGAGAAGCGCCACCAATCCAAGGAGGACGTCCTCTACGGCGTCTTTGCCGACAGCGATTCCGACGACGAGGGCTCGTCTTCGCGTAAGCGCCGCAAAGATAATTCCACCCGCGATTTCTCAAAGCCCGTCAACTTCGTCTCCACCGGCACCGTCTTGCCCGATCAGGAAATCGAACGGAACCGGGAGGAGGATGGGGGAGATGAAGAAAATAGGACTGGGGGGTTAGGGTCAGGATTAGGGTTTGGGTCCAGCTCTGGGTCAGGGTTAGGATTTGGGAAGGAATTGGCCAAGGATGAGAATGGCGGCGCGGATGAGGGCGGCGGGGAGGAAGAAGACGGTTTTCTTCCCACTGCGTTTGGGCGGAGGATTAAAGAGGGGGCTGCCCGCCGGGCGAAAGAGAGAGAGCAGTCTGCGAAGGAATCCAAGAAGCAGGTGCAGGGAAGGAGGGAATGGGGGGATTCCGGTGACGTCGGGGTATTCGAGAAGCATACAAAGGGAATTGGAATGAAACTGCTTGAGAAAATGGGGTATAAAGGTGGGGGATTGGGGAAGAATGAGCAGGGGATTGTTGCGCCAATTGAGGCGAAGCTGCGGCCAAAGAATATGGGTATGGGCTTCAACGATTACAAAGAGGCCAAGCTGCCTGCCTTGGAGGAATCAGCAGCTGAGAAGCCGGCTGTGGCAGGCTTGGGGGCTGCAGTTCGTCCAAAAGAGAAGCTTTGGTCGAAGCAGAATCAAATGAAGACGAAGAAGAAAAAGGAGTATATGACAGCGGATGAATTGTTAGCAAAGAAACAGGAGCAGGGGCTGGAGGTTGTTCAGAAGGTGCTCGATATGCGTGGGCCTCAAGTTCGAGTTTTGACCAATCTTGAGAACTTGAATGCCGAAGCAGAAGCGAGGGAGAAGCAGATACCCATGCCTGAGCTTCAGCATAATGTGAGGTTGATTGTTGATTTTGCGGAGCTTGATATCCAGAAGATTGATAAGGACTTGAGGCAGGAGAGGGAGACTGTTGTGAGCTTGCAGATTGAGAAGGAGAGGCTACATAAAGAGGCAGCAAGGCAAAAGAAGCAGCTGTCTTGTATGGAAGAGATTGTTGGGGTATTGGATAGGGTAACAGAAGAGAATTCATTGGGGACATTGACATTGGATTCGCTGGCAGCAGCGTTTAGTGATTTGCGGATGAGATACAGCGATGACTACAAGCTCTGTAACTTATCTTGCATTGCCTGTTCATTTGCATTACCATTGCTGATTAGAGTGTTTCAAGGATGGGACCCTCTGCAAAACCCATTGCATGGTTTGGAGGTGATTGCATTATGGAAGAATCTGCTGCAGGGAGATGACCCATATGATTATTCGGACACTGGGTCATCACCTTATGCCCAGTTGGTGATGGAGGTTATATTGCCTGCTGTGAAGATATCAGGGACAAATACGTGGATGGCCAGGGACCCAGAGCCAATGCTTCGGTTTGTGGAATCATGGGAGAAATTGCTCCCACCTCCAGTTCTGCAGAGCATTTTGGAGAGTGTGGTGATGCCAAAGCTTTCGGAAGCTGTAGAATCATGGTCCCCACTGACGGAACCAGTCCCAATTCATGTCTGGGTGCACCCGTGGCTCCCACTGTTAGGCCAGAGATTGGAGACTCTGTATCACACCATACGTCTCAAGCTTGGTAAAGTTCTTCATGCTTGGCATGCGAGCGATGCGTCTGCCTATGCCATGCTTTCGCCGTGGAAGACTGTGTTTGATCCGGCTAGTTGGGAACAACTTATTGTTCGTTACATAGTCCCAAAACTCATGATTGCATTGCAAGAGTTCCAAGTGAACCCAGCTGATCAGAATCTTGACAGGTTCTTTTGGGTTATGACATGGGCATCAGCCATTCCAATTCATCACATGGTCGCAATGTTGGAGGCAGGTTTTTTCACCAAGTGGCAACAGGTTTTGTATCACTGGTTGTGCTCGAATCCAAACTTTGAACAAGTCATGAAATGGTACAAGGGTTGGAAAGATCTTTTCCCTCCAGAACTCCTAGCGAATGAGAGGATCCGAACTCAGCTAAATGTTGGACTTGAAATGATGAATCGAGCAGTGGAAGGAATGGAGGTGGTTCAACCAGGAGTTAGAGAGAATGTAAGCTATCTTAGAGTGACAGAACAAAGGCAGTTTGAGGCTCAGCAGCAAGCAGCAGCGGCAGCATATGCTCAACTTCACACCCCTGCCAGCCTAGGGCGGGGGGCTCATATGGATGGTATGGGTGGCATGCCCCAGTTGACCTTGAAAGAAGTTGTTGAGGCTTGTGCTAGAGATTATGAGTTGGATTTTAAGCGTAAAGAAGGTAGAATGCACAATGGTCTTCAGGTGTATGGCTTTGGCAACATAAGTATATGTGTGGACCCAGTAAAGCAGACTCTTTTTGCTCTAACCGAGAAGGGATGGGAAGGAGTGACCCTTGACTGGTTGCTAGCGCAGCATCATATTCACACTGCAGGACGTCACTGAGTTTTGGAGACAATGGAGCTTGTACATGTCAAAGTTACTGAGTTATGAGGTTCGTATAAATGTATCATTGGTTGCCACCTGTGAGTTTTATATCATGTTTTCATTTTTGTCGTGGATGATTTTGTCTGGTAACTGGTACTTGGGTAGTTATGCTTATCCACTAAAATGGGTTTCTTGACGGTCACATCTATTGTTGAATTCCTTTAAACTGATTGGCTGAATGCAAACTTCATTTGATGAAAACTTGTAATTTTATGTCCTTCAGTCAACTGCAACTCTCTTTTGTTCGTGGTAGATTTGCTTTTCTATCTAAATGTTTGGGTTGATCATTGAAGGCATGCATCTTATATAACATCTTTAATACAAATGAGATTAACTTTTATGATGCATGATTTATGACTTGTGCGTTTCAGATAGATAATTATATTGCATTGTTTGCAGTGGATTCGATCACCCAGTTCTGTAAAGTGCATTTTGAAGAAGAATCATCTTGAGTAGTTTTACCACCCATTTCAATTGCTGATTTGAAATCTGTTCATAGAAAAGGATAGAGTGAAGAAGAAAAAGGAATAGAAGGAAATAAAAGAAATACAAAGTCATAGGCAATCAACACTGCAAACTCGTTTATGTTTTTGGGGCATTCCTTGAAAAGAAGTCTGAATTGAATGAGAGTTTTGCTTATAGTCTTGTTGTTTAGAATAAACCTCATATCCCCCCTGCCACCATTCAAATCCATGGAGTTCCGTGATGATCATTTCTTTAACAGCAGCCCCAATCAGAAATTTGATCTTCTGTCATGGTCTTGCCATGGTATAACCTTATTGATGCAGCCCCGGATCCACTGACGAAATAGGCCAACTCCACGAGGGGGCTGTAATTTACACTGTAAAATGATTTGGGCCTTCAACAATAGCTATCATCATCAAACAAGGATGAGTGATGACAACTCATCCATGACGAGACTTTCCATTGAATCCATCCCACCCTATTTTGTTACTGGTTGTGGTCAGGGGGCACACCTATTAAAGGTGCAGTTGGAGTGCACTCCATGAGGCTTATACACATACCCTGCTTCCATTGTATGACTCATAAGCTTGATAGCTCAGTAGTTTGCCCGATCCTGGATTTCATCTTCATTCATATAAAAAGAGACTGCACTGTAATTGAACTCTGCTCACACTGTTATTTAAATCTGCTGAAGCTTTTTTTTTTTAATGATAAATATGTGTATATGAATGTTTAATTGTATACGTATGTACATACTCACACGCGCACATATATTAAAAGGAAAGAACAATATAGAAGATGGTATAAGAATACTATACTGAAAAAGGGCCAAAAATACAGAGTGAATCACCAAAATAACAATAAAAAAAGAGCCACAGGCCCACAAACAAGGGACAACTATAGCAACATGCCCACATACAACACATTTGACGCAGTTAGGGAAGCACTAATCCCAATTGAAGGTGAACCCACAATACCCGGATCTTCAATCAAACAGAAAATCCACACACAAGGAGAAAGATAGAGATTCACTTACCATCGATCGCGAATATCCACTGTGTAAATCTTTGGTCTAATGGGAAAACTCATCCAAGGAGAAGAAATAAAAGAAAGTGCTCAAAGCAACTTTAATCAATTTCATAAAAATATCCAAGACTTGATTTTATCGTCCCTTACAATAGTATAAATAGAGCATGCAAGTCAAGAAAAATATTCCTAAATCTAAAATTAAATCATAGCCATTCATCTTACAATTCCAAATAATCAAGAAACCCAAATTCTAATATAAGGAACCTCAACACGTCTTGGACTTGAAGGTTGTTTGGCTTGATTCTAAACAAGTGGGTCCCACTGGATGATTCATGGAACAGCCAGGCGCCAGCGATTGCCTTCATGTGATATATCCTTAGATACGTTCAATTGGAAAGCACCCAAGTAGGAAGTTCTCGAGTTGTCAAATACATGGATGTCCTCCTTGCATAAAACCACTCACAAATCTAACAACTTCTTTCTGAAAAACCTCTTGACAATTCAAAAGAGATTAAATATAGGAACGCCATATCTGATTGAACTTAGCATAGGTCCTCGAAGAAAGAAGTGACATTTTGATTTGGTGGGCCACATGTGAGGACTGGTGGGACCAGCTGGGTGATGAAATCTGCTCAGTATGTCCACGAGACTTTTTTGGTGGCTGTCCCGGCTAGATTGGGTCTGATTTGGGCCCAGTTCAGGTGGGTCAAAAGTCACTAACCTGCTGCCCACTTCAATAGAGTTGTTGCGCTTATTTGGAGCTGGATTAACCAGTTGAACTGATCCAAATGGGCCAGAATTGATCTGACTTGATTTCTCAATTAATTTAGAACAATCATAATTGGTCCTGACATTTATTTTGGACTCATCTTGACCATCCAATTTGGATCTTGGGTCCTTCCACTTGATCAAGCCTCGGAAAAGGTGGATTGAGATCCCATTTGGTTGATCAATTGGATCTAAATACTTTGGGGCCTAATTTATGGATTGATCCTTTAAGATATGCCATTTTGGTCATGCATCAACATCTCTATCAATTCTTGGTTTAGCTAACATGTCTACCACACATTAGCACTCGTAACAGTTTTGTCGAAATGTCCTTAGTTTCATCAAGAATAAATTAAAACCTCCAAGAACCACTACCATTGGATGAAACCCATTTATCCCATTAAGTGTCAGCATCATGGGTTCTACGTTTTTCTACTCAACACTGCTTGCGAGAATTCCACAATCCACCTGACTTTCCTAGCTACTTCATTCAAGGTCTTTATTGGTCACCCTCTTACTTAGTCGAACTTGTGACCCTTCAATACATCACATAGAGATTGTTTCTTGTCTTCTATCTCAAACCATTTCAAATAAATAACAATTTTTTTTTCTATTGGGGTACCCATACGGTTGTTTCCCTACTTCTATCCCATTTTCTCTTCAATTAGAGCTACTCTTAAGTTTTCTCTTATTTGCTTATTCCTAAATCAGTCCTTTCTACCAACTCATACGTACATCTTAACATGTTCATCTTAACCACATTTACTTTCGTTGCTTCTCATTACATTCAAATCCATATTGGTTCCCTTCAATCAAAGTGACACTCAATGATCACATAAAACTCCACTATATTGTTCCCACTTTTCCCACCCTGCTTTGATCTTATTTATTACATCAAATTCAAAACTATGATGCCCATATACGGCATGGATATGGTAGGGGCACACCATGGACTCGGCAAAGATATGGATTTTACACATAAAAAGTGAAGTATCGAATACGATACGACATGATATGTTGCGCATTTTGAAATATCCATACATCATAGACTCAAACCCTTTGTTTGGTGCCATAGTTGCTCCTATAAATCAACATCAGAGAAAGCAATTTTTTATTTATTGAAGTAATGAGAGATATTCTTCTGATGGAAGATTACAAATATATAGGATCAGATTGTACTTCTCGTTTCCTAGCTGGTTTCTAAACCTTGAATCTTCTCTAATTAAAAGTAAACCATGTCTTCTAAAACTTTTCTAAAGACAATCCAAATCAAACAAGATTCCTAATTTAGAGACTTCTAAAGAAATCAAGATTCCCACTGTAAATTATAGTCCTATTGGGCTGCAGGCCTAATGCAATGGGCCTGGTTTGACCAATAGGCCATAGGCCATGGGTCCGGCCTACATTCCTTATGAAGGTGAACCCTTAGATGGGGGATGTATTTTTAAGGACTTTATCGAACACGATTAGGAAGTGATGTTGATTTTGAGTTAGAATCAAATCAAGGTATGATACTATGATTATAGAAGTAAAGGCGGTCTTAGCTGGCATGAAGAAAAATAGAGCATTAGGACTAGATAAGATACCTAAAGATGCACAAGTTTTGCTGGGTGAACGCTTGGGAAGAGTGCAGTTTCAGAGAACAAGTAGTTGAATACTTTGAAAGACGTTCGGTTCCAGTGAGATGCTTTTTTGAAAAAAAAATAAATAAAAAATGAAGTCATATTGTTTAAAAAATCTTGGTCTAATGGGATGCCGTTTCAGAGATCACTGCGTGAAATCAAATATTGAAACAATCAATAACCTTTGCCAAACATGTTCCTTACATTTTTTATCCTCTTGGAATGCGAAAACAATGCAATGGCACAATGCCAAACAAGCCTTAAGGGGCCGTTTGTCTACAACCATTTAATGGCACAATGCCAAACAAGCCTTAAGGGGTTGTTTGTCTACACCCATTTACGTATGTAAATGGTGAAGTCATGTGTGTCTACACGTGTTTACGTATCTTGTGTGTAAATGGTGTGAAAATGAGCCTATATTCACATCAAGATTTGAACACCTGAACAGGTGGGAAAAAGAGAATACCAAATTGCATGTGATTTGAAAGAATACCCGTTGGAGGCAGACGGTTTGGTTTTGGGCAATTTCCGTTAAAGAGGTTTTGAGTTCGAAACTCCTCTCGAACGCATTTAGAAAAATAATAATAAAAGAGGCATTTCCATCAAAGAGGATCTGGGTTAGAAACCCCCCTCCAATGCATTTGAAAAATAATAATAAAACCTATGAATGAAAATCCTCCTTACATCTCATATCCCTTTTATGAAGGTAACCTCTCTATTTCTCTCTTGCCTTGCTATACCAAAAAAAAAAAAAAGAAATTTATAAAATCTATTCACTCTGTGGGTTTATTATTTCAGAATTTGATTCTCTATCTTCTCTTCTCCTTTTAGATTTTCTCTTTTTCATGTGTAGGATGATGAGACTTGAAAATGGCTCCAATGATTTTTAAGGAACAAAATCTGCAGGACGACAAAAAGAAAAAAAAAAAAAAAACATATTGCTAGTGAGAATTTTAAGGGACGTAAATATCTCAATGGTTTTTCTATCAACTTTTAACGAGAACAATTACCTTATTGTTTTAGTTTTCTTCCAATATATCAATGATTTTTCTAAAATTATTTATTATTGCATTACTTTAAAAATATTTAAACATGTATAAATGAATGTAAGAGAGAAGGAAAAATGTATTTTATATAGCATTATGGTATCATTAAAAAATCATGTATAAATGCAATTTTATCTAACCATAACAAATTTGTGACACTTTTAATATGATTGAACTTAACAACAAAATACTTATTTTAAGAACTTTCTATAATTGATTAGTATTAGCATAAAGCCGGTGAGATGCATGGGTTAAGTTTTATGCAAATTGAATAATAAATTAAGATAATATTAAACTAAATATTAATTAATAAAAAAATTAATGTTAACCATTAGAATTTAAACTCATATTTCCTTAACCAAACATGTTGGAATGCATTTTATTTTTCAGTTGATCATTGATAGAAATGTATATTTTTGAAAAGTATATTTGATGTTGAAAGACATGTTCTCTTTTAAGGATCTAAAATGCAAATGAAAACTTTGATATAAATTAGACCTTTTTTGTTTCCTTTTCATATCCTTATAGTAGAATATAATTTAATGATTAATAAGTATCATTTACAAAATCGTTTAATACATATACACATATCATTGAAACAAACATAGAAAAATGAATCACATGTGTAAATGATGCGAAAATAGTGTTATTAGACAAACGTTGTAAAAAGAAATGCATATGTAAACGTTACGCACTTAAAATTTGAATATTTATCATTTACATGTGTAAATTGTATTTACATATCTCACGCGTAAAAGACAAACGACCCCTAAATGACTGGAGCTGCCATTCTTCTAAATCGGCTATCATGGATGATGACAGGATTTGCTTTCAATAGTTAGATTGCATTTTCTATTGATGAATGCTTGGATTTGGCCATATATGCCATTGACTAGCCATATTATGTCATATATTCCGTTGGATTGTCCTGTTAGATATTTGCATCCATTTGACCATGGAAATCAATGGATGCGTCTGTTTGCCTGCTACACCAACTTGAAACCATAATTTTATCATCAATTAAGTTATATGTTGTTATTCCTAATTCAACAATGAAATCAAAATCACCAATATCATTAGATATCTCTAGTCAAACCTTGATGTCGATTTCTTGGATTGTCACCTGATGTCAAAGCTTCCGTGGATGGATCATCAAAACACAAGATTCTCAATAGATCATTTGTTTGGTCTCTTACATGATCTTTTTCAGAGCTCTCATCTAGCAGATTTCTGAATGCAGTGATTTGATCCTTTCTACAATCGGACCTTCTGGCTCAAGAACCATGGTATAGAGGTCACCACTTGGAGGATGCTGAGCCAATGTCTTAGGATGTCACTGCTTTTATTATCATGATCGTTCCTCTCAAATGGCTGAATTTGTCAATTTGATGAACCAAGTGATGACTTGGCGGACAAGTGGAGTGATTAATTGTCTTTTCATTCTTTATCTGTTTTCTTGTTTCCTGACACGAAGGGATTAGAACTTGCTCTAAAACTAGATGATGCAACTTCATCAAGTCCTTACCATCTTTTGGAGAAAAACTGAGGTTCTTGCAAGAGTCTCATAAGTATAATCTTTTTCATTCCTAAGAACTGAATTCCCCTGCTGTCCTTACATGCCTTTGTAAATAAATTCAGATCCTAGATCTAAATTATAGACGGGAAAAACACTAAATCCAAATGTGTACTTTAGGTTTCTGTTCTAATTAATCAACTAAGAAGAAAATAATTAAACTGAATCTAACTTAATTAGATTTTTTTTTTTTTTGAATAGTTAAATTCATTATAGAGAAAACAATACAAGAGACTTATATTGAAAACAAGAATAGCACCATCGAAACCCCAAAGGCAGGGATCGAACAAAACAGACCCTCCAAGAGCAAACTAGAACAACAGACAGTGATAACAGGGATTTTATTTTTACTTTTATATTTTGATTTAAAGATAACAAAAATAAAATATATTTACACATATCATTTATTATATATTAGGGGCCAGCTCTCCTAGGCTGGAGCTGAGCTTATTCTAAGCTGAAACAGTGCGGGTTCCATATATATATATATATATATATATTATACACACACATAGGGAGATGCTCTTGTAAGAGTTACTTTCACGGTACTATGAGAGTAGGGGGTGGGGCCCCTCACATTTAGGCTGTTGGCATCGGATATGGATGCGAGGGCCCCCACCCTTACTCTCACAGTCATGGTTTTAAAATCGGACTCGAGACCCGACCCGACCAGGGCCGAGTCTAAGTTGACGTGCCCGACTCGGCTGAGTCCCATTGGACTCGGCCGAAGGGAACCTTAGCCCTAGCACAGCCCCAGTCTACTACTAACCTCACTTCCAGGCCTCAGCCTACTTGTGAAGTAGGAAAAACAAAAACAGTAAAGGAGGTGAGGTGAAGAAGAAGAAGAAGAAGAAGGGGGAAGAGCAGGTACCTGGCTCACAGCTGAAAGCAGCAGTAAGAACAGCAGCTGGCAGCCGGCAACAGCTGCCAGCAGCAGGTTAGGAGCAGCAGCAAGCTTCAGCTGCAGGAAAAGGGGCAGCACAGATCAGAGAAGCAGCAGCAGGTAGCCCTTTTTTCCCCCTTCGTACTATGTTCTCTCTCCCCTCTTCTATTTAAAGTAATTTTACACCCCCCAATTTTCTTTTTTGATTTTTTTTTTCTTTATGTTGCATGTAAGCGTGAGTCGACTCGTGGGTTTCGCCCGAGTCTCACGGACCTCGGGCGAGTCCCACCCATATGAAACGGATATTTAAATTTAAAAATAACATAAATTGGGCATGGCCAATTTTTTATTAGAGAGAAATTTGTGGATAGTGCTGAATTTCCTATTGGGTAGGCCTATATATTAGTAGAGTGAAATTTGGATAAAGCCCAATGCTATTAAAGTGAAATTTGGTTACTAGTTACGACCCATTTAGAAATTGACTAGCCTATTTTCTATTAAAGGTGAGATTTGGCTTGACCCAATTTTCCATTAGATTGAAATTGGCTACGTTCATATGTATAGAGAGGGTGGCAGGACTTCAATATTTAATGGTTTAGATGTTTACTAGGTGGCCTCATTGTGGGCACCACACGAATCTCACAAAGCTCCTCTTATAAAAGAAAGGCGATATTAGAGATGAGGATTCGTCCATTTCGCTTGTGACGGAATCTTCGAGAAAGAGACAAAGGAAAAGGTGAGGAAAGGAATGGAGAAGGCGGAGTAGGAGAAGGAGAAGGCGGTTGTTAGAGTGCGTTCGTCGGTAACAGGTACACCATCCCTGGGTGCTGGAGCACTGGTCGCTGCGGTTGTCGGTAACATGTAAGCCATGCCCTGTTGCTGTGGTCGTTGGTAACAGGTGCGCCGTCCTCTTCCACTTCTAAATTCTCGGCTCTTTCCTTTTTTCTTTTTTTCCTTTTTTATAGCTGAACTCTCTTTCAGTTGAATGGAAAAAAGAGGGAGGGAGGGGGGGTTGGTCGGTATAACAACCAAACCGAAATTATTCGGGAAATTCGTCCGAAACGAAATGAGTTTCGTAACTTTGCTCTTCCTTCTATTCCTTTACTTCCTCGGTCACCCTCGCCCTATTAGAGGCCATGTTCATCACTGGCAGCTCTACACTATACCCATGTCTCCATCCTCCGCCTGAAACCCTGACAAGCTCGAGGAGGCTCGCGCCTCCATCCGCCAGTCCATCTTGGCTAAAGAGGTAGATGGAGAGGTACCCAAGGATGAAAATAGCGGTAGCGGCGGGCGCTACGCCCGCCGCCAAAACGATACGAAGCGGGCGATACGTAGCGTAGCGGGGATACGTAGCGGTGTAGCGGTGCGATTTGAAAAAATCGCCAAAAAAATCTAAAAAAATTCCAGAAAATCCAGAAAATTGTAAAATGAAAGAAAATGTGGTTCTTTTGCAGAAGTAAGTAAGAAAAGGGTGCGTAGCGGTGCCCTCAATACATGAGGTCCTGTATCGCTGTAGAAATAGAAAATAATAGTAAAGGTGAGTTTTTTCACATCTATTCATGTTTCTTAGTCATGTTAACTTAAAAAGTAATGGAAAGCTCATAAAAAAAAATAGAACATGAAATAAAGGCATAAGAATTAAGAAGACTTAAGAGTTAAGAGTTAGGTTAGGTCATTAGTCATTACTCATTACTCATTAATGAACATTAAACAATCAAATATCAATACTTCAACATTCAAGGTTCAAACTTCAAATTCAATCAAGTGGATGAACTATGAAGCATAAAGTGATCAACAATCAACGTTCAACGCCAATTTAGAAATGACAAAGAATAGAGTTAGTGAAGGAAATAAGAATACCTTAATCACCACCAAAACGAACGTCTACCAAGATTCAAGGGGCTATGACTATCCTCATCCCCATCATTGTTATCATTTCTAGTGGCACAATATGGAATTTGATATTGATGAGCATTGGGATCCACAAATCCAAAGAAGGCAGCTGCACCCGCATCAAAAGAACTTGGAGGAGGTGGATATCTACTATATTGGGTTTCACCATAGTCACCATATGAGTAGGACCCTGAAGTTGAAGACTGTTCTTCTCCTTGTTGTACTTGATCTGGCTGACCATATGGAAAATAGTCAACATACTGTAAGGGTCCTTGTCCACTGTAACTAGGGTTCCACGATTCAGCCCATGATGCTGCTTGTTGGCCTCCAATACCTACACCTTGTTCATTACTACCTCCAGGAGCAGGTGGTCTCCGACGCCGTTGATAACCACGGTTTCCTTCCATTCTTTCCGGAAAGTCGTGTACCTCCTCTACAGGAATGACATCTTCCTGATCATGTTGGTAGTATTCACTAGTAGCACCTGTTCCACTAGTGTCTCCCGCTCCATCTCCCCCATCTCCTCCACCATGGCTACTCGAAGAGACGGTGGTACTCGTCTTCTCAGAAGATGACATAGCATGAGCAGGTCTTTCCCTCTTGGTTGTGGTTGCGGGCCTTGCGGCTGTGCACTTGAGCCTTCTCCTCCAAATGGAGCACCCTCTGCCCTGCCTATATCTTCATCAAGCAAATCTCTAACCTCCTCCTGAAAGTCCGGATCTGAATCTAGCAATGGATCCTCTATCTCGGCTATCCATGGGAGCAAGGGATCGTCCTCTCTAAATATGTGATCCAAACTAATAGGACAATAGTTCGGATCATCCCTTGCCCTCCTTTCTCTTGTTCTGTTTCTCAACTTCAAATTGTAATGGCAATATACAAGCTTGTTGAGTTTTTGCATGGTAAGCCGATTCCTGGACTTTGTGTGGATCAAAGAGATAGTGCTCCAATTCCTTTCGCAGTTTGATGAATTTGTAACTTGACTAAGGATGCGAACAGCCGCTTTCCTTAGCATTGGAGTGTCTTCTCCAAAATTCATCCACCAATCAGCTGAAATTCAATGTAAACAAATAAAATTTGATATTCCTTAGGTCCTTCCAAGTTCTAATCAATTGAAAGATAAATAACAAAAGCCTAATAGGTCTGGTGATTGGGTACCAGGTGGCATCTTTCCAATCGCCCTCATTGCAAGAGGGTCTGCGAAGCCTCCTCTCCTTTGTGTGTATGTAGATATCTACAATGTGAAAATTCGGAATAAATTAATAAACCATACATGTTTAAGACCTATCTCAAGCATATACATTTGTCATCTCAATACTTAAATATAAAATTCCCAATCACGAACTCACCTCTTGGATGGCTTCGATTGAATCATCAACTCCCAACAATTTTTTCAACACTTCCCTTAATCCTACCCTCAACTCTGTATCTATTGCATCGCTGTGCTGTTGGGTATTTGGGTAGTAGAATTCGGGATTAAGGAAATAACCTACATTGAAAACAATTGAAATGCATAATGATTAATTGATTAAACGTCAATCAAAGAGAACTAGATTGATTTAAAAGCATCAAATAGTGATATTGTTATTGAGTACCTGCAGCATGCAATGGATGGTGCAGCTGGTCATTCCACCGGGCATCAATAATTTTTATATATTCTTCATGATATCTAACATCTTCCATGATAGCTTGCTTAGCCCGATCCATTGCTTTGTATATATATCCCATTGTTGGCTTGTCACCATCTACAAGCCGCAACACTTTAACTAAAGGCTCATAAACCTTTAATAAATTAGATACTTTTTTTCAAAATTTATTGTCCCTCATCAAGTTAGGGATCTCAAATTCCGGACCACTTGTTGCATTGCCCCATTTCGAACGAAGCCATTCCTCTGATGCAAACATCTGAATCAGCTCTGTTCTAAACCTTACAAGGCTCTCCATCGCAATGAAATGGGTGGCAAACCTAGTTGTTCCCGGACGTATCAAGGCATGGTTATTTGTGAATCTTTTCATCAAGCTCAAAAGCCATGAATGATTATAAATAAATCTGGTAATGCCTCTACATGCCTTGATAACTTCAGCAATTTTCTTCTTCTTTCCAATATCTTCCATAATGAGATCTATACAGTGTGCTGCACATGGAGTCCAAAACAGATGAGGTCTTTTATTCTCCAACATCCTACCGGATGCCTTGAAATTGGCGCCATTATCTGTAACTATCTATACAACATTCTCCTCTCCCACACTATCTACAACCTTATCCATAAGAGTGTATATATATTTAGCTGTCCATCTATGTTCAGATGCATCCACGGACTTCACAAAGACACGCCCAGCAACTGATTGTACCAAAAAGTTTATTAATTGTGTTTGTGTGCCGCTGGTCCACCCATCACACATAATAGTAACCCCATTCTGTTGCCACATGGGCCTAAAGTTCTCCACCCATGCCTTTATTTCTTTATATTCTTCTTCGAGATACTTAGTGCCCACATCATAAACAGAGGGCGACTGTATTCCTCGGCCAGCTTCGGCGGCAACATCAAGAATTGTTTGGAAATATGGGGAATCTATTGCTGCAGGCGGTATGTTCTTGTGAATTAGCCATTTTGCTGTAGCTTTGGCTAATCTATCTTTTGCACCCTTCATCACCCCTTTCATAACACTTGATATATTTGGTTGTTTAGCCCCCTCTTTTCTATGTGCTAGAGGATCAATAGAGGGAGGAACTGCTCTTCTAGTAGAAATAATTTCTACATCAACATCCCTTTCCTGGGTGCTAAATGCCCTACGCATGGTCCCCGCAAGGCCCTTGCCCCTGCTTGGCACAGCAGATGAGCCCCCTGCATCATAATATTTGCTGCTTCCAGCAAATGCACGACGTTCGTATTCTTCTTGGTGACTCATAAAGGACTCTCGGCGTGCAGCCTCCATCTGTGCATCCTCATCATCATCATCTTCAAATACATTCATCTCCAAATACATGCCTCTTTTCTTTTATCTCTATTTTTCTAGCTTTGTTTTGGGCAGCATCAACATCTTGCTGCCTCTTTTCTTTTATCTCTATTTTTCTAGCTTTGTTTTGGCCAACCAAAGCTTTCATTTGTTCCCTGATTTCCCTTGGTACTTCGGTACAGCCTGCAACATTGCCAGAAATGTGGCCTAAATGGTGCTTGAATCTTGTAATGCCCCCATTGGTCACTTTCCTACAAAACTTGCATTTGATTTTCAACCTGTTGTTCTCAACTGCTCACCATAGTTCCATGTGGGATCAATATCACGAGGCATTTTCAAAAATCAATTGGCAAACACAAATGCACAATAGAAGACTGAATACCTATAAATATGAACAAGTAGTATGTTAAAAATTAAAAAAACAGAAAAACATGTTAGAGGAAATATATATCTAACACTTAAGAATCATTCTCTTGACATTTGATTGGCATTCAATTACTAAAAATAATTTTTTTTTTACAAAAATAAAAAAATCCGAAAATAAAAAGAAGGAAAAAAATTGAAAAACAAGCATTACATGTTGGAATGATCTATGGGAAACATAGAACTTTAATCTAGGAGCCCTTTTCAAGACATTTGTTTGGCATTCAATTACTAAAAATAAATTTTTTTTTTTACAAAAATAAAAAAAATTCGAAAATAAAAAAAAAGGAAAAAAAATTGTAAAACAAGCATTACATGTTGGAATGATCTATGGGAAACATAGATCTATAATCTAGGAGCCCTTTTCAAGACATTTGAATGGCATTCAATTACTAAAAATAATTTTGTTTTACAGAAATAAAAAAATTCCGAAAATAAAAAAAGGAAAAAAAATTGAAAAACAAGCATTACATGTTGGAATGATCTATGGGAAACATAGATCTATAATCTAGGAGCCCTTTTCAAGACATTTGAATGGCATTCAATTACTAAAAATATTTTTTTTTTTTACAGAAATAAAAAAATCCGAAAATAAAAAAAGGAAAAAAATTGAAAAACAAGCATTACATGTTGGAATGATCTATGGGAAACATAGATCTAACAATATGAAGCTATTTTCAAGTTGTTTCATGAGTTTTCCAAAAGTGATAATGGTTTTTTTTTTTTAAATAACATAAATCCGAAAATAAAAATAACAATATTAAAAAAAAAAAAAACCAAAAGATATGCATGCAAGATCAAAAGGAAGCATGGATCTACAATAAAACAAGCCAATGATGCCATTATATTGTGATTCATAGTAGTTAGAGAGTGAAAATCTCAAAAGTTGAAAAAAAATTACATACCTAGATGAAGATTCTTATTTAGAATCTTTAAAATCCTTTGATTAGTTGTATGTTGTTGATTTGGAGACAAGAAATCTTGAAAAAATCCACTTAGGGGACACTTGGGACCACTTTGGAGGAAGAAATGGGGGAAAACAGCAGCTTGGGGAAGAAGAAATGGGTTTGAAACCCATTTTCGTCAAAAGGAGGGGTTTTTATAACCCCCCCGCCACGTATCGGCCGCCACGCATGCGACGGCCGATATTTCGGCTGTGGCGTGGCAGTATCGCCCGCCACGGCCGATATATCGGCCGCCATGTAAATCCATGGAGGTACCTCTTAGCAGAACAGGAAGATGGAGAAAGAGTGGGCGAGAAATGGAGTGGGGAGATCGAGGAGGGAGAAGAGGAAGAAGATGAGACGAGTGACAATTGTCGTTCAACTGAAATTTGTGACAATATCAGCGCTCAAACAAAAGCAAAAATCTTCAGGAAGGCCTTTATTGGTACAGAGAAACTACGGGGGGCCTTTTTGGTGCACCGGACATCAAAGGCGAATTTTCCAGTAATTTCCTCACAAAAAAATTTATTAATGACCTTGACACTGGGGAGGTCTCGTTTCAAACATAAAATAAGGGATAGATGTAAATAAACAGGAAGTAAAACTGTACTTAAGGATTTTGTCCTACATTTTTTGGGGAGGTTTCAAACATAGATAAGGAGTAGACATGTGACTGGAAGTTTGATTGTACTCTAGGGTTTTTTCCTACAGTTTTTTTTTTTTTTTTTTCATGAACACATCTTTAACTTCTAAAGTAATTTTGATGATTTGGACTTTATTTTTTTTTATTTAAAAAAATGAAGACACTGCAAATTGTTTATTCTCCTAGTAACATTGATATCCCAAACCCTTTTAACTTTTAACACCTATATCATTTATGATATATTAATTTATGTCAATAATTTTTTGCATATGTTTGTATCATAGTCTTATTTGTCAATGTATTTTTGCTGTCGTGGATGGAAAATGGATGGATTCTGAATGTGAATAAATACTTACTTTTATTATTTTTCATTTTTTAACAAGAAAAATAAAAAAATCATACGATTCAGAATACGATTTGATTCAACCCCTTGAAGGATTTACGAAATGATTTTGATTTTCACAATAATGTTTTGGTTTGCTGTCATGTTTATTTTTTGACGGAGTTGTTATGCACAGCATAGTTGTCAGCTTTCCAACTTCCACTTAATTAATCGCATTTGCTGATCTGACCAACCTCGAATTTTTCTGGGTCAGGTTGGACCAGAATGTTGAGACCGCCATGCATACGAAGTTGGGGGTTGCCCTTCAAGATAAAGATTGTGTGAATTAATTGCATGAGATGAAGTCACTTGTGGAGAATATGGGAGGACCACATCAGAAGCATTTAGCCTGTTGAAATCAAGGATATTCATCTGGCCATGTCGGCGGCTAAACTATAATCAAAATTTCATTGGCCATCCTTTTAATCTGTGCAATTATGTCCAGCATCTCCAGGAGGATGTGAGATTTCCCTTCATGTGAACAGATGACATGCAGCATTGCAGAGCGCTTGTGTTTGGAAATGGGGAGGAGCTGGAGTCACGCACAGTAGTTGTTATTTCAAAATATGCTCCTTTGGTTGGTTTATGACGGCCCCCCGCTTGTGTTGTGCCATGAAAGTAGCACAGGATATTTGTAATCTAGAAAATGGAAGTTTTCATTTATATTCTAGTTAGATTCCTGTTGTGGGATTGTGCAGCTCTATAGATCTGGTTCCTCAGTTGTATTAAGCTGAAGAGATCCTTGCAGGCTGTCCTAACTATTCCAGTCAAATTTATGTTTCTACTTGCTGAAGAAATGTCCTGTATTTTTGCAGACAAAGTTTGCCAGGATCTATAACACGCTCTAAGAGTTTTATTCTGATAGGTGTTATTGTTTTCACCAGTGGCCTAGTATCATGGTGACAAATCATTTTTGTGTGCATTCTGATATGATCCCTTCCCTTCAATCTTTCTGCTGAGGTATGAAGCTCAGGCCCTGCCAACCCCTCCTTCCCACTTGAAGAGAACAAGGAAATTATGTTGGGTAGGCACAAGTGGGGCTCTCAAAATGGTAATATGATTCGACCTCTACAGACTCGAAAAGGCATCGCATCTAAAGCATTGTAGGCTATTAGTTTGGCTGTTAATTAATGCACGGGTTTAGTTGGTTCCCATTTTGATCTCTGGTTGAACAAGGATCTGGTTTCATTAGATTGGTTTGGGAAACTTTGGGATCCACAAAATGCATGAATCTTGATCTAGGTTCAGACATGAACTACTCTTGAATACAAAATCAGGCTTAAGTACCTTTTTTTTCTCTTTCTCCAGTGGGAGACCCATAGACATCCTCATCCACTAACCAACAGTAAGCATCACCTTCAATTGGAACAGTCTGTTCAATTAGCTCTTTTTATTTGTTTGCTTTCATCTTTTAATCTCTCATATACAACTGAGAATGTACAATTTTGTTTTCCACCATACACATGGTTGCATGTGCGCCTGTCTGATCATTTAAATTAAAGGGCTCTTGGAAATTAAGTCTGAACATCACAGTATGGACGATCACAGTTCAATATGTAGTCAAAATCTTTTTTTTTTTTTTTTTGAACGGTAACGAAAAAATATATTAAGAAAAAAAGAAAACTAGCACCAAAAAAAGAAGAAAAGGAAAAACCAAGTTTAGGTATAGGAGATATAAACCCAGACATCAGAAATAACTACACAAGAGAAGCTGAATGTGGTCAAAATCATGGTGATTAGATCATGTTAAGTTAAAATCACACTATGTATATTTATCATCGTAACTATTCAAAAAAAAAAAAAAAAAAGAATTTTGTTGACGTACCTTTACCATTCATATTATTAATCCTCAGTTGTGCAGGTGCTGGCTAAAATTTCACTTCAACAATTTTGAAAGGCATAAAAATTGTGACTAATTGTAGAGTTAAATTATCATTTTTGGGGAGAATATCAAAACTGGGCCTAAGTTTACGAGACATTTCAAAACAGGACAAAATAAGGAACATATTTTAAAATAGGCCTTACTGTTTGGTAATTTAAGGAGTGGAGTGATGAAAAGTGAAATGTGAAAAGAGAAAGAGTGCAACTCCCCTTTAATAAAAAATGCCACATTTTATTCGAGAAATTGGAGTTGTAAGAAATGAAACAATAGGAACTTCTATTAACTTATCAAGAATTATTAACTGAAATTTGATTTTCCCCCAATCTATTTAATATTGATGGAAAGGATATTATGAACAAGTCTACTTGGATTTGCTGACAAAATAATCTCACCAACTGAACTCCATAACACATGAATAATCCAGTTGATCAAACCATCTCTCAATTTTATTTTATAACCTAGGGCATCTTCGGCCCAACATGAATAATCCAGTTGATCAAACTATTTTCTCATTGATGCATGTCAATACAGATTTCCAGCAAAATGAAAATATAGTTGCTTAAAAATACGGTCATGAAAAAAAAAAAAAAAAAAAAAAAAAAAACGAAAAAGCCCTCAAAATCTCTGTTGGCAACCGGAGTATGATAACTGCAGTGAGGATATGAGCAATTCCAAATGCAAAATGGATATTCTGCAAGAATAGGGGGTATAGAAACAGCTCCAAGAAGTGTACATTTTAGACAGCCCAACAACAATAGGATAATTAAAATTATTTCAGACTTGGTCCACAGACTCTCCTGCAACTTAATATTCATCCAAAAACAGAAAGAATTTTCTTCCAAGAAGCGCCCGTGTAAGCATTTTATTTTTAAAATAAAGTAGAGTGAAGTGAAATAAAAAGAGAAAATAAAATATAAGTGGGTTATGATGGTATTTTATTTTTAGTTGTTTGGGATGAGATATTTTTTAGTTTTTGTACAGAAAAATGAAATTTTTTTTTGTCTTTTAGTGAATAAAGGTAGTTGTTTTTTGACTTTTTTTTGAAAAAGTTAAAGGGAGTTTTGAATTAAAATGCTTTTGATTTTATGCTTAATTTTACTTGACTAGATAAGTAAAATTATCAAATGGGCCCCACTTTTCTTCTTCCCTACCTTTTGTACTTCTACGGTGTGATCAACTTATTTTGAAGTAAAATTTGAAAAAAAAAAAAAAAACCAAGACCAACATTTATTTTAGGCAGCTCTAATTTTATTAAGTGGGCTCCAATGTGGATTCTCCCATTCCCACTCATGGAAATCGTGTAGGAGATCGGGAGATTCGAACTTTCTAATACCTCCTAAGTCCTCACTAGAGTAGATTAAAGGCGTTTTTACCCTGACTTCCAGTAGCTTCTCATACAGCACTATAAAAATACATGCAAGCAGCAGAGATTGTAACAACAGATCACAAGGAAGAATATATTGGTATGATGAGGAATGGGGGTTTGGGTTTCTTGGAGCTCCAAGAATGGGAGTATATGGAAAGCCCACTATGATTTTTTTTTAAATTAGTTTGTGCTTTTCTATACCACCCATTCTTGTGGTTTCAAGATGCTCCTCTCTTTCCTTCTTTACCCACGTTATATTCTCTTAACATGCCCTGTTTTTAATGGGGTGATTTCATTTTTCCATGACAAGATGGTTCTAAACTGTGACAGAAGGAAATACCACTCATTCTTGTGGTTTCAGATGCTCCTCTCTTTCATTCTCTACCCATGTTTATTCTCTTAATATATGCTCTTTTTAATGGGGTGCTTCTATATTTTTCTATGATAATGTGGTTTGAAACTGTGACAGGAAGGCCCTTTTGTTACTGATCAGAAAACCCATTTCCCATATCACTTGATATACACTCTAGGAAGAAAGAAGGGGAAAAAAAAAAAAACCCCATAAAAAAAGAAAAGAAAAGAAAAACAATCATGATTTATTTTTCTTAAGTTAGCACTTGGCACTTGTCCTCCTTAGCTGCAATGGAATTAACAAGGGCTTAATCAATCTCAGCGTCAAGCTTTCTTCTTTTACTCAGGGTTCGCAATGGGTCCGGTTTAAATGGGGACCCACCCCAACGCGCTTGTTTCCTTTGTTAGGAGCGGGTTTGGGTATTATTGTAGCCCCACTCCATATTTATATATATATATATATAAAATATTTATTTTTATCAGTAAAGTTATAGACAAAATTCATATGGTGTAGTGTAGGATTGGGAATTAATATGAGGCATATCTAGAAGAGAAGATGTCATGTTGGATCTCTACGACACTCATTCATATGCATTGATGTATTTTAAAATTCTTATGCTTTAATTTGACATGACCCCAACCTATCAGGGGCGGGTTTGGTATCACATACTAGTGACCCCGTACATGATTGATTGGATTTGGATGAGATAAACTTGAGATGAGACGGATTTGGATTTATCCAACCCATACGGAACCCGCCCCATTGCCATCCCTAGTTCTTATCCTCCTGAATAAAGTTTTTTACCGAAGACTAATAATGTGTAGAGCACCTTATCAATTGAAGCGCAGGTGTTATTCTGATGGAACTGAAATTATATCCAGGCTATAGGTCAGTGGGAGACCATTAACTTGAGTGGTTCAGATTATAGAGCTGGGCCCACTGATTGATTATAAAAGGTTGCACACAGTGAATTCCCCGTGCTCCTCTCAAAAGGATCCAGATTCTCATTCCACACCTATGTTTCATGTTACATGTGGCCAGCATGATGGGTGACCCAGACCATCAGTGAATCGCACCATGGATGAGCATTGCCAATAATTTTAAAACCAAGTCCACCAACTGGAGAGGATTTAAACCATCATACAACATGGAAAGCAAAATGGACCCGCATCAGAATCATGTCCCATGCATGTCCCATCTCATGCTCTTTGTGTGCCTCCTCTCTCTATGAGACAGCCACAGCCCCTCCAGAATCTCCCTCTCTCTCATATCTGCAAGTGCATGGATTAGTTTATCACAGCCGTCTGTTTGATGGGGCATTCTTGGAAGTAGATTCTGGTTGCAAGATCCAAACCACCATCTTTGGTAGCCATCTATATCCATCCATGGTGAGGCCCACCACCATGGAAAATTGAGGACACCACCTGATGAAGCACAGTAGCTCACAACTCCTTCAACTTTAGTCAATTTCCATTCTAGTGGTGTGGCCCAAACTTCCACTTTCTTTTTTTTTCCTGGTTATGGGGGGAGCAAGGGAAAAGCTTAGAACAGAGTTATAAAAAGAGAACAAGGGGGGTTCTGTCTTCCTCATCACAGAAACATTAGGAGATAATGAAGTTAAGAGCTGATCTTTTCCTTCTTTTGCTTCACTTGGGTCTGCTCTTCTCTTCCTTTTGCCATTTTTCAGATGGAAATGAACCTGCTGGGTATGGCTACAATCTCATAGCAGTTAACTTCCATCCCTCAGGAAGATCACTGACAGCCAATCTGCAATTCATCAAACCATCCCCCATCTATGGTCCTGATATTCAGAATCTCACTCTTCTAGCCAGGTAAAGAAAAAGATTCCATTTTCTTTCATGAGTGATGATCAGTTGTACATAGCATTATACACCATCCCATCTTACTATGTGACCTTGGACACCAGCAAGTGGGCCCCACTGGATATAATGATTTGTTGTCTCTCTATGTACCCAACTCTTTTTTTGATCATCTGAAGAAACATTGCAACTAAGGCATCTGTTGTCTGAGATTTTGTGCAATAAAGTCTCATGGATGTGCAGTGATGTTGTTGTGGTCATCAACAGAAGAGATCAACCATATGTAATAAGCTGAAAAACATCATTGGTATATTGTTATGTTAATCAAATAATTTTTTTTTTCTTAAGAATGACTTGTGAAAATCAGTTTCTTTTTTTCAGTGCACTTTCTATCATATATACATCCCTTTAAACATGTGATCTGATATTACATGTTCCATCTAGGACCCCTAAGTGGGCCACAAGAGAGGATTGATGGGCCCACAATCATCATCATCATCATTATCATTTTCTTTTCTCCCTTTTCTGCAGTTTTGAAGCTGATGAAATACTGAGAATCCAAATAACAGACTCCAACTGCCAGAGATGGGAAGTCCCTCAAGATGTCATTCCCCGCCAAGTCAACCTTCACCACCAGTCCCTGCCAGAAAACCACTACAACGTATTGGAATCACGCCAACTCTCACCGGCATACAACCTCTCCATCCCGACGTCCGACCTCATCCTCACTCTGGACAACACAACCCCATTTGGATTCTCCATCTCCCGCCACTCAACTGGAGACATTCTCTTTGACACCTCACCGGAGAAGTCAGCTTCTGGTGCAGGGCTAGTGTTCAAGGACCAGTACTTAGAGCTATCATCGTCGCTTCCGGCCGACCGAGCATCGCTCTATGGCCTTGGAGAGCACACCAAATCAACATTCCGCCTAAGTCACAATCAGACCTTGACGCTGTGGAATTCAGACATTTCAAGCGCTAGTCTTGACCTCAACCTCTATGGATCACATCCATTCTACATGGATGTCAGATCATCATCACCATCGCTCCCTGGTGGACAACCCGTCGCCTCAGGCATGACCCATGGTGTTCTATTGCTCAACAGCAATGGTATGGATGTTATATATGAGGGATCCCGCATTACATATAGGATCATAGGAGGCATTCTGGATTTCTATTTCTTCGCTGGACCTTCACCTGAATCTGTCATGAAGCAATACACAGAGGTTATTGGTCGCCCTGCTCCTATGCCATATTGGTCATTTGGTATATATGTCTTTAACATTTTCAACCTTTTCCTCTGGTATCTTTGTTTGAGTTAGTGATAGTCCCAGATGGAATCAATACAAGCTCTACTTCAAATATCTCTGTGTGTTTCTCTGCTATCTCATAGAACTTAGTGGCATATGACATTAAAAAAAAAAAAAAAAAAAAAAAAAAAAAAAAAAAAAAAAAAAAAAAAAAAACACTCTTTAATAAGGTAGATAACACTCTTTAACATGAACTCTTAACATCTTATACCATGAAACTCCAAAAAAAATGTGAGGAAAAACAGTGGTAACACTCTGTGCCTATTGTTTGTTAAGCAGTTGTTAAGCTATGCCCATACTTCTGTGTGTGAAAAACATAATCTAATACCACTCTAAAGAAAAACTCTGATTCCAATTTGTAGAAACGTAAAGGTGTGGAGTGTGTGTGGTTGTGTATGTGGGGTTGTACGGCCAAAGGGTCATACAGAGCCCCTGCTCTCAATCAAATGGACAAAACACTTGTATATAATTCAAACCTTAAAATAACAAGCCATTTCTCAAACACCAAAATACTTGGATAATCTCCTAGACCTTCACCACACACACTCTTGCTTAACACACTATAAAAATAACTACAACACAACCTTATATAGCTTGCAAAAGGACACTTCCAAACGACATGACTATACATATTTCAAGATAACAATAAAGTCTCATGATGTTTTGCTTTTCTAGATGACCTTTAGACATTCCAAAATGACTTTTGGATTTCCTCGGAGATTTTTTTTTATTTTCATATCAGAATGTTAAAAATAGTAATTCCAACACTCTGCGGTAAATTAAATTGCAGAATACATATGCAATTATGGAGTTCATTTACTCATATCAGTATTATGTGAATTGTGTGTAGGTTTTCACCAGTGTCGATTTGGATACAAGAATGTCTCAGATCTTGAAGGCGTGGTCGATGGATATGCGAAAGCTGGAATCCCACTCGAAGTCATGTGGACCGACAGCGATCACATGGATGGGAGCAAGGATTTCACACTTGATCCTGTCAACTTTCCGGCAGACCAGATGAAAAAGTTCATTGCACAACTCCATTCCAATGGACAGAAATACGTAATCATCTTAGATCCTGGTAACAACTGAAACAGATTTTAAGTTGAATAATGGAAGTATCTCTCTTAGAATTTACCTAGTTGGTTGAATGGATGTGCGTTTGAATATTATCAAATTGCAATATGCTTTTATCAATCTGTTCATGCAGCTGTTCTTGAGAAGATGCAGAAATCAGAATTGCATTAGGTAGGGCTACTGTTATATCCAAATTTCATCATCTAATTAATCTTAGCATTCTTAGCACATCTTCTTAATGTAGTAGAGGCAACAAAAAAACAGCCTTCCTCGTGTGGTTACTGATAACCACAACTGTAACAAAGATAAAAGTTCTAATTGCCTGTGGATCTCAATATCTCAATACCCCTGCCTTGCATCTTTGGTCAATCTTGGGCTATGATGACCTGCCAAATAGAATTGCATTTGATCTCTTGCACCTTTCTACAGGCATCTCTGTAAACACGACATACGCCACATACCAGCGTGGCATGGAAGCTGGTATCTTCATGAAACGCAATGGCAGTACTTACCTTGGTGAGGTCTGGCCTGGACCTGTCTACTTCCCAGATTTCATGAATCCTGCTGCTGCAGTCTTTTGGAGCCACGAGATTGCCATTTTCAGACAGGTAGTCCAATTTGATGGCCTCTGGATAGACATGAATGAGATTTCAAACTTCATTTCCTCCCCTCCCCTCCCCAATTCTGCTGTTGAAAACCCACCATACAAAATCAACAACAACGGACAACTACAAGATATCAATGCGAGAACCATCCCTGCATCTACTCTTCACTTTGGCAATCTCACTGAGTACAATGTCCACAACCTGTACAGCCTCCTGGAATCCAAAGCTACAAATGCAGCTTTGATCAATGTCACCGGGAAGAGACCATTTGTCCTCTCGAGGTCGACCTTTCTAGGGTCTGGAAAGTATGCAGCGCATTGGACTGGAGACAATGCCGCCACATGGGAGGACCTTGCATACACTATTCCATCTATTCTCAACTCTGGATTGTTTGGAATTCCAATGGTTGGAGCAGACATTTGTGGGTTCCTTGGGGACACCAATGAGGAGCTCTGCCGGCGATGGATTCAGGTATCATACTGCTCCTTCCATTTGTCGTCATCATCATCATCATCATCATAAAAGCCTTCTGATCTATCCTGAGTTCTAGTGGGCCATCAACCTACACGGATAAACTTTTCCTCAGGGTGTCATAATTGGCCTGCATTGAAAATGTCCAAACCATCTTAAACAAGTTTCTCTTAATTTATCACGTATTGATGCTCCCCTAAGTGATCTTAAAGGCACTCATTTTTTTATTCTTTCTCAGTTTTACCACACCTCTATCTCAATATTCTCATCTCTATTATACTTATTTTTGCATGTATTGTATCTTGATTGTCCATTTATATGTACTCTAAATTGCATATAGTTCCATGACCCCAATAGAAAGGATGGTCATGATTTACTCAAATGGTGTGGCACAAAAGAAATCAAAAGATATATTTCAATGGATACTGTTGAAATACATTAGGAGCATTTGATGCCGCCATTGATTTGAAGAAAAAAAAAGGGAAAAAATAGAGCCAGAGAACGATATCCTGCCTAATTCATGATCTGATTTCCATGCCAAAATAAATGAGCAACAAAGGGACAACCATCTATTCTAAAATGTTCAAACCAGTTAGTAACTTATTTGCATTGGTAAAAAGAAATAGTAGAAACTGGAGACAAAACTAACAATGTCAATGACATGACCATGCAGTTAGGCACATTTTATCCTTTTGCTAGGGATCACTCTAACATGGGTACAATGCGACAAGAGCTCTATCTTTGGGATTCTGTCACTGCAGCAGCAAAAAAAGCACTGGGACTTCGATACCGGCTACTTCCATACTTCTACTCATTAATGTATGAAGCACATACAAGGGGCACGCCCATTGCACGACCCTTGTTCTTCTCATTCCCCGAAGATGTACAGACATATGGTATCAACACCCAGTTCTTGATTGGAAGAGGAGTAATGGTGACACCAGTGTTGACACCCAGAGCAGTTACGGTCGACGCATATTTCCCTGCAGGGAATTGGTTCAACCTCTTCAATTACTCACACACTGTTAGTGCAACTTCTGGAGAGAACATCAGGCTTGATGCTCCTTCAGATACTATAAATGTGCATGTTGGGGGAGGGAATATTCTACCAATGCAACAAGAAGCAATGACAACTGAAGCAGCAAGGAAGAGTAACTTTGAGCTGTTGGTGGCACTTAATGACAGTGGAAGTGCATTTGGAGAAGTCTTTCTAGATGATGGAGAGGAGGTGGAGATGGGAGGGCAGGGGGGGAGGTGGAGTTTAGTGAGGTTCTTTGGTGGGGTTGAAGGGAATCAATTGATACTTAGAACAGAGGTGGTCAATGGGAAGTTTGCAGTGGATCAGAACTGGGTAATAACAAAGGTAACTTTTCTGGGGTTGAAGGAGCAGTCAAGGTTCAAGAGACTTTTCATCAATGGAAATGCGAAAAGTTTAAATAAGGCATTTGGTGGAAACATGACTATAGGCATAGCGGGAGGCTTTACAATAGTGGAAATTACAGGCCTATCACAACTAATTGGGGAGGAGTTTGAATTAAGAAGGCAACTCAATGGATAGAGTACTAGATTTGAAGTGCAGGCCACCAAGTGGATGGTTTCATTTATCAATCTATGAGAGTCACATTGAATAATGAAGCAACTAAAATGTATCAGAATGTTCTGCATTTGTCAAATAAATGAGGATAGATTCCATAAAAGGCACAACCAAAAGGCTGTTGTGCATTAGCATATTAACTTTAATCTCAGACAAATCAGTGCCATGCAATTTACAGAGCAGTGCCTTAGTAAATAGAGTGAAAGAACAATGCAGAGTGCAGCACAAACACTCAAGTAAAGCCCATCAACAGATGCAAATCATATTTCAGTTGAAATCGCTTGTAATCAATCTGTAAGAAGTTGGAGCTGTTGTGCCATGGCAGAATTTGCCACCCAGGTGCTCCAATTTGCTATAAAATGTGCTTTGGTTCAGTAATAAATGAAGGAACTAATAAATTCTAGATATGAAGTGACGTAAAAGAAATCAGGTTTGACATCTAAACATTTTAGTTTGATTGCTTGTTATGAATTCTTCTTCTGCTTAAAGTAAATCAAAGGCAAATCTACTACATTCTAACTAGGGATGCTCATGGCCCGGTTCGCTTTGGACCGAGTTCGGGCCTTGAGTATTAGTACTTGGGCTGAGTCTGGATTTATAATTTTGGCCCATTTAACATTTGAGTCATGCTTGGATTGAGAGATAGAAAACCTGAAGCCCTACTCAGCCTGTATAGGCATTGCTTAGTGACTTATTTACCCAAACAGATGATAATAAGCCCATCCCGACCTGGCCCAGTCCGAATAACTAAATGGGCAAGCTCAGACTTGACATGATTGAGGCAGGCTAAGCTGGCTAGAAACTTACAGGCCATTTTGGGCTTGGGCCGGATATAGGCCTGTATTTCAAAAACCGGGATAGGCCTGAATATACCTCAGCCCCACCCAACTCAGGCCATGATTGCTCCTAATTAAAACTAATATAAACTTCTTCATCTACTTCATGGTTACTTAAGTGTTGTGTTTTTCTCCATGTGTTGGTCACTTGGTCCTGAGCTCGGACAAAAGATGCTTGTTTCAAATTGATAAAAACACTTGCCTCATTATAATAAAGGTTTCTTACAAAAAAAATAATAAAAAAAAAAAGATCATGATAAAGGTTAAGCCACACAGAGCCTGAATATTATTTCCTAAAACCACCCATTTCCTTTTGGCCCCACCTAAATGCATAACAATCAAGGGAGGATTATGGGGTACATAAATTTGGACATGAATAAGGTACACGTGTGAAAACTTCGGGCCAATCAAAAGATCTTAACTCTTAATTTCAAGCCACTAAATTTCATGACCAATATATCTTGACAAACAAAATACAGCCACAGCTAATATCTGGATGAGTGCCAAGGAACTGGATTGAATAGAAGTAGGCACTCTTTATGAAAACAAAAAACAAAGTGGGTGGTGTGTGTGTGTTGTGCTAAGAAAGTGGGCCTTCTAGAGTTTGTCTTATGAGTGCAAGTAGTATTCATCCCAAGCTAGATAAACTAGATAAGAATGGAACATGCACTATGGATTGTTCTAGCAAAAACGGGTAAAAAAACAAACAGTATGAATGGAAGGTATAGAATTTGGCACTGTAACATCTTAAGCAGTCCCTTTTACTCTTCTTTTTATGCAGGAAAGTGGAGGGGCTAGAAAAGGGACATGAATGGTAAAATATGCAGGGCATTGTTGAATGCATTTAGATTTTAGGTTAGAGGAAGGGGAACTTTCCCCATGTCAAAACTTAAAAAATTGATGGGGACTATGGAATATCCACCCTTTACATTTCATCCCTTTGTCCCTGTTCAAATGTTATTTGGGAGATTTTTTTTTTCTTTTTCAAGTATACTGTTGCTTTGGTCATCTTTTTGGCCACATTCCATAATGAAGAGGACCATGGACCATGGTTTGGATGATGTAGATTTACATACATACACTCCTCATTACAAACTCCCTGAGTACCAACAAAAAACTGTCCAAATAATAGGACAAACACACAGTCCAAAACTGTCCAAATCATGGGTCACAGTTCACACGAGGGCACGTGGTCCTCACTCTAGATGAAGAATTATAGTCATTAACCCTCGTGTGATAGCATGTTCCCCAAACCCATTATGGTGAAAAAAGTAAGGATATTTTTTGACGGGAAGACCACTTTGGTTGGAGGAAAACTAAACTAACTGTTCTAATATAGAGTGCATCCAAGGCGATTATTTTGGTAAAATCTTCTAGAATTTTTTTTTGAAAGGCCAAAAAAAAAAAAAATTCAATGTTTCTTGTACGTTAAGTTTTTTTTTTTTAAACAGTAACAAAGATTTCATTAAAAGAATAGGAAGAAAAAAAAACTTAATAGGAAGAAAAAAAAACTTACATGTTAGGTCCATGGGTTAATCAATGGCAACCATTGGTTAGATGACGATTCCAGAAAGTTAAGACTCTGGTTGCAAGACCCAAACCCCTCATCTCTTTTTCTTTTTCTCTTTTCCCATTTCGAAAGGTAATTGTGTTGTATTAAGGGGTTGTTTGTCTACACTCATTTACGTATGTAAATGGTAAATATGCGTAATATTTACGCATAAGGTAAGGGGTCGTTTGTCTATACCTATTTACGTACGTAAATGGTGAATATGCATAATATTTACGCATAAGTGTAGACAAAATACAATGACGCATTCATGAGCATTGTGAGCACCATGGATTAACCTAGTCATCCTTATAGTCGTCTTTCAATGATGAGGCCCACCACAATGGGAAATGGAGCACCCCAGCTGGTGAAGCCCAGGAACTCACTAGTCTGGATGAAGTCAATTTACACATGCTTGAAACGTCTAGTGGTATGGGCCATACTCCATATTTTGTTTAAGTGTGGTTGGTTGGATCAAGTAAAATAAAAGGAAGAGGAAGAGCTACATAGCGTTACAAAAAGAGAACAAGGGGGTCACTGTCTTCCTCATCACAGAAAAAGAGGAGGAAAATATGAAGTCAATACCTTATCTTTTTCTTCTTCTTCTTCACCTGGGTCTGCTCTTCTCTTCCTTCTCCCATTGTTCAGATGGAAAAGAACCTTCTGGGTATGGCTACAATCTCAGATCAGTTACCTTCCATCCATCAGGGAAATCACTGAAGGCCAATCTGCAGCTCATCAAACCATCCCCCATCTATGGTTCTGACATTCAGAATCTTACTCTTCTAGCCAGGTAAGGAGAAGATTAGATTTAAAAAAAAAAAAGCCCAACAGATCTTTCAGTTTCATCTTTCTTTTGTCCATGAGGGTTGATCCAATTTATAGAGCATTATACACAGTCCATCTTACTATGTGATCTTGGACACCAAGTGGGCCCCACTGGATATTGTGTTTGATTGTATCTGAATGTACCTAAACTCATTTTCTTTTGAACATAGCAGCACTGAGTTTTTAACATAGTTCAGTTTTGAGTAATGATTTGTGTACAACATTTATGCTACAATTTACAAGGCAATCAAGTGGCATAGGATATGTTGATGTTGCAACATTGTGGAGTGACTTGTGATGTTGTTGTGGGCCTCGACAGATGTAATCAAGGGTGTGTAATGGGCTGGAAGTTTTGATGGTAATTAGGTATATACACCTAATCAGTCATTCTTTCTTCTAAAAGAATGTTTAGTGTCACCCATTTTTTCAGTGTATTGCCCACCATATATCATCCATCCAAACAAGTGACCTGAGATTGTAGTACACCATCTAGGACCCCCCCAAGTGGACCACACGGGTAGATTTGTGGACCCCACAACAATTCATTCATTCTTTCTTCCTTTTTGCAGCTTTGAAACTAATGAACGGTTGAGAGTCCAAATAACAGACTCTGACCACCATAGATGGGAAGTCCCACAAGATGTCATTCCCCGCCAAGCCAACCTTCACCAGCGGCACCTGCCAGAAAACCACAGGAACATACTGGAATACCGCCAATTCTCATCGGGAAACAACCTCTCCATCCCCGAGTCCGACCTCATCCTCACTCTAGTCAGCACATCCCCCTTTGGCTTCTCCATCTCCCGCCGCTCAACCGGAGATATCCTCTTCGACACCTCGCCGGGAAAGTCAGCTTCCGGTGCAGGGCTCGTGTTCAAGGACCAATACATAGAGCTCTCATCATCGCTTCCAGCTGACCGAGCATCCCTCTATGGCCTCGGGGAGCACACCAAATCGACATTCCGCCTGAGTCACAATCAGACCCTGACAATGTGGAATTCTGACATTGCAAGCGCCAGCCTTGATCTCAACCTCTATGGGTCACATCCCTTCTACATGGACGTCAGATCATCACTGCCCGGCAAAAATTTCCCCGCAGGCATCACCCATGGTGTTCTGTTGCTCAACAGCAACGGTATGGATGTTATATATGATGGATCCCGCATTACATATAAGATCATCGGAGGCATTCTGGATTTCTATTTCTTCGCTGGACCATCACCTGAATCCGTCATGCGGCAATACACAGAGCTCATTGGCCGACCAACTCCTATGCCGTATTGGTCATTCGGTATGTATTTGCATCTTCAACTACTTAACTTTGTAGGAGTTCAGTGACATAAAAAAGAAAAAAAAAAAAAAAAGTTCTGTAAGAAGGTAGCTAACACTCTTTACAAGAACTATTAACAGCTTAAACATTGAACTGCAAAGAAGGTGAGACAGAAAGTGGTACCATTCTGTGTCTAATGTTCATAAGCAGTAGTTAAGCTACCCTGAAACATGTCAGCAATAAATCCACGAATCTTTGCATTTGTAAAATACATATGCTGTTATTGAATGTATTTATTCATGTCTGTATGTGTTGTATGTGAATTTGTGTAGGTTTTCACCAGTGTCGATATGGATACAAGAATGTATCAGATCTTGAAGGTGTAGTCAGTGGATATGCGAAAGCTGGAATCCCACTTGAAGTCATGTGGACTGACATCGATTACATGGATGCATTCAAGGATTTCACACTTGATCCAGTCAACTTTCCAGCAGACCGGATGAAAAAGTTTATCAAGCAACTCCATTTCAGGGGACAGAAATACATAATCATATTAGATCCTGGTAACAACTGAAACAGAGTTTACATTGAATGATGGTAGGCTCTCTTAGAATAAACATAATTGGCTGAATGGCTGTGCATTTGAATATTACGAAATTGCAGTGCGCTTTTATCACTGAGTTCATGTAGCTGTTCTTGGGAAAACGCACAAATCAGAAATGCATTTGCTGGCTTACTGTTATATCCAAATTTCAGCATCTAATCAATCTTAGCATATCTGCAGTGATAGTGATTTCAAGTAGAAAAGGCAACAAAACAATATCCTTGATACTGTGAGAACTGATAACCACAACTACTATAAAGATATTCTCACTGGCTAAGGATCCCAACAACACCCCATTTTTTTTCTAATTTTCGGCTATGATACACCGTCAAGAAGACTTGCATCTGATCTGTTGCACCACTCTACAGGCATCTCTGTAAACAGCACATATGAGACATACCAGCGTGGCATGCAAGCTGATATCTTCATAAAACGCAATGGCACCACTTACCTCGGTGTCGTTTGGCCAGGAAACGTCTACTTCCCAGATTTCATGAATCCAGATGCTGAAATATTTTGGAGCCATGAGATTGCCATTTTCAGACAGGTAATCCAATTCGATGGTCTCTGGATAGACATGAATGAGATTTCAAACTTCATTTCCTCCCCACCCTTCCCCAGTTCTACTATTGACAACCCACCATACAAGATCAACAATGCCGGATACCAACGTGCCATCAATGAAAAAACCGTCCCTGCATCTTCTCTTCACTTCGGCAATATTACTGAGTACAATGCCCACAACCTCTATGGCTTCCTAGAATCCAAAGCCACAAATGTAGCTTTGACCAGCGTCACTGGGAAGAGGCCATTTGTACTCTCAAGGTCTACTTTTGTGGGGTCTGGAAAGTATACAGCACATTGGACTGGTGATAATGCTGCCACATGGGAGGACCTTGCATACTCTATTCCATCTATTTTGAACTCTGGACTATTTGGAATTCCAATGGTTGGAGCAGACATCTGTGGGTTCTCCAGGAACACTACTGAGGAGCTCTGCCGCCGGTGGATTCAGGTATCCTATTTCTTGTGTCAATTTGGATGTGCCATGAATCGCATGTTGTTTGATTGTTCCAACAAAAAATATGGTCACCCTTTACTGAAATGGTCTGGCAGAAGGGAAATTAAAAACTATGTTCTTTCAAAACCACTTATTTTCTGCTTTTCTTTCAAAACCATTGGTAGCATTGAATGACTTTATTGATTTGAGAGAGAGAGAGAGAGAGAGAAGCATCCTGCTTAATGCTAGATCTAATTTCTAATTTCCATGTCCCCATTAATGAGCAGCAAACAGACAACCATCCATTGTAAGTTGTTCAAATCAGTTAGTAATTTATTTGCCAATGACTGTAAAAGGAAAGAGTAGAAACTGGAGATAAAACTAACAATGCCAATGACTCTTTCCATGTAGCTGGGTGCATTTTATCCCTTTGCTAGGGATCACTCTGAGAAGAATTCAATTCGACAAGAGCTGTATCTTTGGGATTCTGTCGCTGCAGCAGCAAAAAAAGCACTTGGACTTCGATACCAGCTACTTCCATACTTCTACTCATTAATGTATGAAGCACATACAAGGGGCACCCCCATTGCACGACCCTTGTTCTTCTCATTCCCCGAAGATGTACAGACATATGGAATTAGCACCCAGCTTCTGATTGGAAGAGGAGTGATGGTGTCACCAGTGTTGACACCTGGAGCAGTTACAGTTGAAGCATATTTCCCAGCAGGGAATTGGTTCAACCTCTTCAATTACTCGAACTCAGTGACTGCAACTTCGGGAAAGAAGGTCATGCTTGATGCTCCTGCAGATACTATAAACGTGCATGTCCAGGGAGGAAATATTTTGCCAATGCAAGAAGAAGCAATGACAACAGAAGCAGCAAGGAAGAGTAACTTCCAGCTGTTGGTGGCACTTAATGACAGTGGAAGCGCATCTGGAGAGGTCTTTCTAGATGATGGAGAAGAAGTGGAAATGGGAGGGCAGGGGGGGAGATGGAGTTTAGTGAAGTTCTTTGGTGGGATTGAAGGGAATCAACTGAAACTGAGAACAGAGGTGGTCAATGGGAAGTTTGCAGTGGACCAGAACTGGGTCATAACAAAGGTGACTTTTATAGGGGTGAAAGTGAAATCAAGGTTTAAGAGACTTTCCTCCAACGGAAATGTGACAGGTTTAAATGATGCTTTTGTTGGAAGCGTGACTATTAACATTGCAGAAGATTTTGCAATAGCAGAGATTACGGGGATAACACAACTAATTGGTGAGGAGTTTGAATTAAAAAAGAAACTCAAGGAATAAATTATTGGACTGAAGTGTAGGAAACCAATTGGAGATTCCATTTGTCAAGTGGATGGTCTGGATGGTTCCATTTGTCAATCTATGAGAGTCACCTCTAATAATGATGCAACAAAAATGTATTGGAACATTCTGCATTTGTCAAATAAGGATAAATTCCATAAAAGGTAGGTTGCCATGCATTAGCATATAAATTTTGGATTCCAGTCAGTGTCATGCAATTTACAAAGCAGTGCCCTCAGTGACAGGGTGAAAAAACAACAGAGTGCAGCACACACAGTCAGGTAGCCCATCAACAGATGCAGTCACATCAGTTCCGGATACTGAAGTGCATGCATTTAGAGACAGGAAACTCATAACAATGGATTTGGAAGGTAGTTCATGACTTCCAACTGCATTTCCTAGGCTAGATTCTGCTGTAATGCATCATACTATGGAATCCATAGTTGATGTTTGCCTGGGAATTTTAGCGTCCCATAATTACTAAATGGTTCCAATTAAGGTAACCTTGGTCAGTCAGACTGATGGGTAAAATCAGAAAAAGCAATGAGTCCAAGGTTGGAAAATTTAGGAAGTTTATGACTTGCCCTAGTAAGGACGAGGATTATGTAAGGCATTAGCAGACAGTATCTTGGTAGGTTGGATCAGACCTAGAAGGCCAATAGGGCACAGATAAGTTATTAAGGAGGATGGTCTGCATCAGTATCAATGGGATGGGACCATGTTCAACTAGAACAAGCTATATGACAGGACAATGTAGATGTCCGTACTACTTGGGCATGGTTCCCTGTTATAGTTTCTTTTATGTTTTTTGTATTTTAGTTTGATCACTTTAAGTAGTAGGGGTATTTGAGTCAAATTTAAATTTGATTAAATTATAAAGACCAGATCTACAAATAATTCAATGGCTAAGATTGCAGTTAAGGCATCTTTTTAGTTCTTGACACATTTGCAATAAGAGCTGGTCAACTATTCCTTTTTGAAAATATTGTTTTCACCGCATACATTCACTAGGGGTTTCGATATGAAGACCTTGTTGTGGATTGGGTTTGGGCATGGAGACTGACAGTCGCCATGACAACTTCATAATTTCACCATTGCACCAGAAATATATTCAGACAAGGATGGATCAGCCCACGCTTGATCCTTTTACTTAATTGGACTTATTTTCAATCTCAAACTCAGCACATGTCCAATTGACGGTCCAAACCCAACTTATAAATGGGTGGGGACAGCTAGCTCATGGATTGACCCAACCTATGGCACCTTAGAATGCTGTCTGATAATTTATTTCAGATGAGACATCTTATAATCAATTAAAATAAAGGCACATTCATATCACAAATAGTATGGTTTGATATGCATTTACAGCTCATCAAAAAGCTCTTTTCCTCTCGCTATTTTAATAAATGAAGGGTTTACAGCAGGCCTGAAAACCCAGAACGATTGTATCAATTACAACATTGTCCTCACAGGACAGGAACATTAGAAAAAAAAAAAAAAGATGAAATCTACTCAAGTTTGTGTACCGATGGGGGACTGTTTACATACCCTCGCTGGGTGGCAAGCTCCGGCCTCTGAATGCTCCAAAAGATTCCAAAGCTGATTTAACATGCCATGTCACACTCTTCTTGAGCTCACCTATGTTAACCCTCAAACCCAAGGAATGCTCGACCTTAAAGCTAGAGAGTCTTCCATGGGCTTCCTTCCCGAAGCCAGATACATGTGTGCTGACATGGTTCCAACCATCCTCCACCAAGTTTCTCATCCTAGGAAGAGCACTGGGTCTTGCCAACTCTAAAGCACCACTTCTTGCTCCTTCTAAAGCTGCAGAGGAAGAGTATACCATTCAGTTTAAGACAGCCAACAAGGCTGTTTGGTAAATATGAGCACCATGCATCTATACATTGCTGAAGTGCCAACATATGTATGAGCGGTGTGATTATAGAGTTAAATGACATACACATAAGTGAAATTGTATGCAATACACAAGTAGAAATACCAAATAGATTGTGAAGTCATCCCCTGCAGCAAATATTTGCCGGTTTCGCAGCTCAATTCAGATGGAGTTGAGTTCCTACTAAATTCAGTTCATTGAATTTGGTTCGCCATCAGCTTGTTCAATTTCTGGCATCAATTATTATGATCTTGGGTTCAGTTCTCATGATTCATGGCAACAGATCAACTCAGTTTGGCGAACTACATTGTTTATCTAATAGGACCACCATGGACAGAACATGCCCCAAAAATCTCCTTCATGACATAATTTTAACCCTTTTGGACCACTTGCTGGTAATTAGACGGTTAAGTAGGAAACAATGAAATTGTATGTAGTAAAATTAAGAAAAGATTGACAGGTTGTTTCAAATGTAGAATTATTTTGAGGGCAAGACCAACCAGTTACGAACCATCGACCAGAAACCTAAGAACAGAGGAAACTATGGATCTCTTTATTCTGCAATGTTATTTTAAAAATATTTGGCATTTCCTGTGTAATAAGGGAAGCCAGATACAATGGCATAGTCTTGCGTATCTTCATGTTTTTCTAAGGCCATGTGTAAACAAAGGGTATAATATCCAATAAAAATTCCATAAGATAGATGAAGCAGAGTGGCCTTTGGAGAAATTTCAGTTCATCACAAACTCGTTAAATTTTCGTTTCAGTCCATCTCAGTAAGCCTCCATAGCTTAACATTTTGGCTGTTTCCTTCCTTTTTAGAAAACTTCAACAAACTTAAATAGTAATAAAAAAATAAAAAATAAAATAGATGCAGATGTTGGTTTGCCCATGTAACTCGTATTAGAAATATAAAAAATCTCATTATTTATCGAAAATTCATGAGAGAAAGAGAGAAATCAACTCACTTTTCTTCAAAATCAGGATGAATTGGAAGATAATGACATCACTTTAGGCCATATGATTTCTAAATCATCTGTCCATTAGCGATAAATTCAGAAAATCCTACTTATGGCGAGGCATTTCATGTTTTAGTGGAAGGATAGGAGAGGTTTATTTTTTTAATTAAAAAAAAAAACCTAGTTTAAAGAAGCTTTATTTGGGCCATGTGCAAAAATACTTAATAGCACATGTTTAGTGGTTGCCTTAGAGATAGCTTTGGGGGGAAAAAAACAAAGTGATTCAGCTGCCCGTTATGCACAACTGCACTGTTTCATCTGAAAATGGTCAAACTTTTTTGCAATATTTATAGGATCACCAAGCTTCAGTAAGAGGTCAACTAGTAGGCAGAGAGCAGTATGTAGTCTTGCAAAAAGGCAGTAATTGAGACCAAGAGGCACAGTCCTCTACTGTTGCACTTCTTTGTGGACCATCTCCACCTCCAGAAAGCTTAAGTTTAAGTTACTAGAATTCCAGAGGCCTCCCAAAATAGTAACTGTAATTAAATAATAATTATAATTGTATATGACAAATCATTAGCCAATCTCATAAGCCTGACTGCCTGATGCATGAATGCACATACTTAAGAACTTCCAAAAATAGAAGCAAACATACGTTATAAATGCATAATGATGCAAGCCCAGTGGACAAACCCGAGAAATTTATTCCATGCTTTCACAGTAACCTTTCACAAAAACAAAAAAAAAAGAAAAGGCATGCAGTACAGTTGATACAGTGGCCAACTTAGTTAACCCGAAAACATATTACTAAAATTAGTGTTTAATATCTTAGACCTTGGTTGGATGAGGGGGAAGTGGAAGCATGAGGGATTCGAGCAGGAAGGCAAGGAAACAGCAAATCCAGAACGTGTCAATTAGTGCAATCACAAGGAGGCAATAGAAGGGGCATCATTTGGAAGTCAGATAGGCAAGAGGATTAGCACCTCAGTAAAAAGGCTCCTACAACTGAATCTTGGTGGCGCAGGTGAAGTACCTTTCAAATCATCATCATCAAAGCCTTATCCCAACTATGTTGAGGTCGGCTACACAAATTTTGTTTCTTCATTCCGAATTCTGATCTATTACCTTTCAAATATAAAGGAAAAAAAAAAATCTAAAGCCTTGCAAGTTTATTTTATAATATCAAACCACCAAGTGGATCCAGCGTTGATTACAAAATCTTTCATTTATATTTTTTTTATAGTGAATCCTAAAGAGAGACCTATGTGCCTACCATGATGCCCGGACACAGCATTGATTCAAAAGGGGCATTTCATAGCTGCAGCTGGGTGACTGGTACACATATTTTACTCGTAATATGAATTGTTGCCGATATTTTAATATCAATTTCATGGCTTGCATGGATGTATATCTTTTAACATCGATTTTGTAAGGTTAGAGAAAACATTGTAACAACAGTTTCTGAGCTCTCAGAAGTAGGCCAAATGATACGAAAGTACAAAAGTAGTAGAACTCTTTGGAGGAGTTGATATTATTAGGGTGAGGTTTGCATGTAGCACAAATCAAGCAGTTATGTTTTGAGTGGATGGAAGTTTATCCAATCCACTAGTATTTGGCAGTCTTTCTACCACCTCTCACCAGATCATTATCGGCAAATACTGATTTGAGGAAGAATCTTCAAAATGATAAATCAGTTGAGCTTATCATTTATTTGATGGTACTCGTTTGTTGAAAATACAAAATCACATTTTCTATACTGTCTTACACATAATTCAATAGAAACAGAAGAGGAGGAAGAGAAGCATGGTACCAATGCAGTTCCCAATTTGGTGGCTGCTCCAAATGCACAAGAGAATAGATAACCACTCTTCTATCAAAATTTTATATAGTAAAGGGCCCGTGATTTGGATGAATCCAAGCAGAGTTTGACAACTATGTCATTTGGCATCCATTTAGCTACCTTGGTGACAGAATATGACATATATTGCAGTCTACAGGGGTCATCAGGGGCAGACCTACATACATGGATTCGAGAGCAGTAGCCCCCAGTCGGGCCTGGGTTCGCTTCCAAAATCCATATGAAAATTTTGGGTTCGCTTCCAAAATCCCACTACCTGTTTGGGTTCGCCCCCTCGGATGAAAATCCCAGGTCCGCCATGGGGGGTCATAGAGTAGTTAAACCAAAAAAAAGGCAGAAAATCTATCGACAAAACAAATACAAAGGGAAAACTGGATAAGCTACAAAAGGCGGCGCACCATTGTAAGGGATTTGAATGAGGAAGTTTGCAGGAAGGCCAATACCAACACCAGCTAATGTGATGCCAACATTAAACCCAACACCACATCCAGCTCCAACATAACCAATGACCTCAGGGCCAAATCCTGGACCCCACCCAACCCCACAACCAACACCTATTCCCATGCCCCAGAAGGCCCCAGAAGTTGGATGCACAGGATTCCATCTTTCATATCTCCTGAACAATCCCTTTATGATCATAAGGACCTGCAGGCAAAGATTGATAACATCATAATTATGAAGATTACTGACAAAAGAAAGCTTGAAAAGAAAGTTAATGAAGGCAATTTCAAGCTCTATGCATTAATATGAGAACAATTGCAACACTTAAAACTACAATTTCTAAGAGAAGTCTCAAATAAGACACACCCCAATTTGAGCCATCCCCAACTCCACCATACCAATGGAGAAGTAAAACATGCACGCCAAGTGTTCGACAAAATGAAGATTAAAGCATCTGAAACTCAACGACGAAAATCTTTTGCCCTCTAACCACTGATTCCTATACTTCAAACACCCAAATTTTCAAAAACCACTTCCTTCAAAGATAGTAAACAAAAAAAATCAACAAAAACACATACAGGAAGAGCTTTCTTTTTACCAAACAAGATCAGAAAAACCAATCCAAGAACTGTAACTGAAATCCCAGATGATGAAAAACATAACCCAGATGGCAGATTTTTAATTTTTGTTTTCTCTTGGGATTATCAAGAAAAAACAACAATGGATGAATGAAAGAAAATTATAATTACCGGAATGCCATTAGCATCAAGATTCTTACTGGGATCAAAACCTATCCGGATGAGGTTCTGATTAGACGACAACATGTGGACGTAGCGAGGAGTGGGGAAATGCTGAAAAAGTGAAAACCCTGTTTTCTTGCTTTTTCAAAGGTAGGCCTCCCTTTCAATGGGGACCATCTGGTTGTATCCAATCACAAGGGTATGATCAATGATTAGGATTTCTATTTTGGCCCAATATCACTTTAATCAATCAAATTACTCTTATCTCTTTTTACTTTAGCCTTGAGCCTGAGATTTCTTGTGTTTATATATTTATTTTTTTTTTTGTGCTATCCACATTTACACATTTACCACTAGGGTGTAAACGGGATGGTTCCAGATCAGAGCCATAATGGATCTGAATCCGTTTCTAAATAATGGTTCTGGTTTCCAGTTTTGATTCGGAACGTGTTTTGTTAGTTCCAAATCCTATTCCAATAGGAAAATCCGAATCCGATTCCAGAACCGGGTCCACCTAGAGGACTAGAATCTAGTTCCAAAATCGATTCTAATTCTCTTTATTCTTCATTATTTTTTAAAAATAAGCATATTATTTAACTTATAATATTGCATCAAGTCTCCTACCTCCAGTATTATTATATAAAAATATTAAAAAAAAAAAAGAGTTGATTTTGAGGTATAATTTGCAATATTAAAAGCTCATATGTCGGGCCTCGAGTCCACCGATCGAAACCTATATGGATCCAAGAATTGGACCCGTTTATAAATAGGAACCTAAATTGGGTTTCAGACCCGAACCCGTTTTTGAATCGGAACCTAAAATAGGTTCTAGACCCGATTTTTTGCGGGTCAAAACTTCCGGTTAATCAAAGAATCGGATACCCGTTTGCAACCCTAGTTACTACCCCATAAACGGGTCAAGATCCGGAACCCAATTTAGGTTCCAATTGATAAACGAGTCCAATTTTGAGTCTATATAAGTTCTGATCCGTGGACCCGCAACCCGACATATGAGTCATTGACATTGCAAACTGTAGCTCAAAACTAACTTTGTTTTTTTAATTTGTTATGTATAATATTAGAGGTAATAGACATGATGCATTATTATAAGTTGAATGATATGTTTATTTTAAGAAAAAAAATTAAAAAAAATTAGTACCAATTTCGAAACTATATTTCAGTCCTCTAAGTGGATCCAATTTCGGAACCAGATCTGAGTTTTTCTATCAGAACCGGGTTTGGAACCAAGATATAATTTCAGAGTCAAAACAGGACCTAAAACCGGAACCGATATTTAGAAACGGGCCTGCTTCCAAATCCAATATGATTCTGATTCGGAAACCATTCTGTTTGTAACAACTCTAGCTGCAACTGGCAAAATAACTAGATAATCCCCTCTTTTGGCTGCGATTTTTGCGCTAGCGGGTGATCCATAAATCCTACTATTCAAGGTTGGATTTCTGGTTACACGAAAAGCAAAACTCTAACGGCTGTACACAAACACACCCTTAATTGGTTAATATGTCAAATAGAATTGGTTTGAATGCCATTCACGGAGTTATGGCATGAGAATTTCGATTCATCTTAGGTGGGAACCTCTGTACTAATTTTGGGAAACGTAGGGCCATACCATGGGACCCACTTTACTAATATCCACTATGGTTTTGAGGTTCAAGATGGGCCTGGGCAATGCTTGCACCATTATTCAAAGACTCGTTATGTCTATTACCAAAAAGAAAAAAAGACTCGTTATGACTAACCCTGGCGTGGTCGAGCTAACTCGGATTGATCATTGATGAGTCATTAAATCAGATGAATCAAATGAGTTTCACCAATTAGGCAATTACTATGACGGACTCACGCAAGTTCCCTGTCTCTATTATTTGAGTTTCCGAGCTATTAATGGGGATATTGACTATATGACCATCCTTACATTTGACATTTGTCCCACAACAGTCAAACTCTATATAATTCCCCTATAAATGTTTGTACAATAATGATGTGATATCGTGTGTGCGATATCAACCTGTCCTAAGGATATCGCATATAATGATGTGTGTGATAACTCATGGCCTTATGATATCGCACAGTATGATATGTGCGATATCGCATGACCCTAAAATATCGCACGAGGAAAATTCTTAAACTTTAACCTCATAGGCAAATCTAAGATCTAAGGGCAACTCTTTGGGCAATACCCCTTATTAATGAATTGCAACTACTTAATAGTAGTAATAATAATAAGTACTCAATTTATCTACTCGTTACAGGATAAATTAACGAGTAGTGCTAATGCCACACCCTAGAGCACAACCCTTCTCTCTACACACCCCAAATAAGTAAAAAAAAAATATCCAAAATCTCTCTCCTATACATCCCATTGTTCGCAAAATACCCATATCCCTCCATCCTCATTTCTCAGTTCTCAACCCCTCCCCTATACATCCCATTGTTCGCAAAATACCCATATCCCTCCACCCTCATTTCTCAGTTCTCCACACCCCACCCCCCACAACCCTTTCTCTTCCTGTCCGCCGCCCTCTCTCCCTCCACCGGAAGGGACGATGGTGGCTGGGTTAGGGGTTGGGGTTGGGGTTGGGGTTGTGGGTAGGGTGGGTGGCTATAGAAAGAAGTTGGGGAAGGAGAGACTTTTAATAGATGCCATTTTAGGTAATTTTACAGAAGAATATATTATTAATGATAAAAGGATTGTGCTCAGAGAAGCTTAGGCTGTGGTATTAACATCTCTCTAAATTGTGGGAGCCATATGTATCAAAATGATCTGGCTATAGGCACAGTCCAATCTGACATACTTACAGTCTAGGCCCAACCAAACTAACTGATCTGGGCCTCAGAATTTACCTTGAGACCTGAAAAGGTTACGTTTGGACAAGCTTTGGCCTAAAGAACCTAGCTCATTATCACCAACACAATTTAAATGTTTGGCTGGACCAGGACATCTGATCAGTCTTTTTATTGGCAAAAGATTGGCTCAGGTACAACCTTGCAACCCAAGTTGTTGTCACTCCTAGTCTATCCCATGGGCCTAAACTTCAATGCAATCTAACATGGGCCCACTAAATGAATTACGAAATAGTAGAATATTGTAATTTGCATTTCATAACATAAATGTCAGAGTTTCATACAGTTGTTAACCAAAATCAGACTAGTCATCCAAGATGCTTGGGCAGATGATGTCAGTGACACTCCTTTATTTAGGGTGGTTATTAAACTAAGAAGAGTTAAAGAAAAAAAAGGGGCGTTTGGTCAGAGTCCTTTAAAGTATGACTTTATTGCAAACAGTCTAAAAAAAAAGTAATGTAGGCAAAGGTCTTCTAATACATTCCTATACCTGATATGTTTAATTTACCTTTTCTTTAAATCATATCCCATGATTGATGGGATATCTCATTAATAATGGTCAACTACTATTTAATTGACCACAATCAATGAAATCTCTTAATGAGATTTTAAAATGAATTCTAAAAACACACAAAATTTTTTCAAAATAATGCAAATAAATTTCAAAAAATGCAATAATTTCAAAAAGCCAATAAATTTAGAAAAAAAGCAATAAATTTCAAAAGAACGCAATAAATTTCAAAAAAATCAAATAAATTTCAAAAGATCCAAATAAATTTCAAAAAAATGTAAATAAATTTTAAAAGACTCAAATAAATTTCAAAAGACGTAAATAAAATTTAAAAAATGCAAATAAATTTTAAAAAAATGAAAATACATTTGCAAAAACCAAGATAACTCAATTTTCCAAATTAGCGAAAAAACTGGCAAAAATTCAATTATTTTTGTCAAAAACTCAGTTAAATTTATTTTAAAAAATACAAATAAATTTCAAAAGACACAAATAAAATTCAAAAACACAAATAGATCTAAGAAAATAAAAATAAATTGCCAAAAAAATAGAAAGATTCGTTCAAAAACTCAGTTAAAATTTTTAAAATGGAGATAATTTTGTTAGAAATTCACCTATATTTTTCAAAAACCCAAATAAATTTGCCAAAAACTCAGATAGATTTGTTTAGAACTCTGATAAATTTGTTCCAGAAACTCAAATAAATCAGCCAAAAACTCAGATAGAATTGTCCAGAACCAAGATAAATAACCAAAAACTCAGATAGATTTGTCCAGAATTCAGATAAATTTGTTTCAAAACTCAGATAAATTTGCACAAAACTCAAATAAATTTGACAAAAAATAAAAAACTCAGATAAATTTTAACAGAGGGTGCTTGAAACCATGAAAAGACAAATCCCGACATCTCGTCGCTTCCTCAGAAGAACATCAGCAACTGCTACAACGAAGATTTGAAAGAATTATTCGAGGCGAGGGTCAGGTCAGGTCAAAATCGACCTAAAACAAACCCACTCAGGACCTCTTGCTTCTTCTTCGTCTTCTGTTCTGCAACCAGAACCGATGGAGGCAACTGCTGCCTTCCTTCTTCCTCTCTGGCGATGGCGCAGCGCAAGCGGGACGGCGGTGGTCGGTGGCGAGCAGCGGCGGCGGTGATGCTAACCGGCGACGGTGAATGCCCTTGCGACGGAGATTTTTGGGTTTTTTGTTCGGTCCAATGACGTTTTATGTAACAGAAACCTAGGCTTAGAGGCAACTTCTGTAGCAGTCTTCTTCTTCCACAGCGGCGATGGCAAGGAAACGAGCAGCGGCGTCACTTCTTCTCCGACAATGCCCAGATCACCACCCAATCCTCTAATTTCCCTTCTCCGATCAGTCTGTTGCAACAGACCCGATCCTTTGTTCTTCTGCAATTTCGATCCCAAATAGCGTTGGAACTTCTCTGCGACTTCGGATTTTTGCCGGAAACCGATCACTGTGGCCCACCCAAGATTGGCGCAGTCGAATCAGCTATAGCAAATATACGAATAAAGGGTTCTGTTACAGAACTTTTAACTTGAAAAAGAAGAAAAGGGTTCTGGCTAGGTTTTGTGCATGTCCAGATTGAAGAAGAAGAAGAGGGAAAATGGAAGATTTAAAATTTTAAAATTTGAAATTTTATGCCTAATCAGTTGAAATGGCAAATCAATCATGAAAATGTATGAGGTAGCGTATCTAAGGACCTCTCGCCAAAATATGTCCAAGCTGCATGGACTATAGGCCTTAGAGGAAAAGTTGATGGACTAGAGGCCTTCCAAGACCTTTATTAGGGACCTTTCGCTAATTATCTCAAGAAAAAATTAATGCATGGTAGAAGACCCAGCTACTGGTTTCAGCAAGAATTAACAAAGCCCAGGCTTCTTTAAAAGATTTTCAGAAGCACATGGTGGTTGATCCAGAAAACCCTATTATTCAAGCAGATGAGAGAAATGCAAGAGCCTATTTGGATTCCTTAGCCAGAGCAGAGAAAAAGCATGTTCAAACAGCGATCTAGGGATCTTGCTGTAAACCTAGATGATGGAAATACTAAATATTTTTACAGGCTGATGTGGAAGAGACATGCCCACTCCTTTATTGCTCAAATAAATGATATGGAAGGCAACCTCTATTCTTAACCTTCAGGTATTGCAGCAGTGTTTTCAGAAATTGAGGAAGTAATAAAAACTGCTAATCCGAACAAGGCCCCGGGGCCTGATGGATTCAATGCCCATTTTTTCAAGGTTTTCTGGCCCACTATTGGTAACGATGTTTGTGCTGGTATTATTGATTTTTTCAAGCATGGAAATATATTAAATCAGTTGAAAGCCACTTTTATAGTGCTAGTTCCTAAAAGTGACAATGCAGCCACTCCGAATAAATTCCAACCTATTTCCTTAACAAATGAGCTTTCCAAGATTATTAGTCGTATTGGTGAATAGGCTGAAGCCAATTCTTGCAAACCTTGTTGGGCCTATGCAATCATCATTTGTTCCTGGGAGAAGTATTGTAGACAATATTCTTATAGCCCAAGATCTGATTCATAAATTTCATCTGAGAAGAGGAGTTCCCCGTACGTGCTTAAAGATTGATCTAGCTAAAGCTCATGATAGTGTCAAATGGGATTTCCTTGAGGCAGCTCTTAAGTGCATGAAATTTCCAAACCACTTCATTAAACTCATCATGGCATGTGTTTCCAATGCTCACTACTCAATTTTGGTGAATGGTAGCTCTGAAGGCTATTTCAAAGGCACGAGAGGTTTACGGCAAGGATGCCCTTTATCTCCCTTCCTTTTTGCTATAGTTATGGAGTTTTTTTTCTACAATGATAGCAACATATGCTTCTTCACAGTTTGCTGATGATTTTTTTGTATTCTATAAAGCTCCAAATGTTGCTGCTGTGAATCTGAAGCACTTTCTTAATAATTTCAAGATTTTCTCAGGTCTTGGAGTAAATTGGGGAAAAGTGCAATTTTTTCCTCTAATTGTACAAAATTTGATCAAGTGATCATCTCAGATATTCTAAATGTCCAAAAAGAAAGTTTTCCAATGAAATATCTTGGCATCCCTCTATCACCTAGGAAGTTGAACTTCAAATGATTGTCAGCCTCTTTTTGCGAAAATTCAGCAGCGCCTAGCTGGGTGGAAATCCAAGGCTTTATCTTATGCAGGAAGGGTGGAGCTCATCAGATTCACCTTAGCTACCATTCATCTTTATTGGGCAGCAGTCTTTCTACTCCCTACAGCTACTTTAATGCTTTGGATAGACAGGTACAAGATTTTTTTCTGGAATAAATGGTCTCCTCATTATCTACATCCTATTGCCTGGGATTCTATTTGTCAGCCTATTTCTTGTGGAGAATTGGGCATTCATTCCTTTGCAGACACTGCTAGGGCTGCTTTGTTGCGTCAACTTTGGAATGTGATCCAAAACAAGCAAACTTGTTGGAATTTGTGGATTAATGTTAAATACTTGAAAGGCTCTTCTATCTAGGATGTGCATGTCCCGAAAGATGCATCTAGGGGATGGAAGGGAACCCTTGGTTTTCGAACGATAATGTTGCCTCATATAAAATACCTGGTTGGAAATGGACATTTGGTTCACTTCTGGACAGGGTTAAATGGAGGTCGGTTAAAGGATAGATATGGAGACAGAGCAGTTTATGATCTTGGTTTTGGTGATGACATCAAGGTACATCAGTTTATTGCAAATGATGATTGGTTGTTTCCAGCCACTACATCTATTGTTCTTATGGATAGTTTTCGTGATATTCCTTTAGAAATCCAGCCTCTTTATGATTTTGATGATGAAGTTATGTGGACATTAGAAGATGATGGTAACTTCACTCTCAAATCTACATATCGTATGGTAAATCTTGGTCAAGTTCAAATTCTTCAATGCCTTCTTTCCTTTGGTTTCCGAGCTATATTAAAAAGCATTCAATCTGTGCATGGATGTTCTCCTTAAGAAAGTTGAAAACTAAGGATTTTCTGCTTCAGTGAAATGTGGACTGTGATTCATGCTGTGTGTTTTGTCCTTGCACTTGGGAATTTGGTTCACATCTTATGTTTCATTGCACCTACTCTCGATAGGTCTGAGCTTCTCTTTTAGCAACATTAAATTTGACCTATGTCTCATGTGATTCACCATTAGAGTTGGTGGAGTCAGTAACTCTGCATGTTGATCAGCATCATAAAGGTCTTCAGACATTGCTAAGTTACTCTTTTGTGCTTATGTTTGGCACATTTTGATTGAAGGAAATAGACGCATCTTCAAAGCCCAATGTAACTCTGGTGAATAGTATCATTCAAACTATTCAGAGTAGAGTGTTATTTCTTGGAATATCTTTTCCAAACAGTATCTCTTGTCATTCCATACTGCTTCCTACATAAATACACAATCATTTCATACTGCTTATCCAGGTTGGCGACTTTCTGTTTATTCTACTCTTCAAGTGAGTGTTAGTGTCCTATGGGATGATGTTGCCTATCCGAAAGTATCACTCAACCTACACCAAGTTACTCAAACTGTCATAAATTATATAAAGATAAATGTTTGGATGTGAAATGGACCAATGTTTTCCTACTTATCAGCTGCCTGGCAATAATTTGGGTCCAAAGAGATTTCTAAACATGTGCAATTTTTGCATACAAGAAGAACCAAAAGGAACAACTTTTCTCTTTGAAAGACGACTTGGTGTGATTCACATTGAGAAACAAGTAGGCTCTAATTCAATGTATGACTAATAAGTGCTAGTAGACAACTCACCTCACCAAGACACTTATAAGAGGTTATGTCCTTGCCATCCAATCATCGAATACAAAATTTTCTAATTATTTTTATCATATAGGTGATTTATACTAATTATATACATTTATTTTTTTTCCCTTCTCTGATAATAAGGTGAAAAGCTAAAAAAATCTATCACATAGGTAGATCAAAATATCCTCATAAATTATGAAGCGACTTTGCAACAGTTGAATACAGGTTATTTTGATATTTTAGGTGACATTATTAATTATTGTTGCTTGATGGTCTCTCAGAAAAGGCCATTGAAGGATCTCTCTCTAATTTTTTTTCGCCTTTTTTGTTACCTACATAAGTCAAATGCTGATGGAGGCATAGAAAAGATGATATAAGGTGTGTCCATGAATATTAATATTATATGGGACCTGTTGAAACGATCCCATGAAGTGTTCAGAGAAAGAATAAAAGAGAGCTTGTTTTTTTCTATGTTCCCATTTTCACTTTACTCATAGGTATCCAAATACATCCAAAGTATTTTAGATTTCACTTTACACAAAGCAATCAGCCCAGAGTGAAGTGAAGTTAATTTAATTTACTTCAACCCACTTCACCCCACTTCACTTTTCATGTGAAATTTACTCAACTTCACTCTACTCCTCAGTTATCCAAATTAACAGTCCCTAAGTAGTCATTTAACTACCGGTTCACAACATGCCATCTATCAACTGTTTGACTTTCTTCCACTTACCCATGACATCTTTGTGGGCCCACCTGATCTATTTCTTTGGATTGATGTGCGTGGAATTTGAGCCGCCTACGAATACTTGATGGTTGGGTCTCATTAATTTACGAATAGAAAGCGACACCCACTCCTTTTCAACTTTGTTTCAAAGATGAAGGGGCAGGATTTGTCCTGTTGTTGGTGGGCCACACTCAAGAACAACATTCATTTTCTTATAAAGGAGTCTGATCAGGATTAGGTAGAGAGTGAAATGTAAAGCAAGTTGTAATAATTTTTGCTATTTTCAACTTTTTTTTTTTTTTTTTTTTTTTTGAGATGATAATATTTTCTACCAAAACTAAATGTAGACTGAGATTAAAGTCATTTCGACAATCTTACCAATGATTTACAAATTAAATGAAAAATCTTATCAATGGGGTCTTAATTCACCGCGAAAGTGTTTCACCGGCACTAATATCCACTAATGTAGTCCAGCTCGTAGAGCCTATTTAGATACATTTCTATTAGCGAGAGGAGAGCGAATTGAAATGTCCCTTTTATGGACAAAAAAAAAAAGCTAAAAATCAGCCCTAACAGATTATCCTACTCATCGATTTAACAACCTTAAAATTTAATGGCATTTTAAGAGTAAATCTTTTCTAAAATTCAATCCAATGGTAAATTGTTCAATGATTGTAAATAGGGGGTGATGCCAGATCATGGGATGATCACATTATCAAAGGGCCTACAGTGATCGAAGGTGGGGCCAGGAAGCATTTAAGTGTATATATAGATTCATGAAAAAGTCTAAATGGACAGAAATTTAGGACCGAATTTTGGATGAGAATTTTGGGATCCGCCCAAAATGTCGGTCCTAAAGTTCTGTCCATACAGCAGGACTCTAGATTCATGCATTAGGCCCAAAGCCCAACTATGACCAGTGTGGTCAATGAGGCACAGGCCGCAAAATTAGAAACATTGAATGCAGACCACGTTGAATGTAATATTTTATTTATCTTCCAAAAGTGACTTCAGACTCGACTCTACTGTTTTTTTAGTTTTTTCAAAGGGTGTTATTATCTGCACCCACTCCACAAGCAGCCTACCGACATAGAGCACAGGCTATTAGATAAGAGATTCCAACAAGGGTGTTAATATTCGCACCCACCATGTATCTATGTGTCATACACGTACAAAACTGTAGGCCACCCTATGTCCCTATGTGTCATACACGTACAAAACTGTAGTCTTGATTTAAGGTCAAGAAAAAGTCTACGGCACACTCAAGTGGATAGGGTCTCGGTCTTCTTGGAAACCTTTTTAATGCCCACTGAAAAATTTACGAAAGAGAGTACAGACCTTACCATTTATGCAAAATAAAGTGAATAGGGTCTTGATCTTCTAGAAAACCATTTATGCCCACTGAAAAATCATACACGTGGAGACTACTGCAAACTAAAGTGAATAGGGTCTTGGTCTTCTTGAAAACCATTTATGCCCACTGAAAAATCATACAACGTGGAGACTACTGCAAAAGGTCTTGGTCCCCTCGAAAACCATTTATGCCCACTGAAAAATCTAGGAAAGAGAATACAGACGTTCCCAACTACAAAATCTTCACATGAGCTCCTTTCTCTCTACAAGTCTTGCACAAAACGATAAAAATGAAATGCGGGAGGGAGAAAGTCGATAATCTTGGAAAGAGAATGGAGCGCAACCCAAGTTTAATTTGTTTTTCTCATCAGGGGAGTTCATTGGCCTTTGGGTTTTGGTCTCGTTTGCCCATCAACTACTATGGTGGGTTCAGTAAATCCATCCACCACAACATGTCAGACTTGGTCATCAATAGCCTTTAAGAACGCAATCATCCTTACTTTCCAGTAAGAGTAATTTGATCCATTGATTCCCCCTACTTTAGGAATTGAAGGTTGAGAGGTCTTAATATCGACATTCGATTCCTCATTCTTCAGGAATCGAAGGTTGAGTCCACTAGTGCTACCACCTTGGAGCCACATGAGTATTTATCCGGCTTCCCTCCAAGCCCAAAGGATTAGTCGAGTCCAAAAGATTGGGTACCTTACAATAGAGGAAAAAAAAAAAAAAAGAGGAAATGTTCGAATCTTACTCTAGATTTATCTAGCGCACACGTGTTGTGGGTTCGTGGGTGCGCCCATAAAATAAGTTCCTATCCGGTAAAAATACATCCCATGAAAACGGGGAGGGAGGGGGTCCTTTGGGATTAAAGGAAACTTTCGGAGGTATCTTATAAAATCCCTTCATTTCCAACTTATTTAACGAGAGGGAGAATTGAGACATGCGCATGTTAACAAGAGGTAGCCCGCGATGTGCACGTTAGAACAGCGCGGCCGCGTATTCGTCCTCACCCTTACCGGTGCCGACGAGCACCGCCTCAACCCCACCCTCCTCGACTCCATCCAATCCGCCCTCCACCGCGTCCGCTCCTCCTCCACCCCCTCCTCTGCCCTCGTCACCACAGCCGAGGGAAAGTTCTTCTCCAACGGCTTTGACCTCAGCTGGGCCGCCGACTCCGATGACCGGAAAATCCTCCTTGGCACGAAGCTCAAGCAGATCGTCTCCGACCTCTTCTCCCTCCCGATGCCGACTGTCGCCGCGGTCACCGGCCACGCCTCGGCGGCCGGATTCCTCCTCGCGCTCAGCCACGACTACGTGGTGATGAGGAAGGACAGGGGGTTCCTATACATGAGCGAGCTCGACATCGGACTCATGATTCCCGACTACTTCATGGCGGTGTTGCGGGAAAAGATACCGGCGGCGGGGGCGAGGAGAGAGGTGGTGCTGAGGGCGGGGAAGTTGACGGCGGTGAGGGCGGCGGAGATGGGGATCGTGGATAAGGCGTATAATAGTGCGGCGGAGACGGTGGAGGGAGGGGTGAGGCTAGGGGAGGAGCTGGCGGGGAGGGGTTGGGATGGAGAGTTGTATGCGAGGACCAGGAAGGCGTCTTATCCTGAAGCATGTTTGGTGCTTGGGTTGGTCAACTTCAGGCCCAAGCTGTAAACTTCAACTCATACTCATGGAAGTCTCCTCTTATGATTGATCAAATGATATTAGCTAATGATTGGTATCTCATATGGAAGTCTCCTCTTATGATTGATTGATCAAATGATATTAGCTAATGATTTGTCCAAATTAGTTGGCTAAAGTTTGGGACACTCTGAAAAATATGGCTCACATTAGTTGAGACTCTATAGCCACATTTTGGGAATGTATGACCTGCTTATAATGAATGGATGATACATGTAGCCTATTTATCACTGTCTCTATAAAATGATGGAAAAAAAAATTGGAATTCATACCCTATGATGCAAGTATCTATTATGTTTATTTATTTATTTATTTCTTCACTTTTTTTGCGATCTAATTTATACAGGTTATGCAGGTTACCAAGAAGTTAACCCAACTGATGATCATGGAAATTAAAAGAAGATAATGATTTAACTCTTTTTTTTTTTTTTTTCCTTCTTTTGCTACTTGGCCTAGTGGCCAAAGGTGGAATCGAGCTAGGGGAGCCAGTGTGGTTAACCACAGCGACACACTGTGATTCATGATAATGATTAACTTTATAACTACAATGAGTGTGAGGTGAACTGGAGTTGGGGACCATGTTGATAAAACTGCAACTAGTGGAAAAAAACTCAATGGGGGCTTGTCCATTTTTAGTTTTGTACAAATTTCAAAGTAGGCATTGTTGGAGTACTATCTGTTGGGGAATCCTTGAAGAGGGGGTTTCTTCTCTAAAAGGGCACGTTTGTGTACATACCATTTCCGCGGAAAGAAGAAATTGTCACGCCAGCAAATTCCATAAAAATGAAAACCTTGAAAAATGATTTCTATAGAATTTAGAAATTTATGTTCGGTTCAAAAGGAATATCCTCATTGAATTGGTGCAGATGTTGTTTGGTGCGGCTCTATATTCCTTATAGAAAATGAAAAATTCTTATTTGGTGATATAATTTTTTGAAGAAAAATAACATAACATGTATATTATTTATTTAATATTAAATAATAATTTATATAAAAAATAAAAAATGAAAGAATTATAGGGTTTTTGGGTTAAAATGGACAAGAGTGAGGAAAAGAATGAGAAGTTTTTCGAGGAAATCCATTTCCCATACCCCCCCACATGAGAAACTCATTTCCACAATTATCAAAGAAAATACTGACGAGGCAGGAAAGTATTTCCACATAATTGTTCCGCACCAAACGCCGGAAAAATGAATTTTTCACAGAAAAGTGTTACACAAACATGCCCTAAAAGAACAGCCAGGACATAAAATAGATTGGATGAAGACCAATTATAATTATAATTTTATCATTATCAGTTGGTGGTGAGGCACCTCCATGTGAATCTATACAGACGACTTTTTAGTTTTACATCCTTTATAGCATCCTCGAACCTAAGTAGCTTACATTTTCCATCTATACATGATTAAGTATTGATATTTGTCTCCCTTTTTTTTTTTTTTTTTTTTTTCGTTCTTTATACTAACACTAATCATAAGTGGGCTATATTATCATCTGTTCATTTGAATTAGCTGATTTTACCCCCTTTTTATCTATATTATCATCATCAAAAGATAGGAAAATAAATGAACCTTCCATATTAACAAATCCAAACCCATTAACTATAGAGGCAATGTGTGCCCACAATGTATCAACATCCATCGAAATTGACACTTTAGATAGTTACTTCCTCCTGGATTGAGTTGGAAAAACAAAAAAAATAAAAAAATAAAAAATAAAAAATAAAAGGTGTTCATAGTTTCCACATTGTCAATGAAGCCCTGAGATGCTTAAAAACAACGGTTTCGATGATCTGCTGGGGCCCTTTTAGGGCCCGTCCACATGGCCCACTAACCCTAACTTCCCTCTCTCGTACCCCAAAAAGATTGGCATTTATCAAAAGAGTTCCCACCTTTCTGAATATGGTTTTGAACGGGTGCATCTGGTCGGTTTCATTGGCAGAACAAGCTATGCATTGAAAGAAGACAACTTGCACAGGCTAGATACAAAATTGAACCTTTTGTTTCAGACACAACTGCATAATATATAGTAGTATAAACTCCACCAGAAGGGGCGCAGCCGACTGCCTGCGACCCTCAAAGAGATAAAGAACCAGAAACAAATGGATTGAAGTAACAACCATATGGAAATTTATATCTCTAATTGGCATTGCTCTACCAAGTAACAACCAAAACTAAACAAATTTACTTTTTTACAGAGGATCATGTAAAGCAAAAACAATTGATTGAAGTGTAAATAGTTGCCATGGTCAAATCAGAGTCTACAACTTCCCTGCATAGCTCACTCCTTCTGTTTCTTTGGAGGGCCCATGCTGCTTGGTTCAGCCTTGCGCTTGATTCCCAGAAAATGCTCAACCTAAAAGAAATAACAAATTGTTAGTGTAGCTTTTCAGAGAATCAAAATTCTACTTGCGGTGACCGCATTTGCCATTTATTACCATTTACAAGTTTATGCAGATGCCAGTGATTAACCTCGGCAAAAGTAAAAAGTTAAAAGAGAAATTTGTGGGCTATAATGCGTTAAGTGTATTAGAGAAACTCGTTTAAGATGGTTTTGACACGTCCGACGCAAGCCAGTAACAACACCGGTGAGGAAAATTTTGGCTATACAAGTTGATGGCCCACCAAAGGAAAGTGGTAGGCCGAAGAGGGCTGGATGGAGGTAGTAAAAAATAGATCCTAAGAAATGCAACTTATCTAAGGATTTGGCTTAAGGATAAATCAGAATAGAAAAACAGAATTCATGTAGCCGACCCCAACGTAGTTGGGACAATGCTTTGATGATGATGAATGCATAAAGTATACAATATCAACGAGATTCTTACAAAGAAAAATAAACAAATAAATGTTTTTGCCCATAGAGTCGAATGATGTTACATCAAGAGAATTTTTTTTTTAATCAATCTAAGAAATCATCAGGTAAGGAGGAAGCTCAATTTATGCTTAAGACCAGCACGTACAGAATGTCACGTGGCAGAAGAAAAGATTTCTCACATTCCTTCTTTATTCACTTTTTTTTCAATGGTAACATTAATCTTATTAAAAGACCATAAATGAAGATACGTACATAAAGCAAAAATGGAAAAAAACAACCTGAGGGCATCAAATACTGATGCCAAAATGCAAACCAGCAACACCAAGGAAACGTCAGGTAACTCCTCCATGATAAAGGCCCAAGATATTATGCAACCTTGACCTTTACTGCAACCGATTCCAGGGATGATGACATATAATGATAAGACTCTCCTATTTTTGGCAACCAAACAAGAAGGGCCACTAAAGTGGTACTCCAACAAATATCTTCTGCTCAGAAACCCAATTGCCATTTCTTCAAAGGATGCAACACTAAATCCAGCAAAAATCACTTGACTCCAGATAATGAAAAACAAAATCTCATTACTTTAGTCAAGGAATTAAAAGATGTGGCAAATTTGCAAGAACCAAAACCTCCTAATGCTTCCTTCCACAAAAATTATTTCTAGTATTTTATCCAAGCCTGCCGTCCAACAAAATGTCAAAACACGTGGCTTCCACAAATAAGCCTACCCACGAGAACTAAGTTTTTGACCTGACAAATGTTTTATAGAATGATCTCACAGTAAAAATGCCATTTGAGTAAGATGCCTTATATGACAATCCACCACTTACATAGGAATAAACAACCAGTGAAGATCCATTGAAAGTGGAATCAACTGCTCTATCTCCTAATACCGAAGATTTCTTATAAATATTAAGGTCCACACAAAGCTTTCATCTAACCTATCATAATAATCCGAAACTTCAGCGAACAGATTCAGTGCTAAATAATGCTTAAAATGGCCATCTAAGTTGTTTCAAAGAAAATCCCTCTGAACTTTCTCTGTGCATTTGACCACACCCACCGATTACTGAAACTCCAACATGTCCGTAAATTGAAATTGGGATACTCGCCAACGTCAAACATTTCGATGCAGAAATTTAATCCAACAGTGAGTGAAGGTTCAGTGAGTGTAAAATTGAGCCAGATGCCAAGTCATAGAATGAAAAAGAGCATCAAAGGGGCTGGATAGATGAAAGGTGGACTTGGGCCAACATTGCTGGACAACATCTGCAGTTGCTCCTAGGAGAACATTTCCCCTGTATTCTATGCCTAACATTGACAAGAACAGATGGCCTAGATTCCATATATCCTCATTATCCTGTGATTGATCAGGCCGTTGATTATTTGGATCGATTTGATTGATCAAATGACCTCTTGCTCCATCTCAATCAGTGCCCATTTAAGAAAAGGAACTCAAATCTAACATTGGATAGTCAAGATGGGGTTAAGATGGGTCTCAAATGGGAAAACAAATATGTTGAATTTAAGGGGACCCAAATTAGTTCCTTAAGAGTCTTAGACAATCTAATCAAACCCAATTGAGTCCTAACTAGGCCCATGATGAACGTCTAGAGCTGGCCTATGTTCAGACCCATGTAATTAGTTCTACAAGCACAAAACATGGGGCACACAGCTCATACGATGTGGCACACCCAATTAAATCCTTTACAAGCAAGATGGTAATTGAAAACTTTCCAAGGAAAGATCCTAGACTAGAAAACCTTTCTAAAATATAGGAAGAAATGATAAAAAGACGCAAAAGGGATAAAATCTTACTCCATACAGGCGTCCAATTATAAATTATAATTAATTAGAAACTTTCTGATTTTCTTCATTCTTTTTAGTCAAGTTATTATGTAAGGACTTTTATTTAGTAATATTTTTTATAAAAGTTATTTAGATAGGATGGATGGCTAGCATTAGAAGTAGATTAGGGCTTTCTTTTTGTATGAGAATGTTATAAAATCAAAGTACGGGGGAGGTCCAGCCCTAGCTTGGATATTTTGTTATTTTCATTCAATTAAGTTACATGGTTTTTGTAATTTCCACTCCTCCATTAGTTTGAGTGTTTCTCCCAAGGATTAAAGACTTATCAACTAGTAGATTAGTGATTTGAGGTAAAATATCTTCCTACTTTTATTCCTTGTTTTGCTCATTTGTTTGTTGATCTGGGTGGAGTTGATTTTGGGGTTTTCCAATCAATCAAGATTCATTGTTCAGCTTTGTCAGATAGTTCAATTTGCGACTTGGGACTGTGTCATATATTTATGTTACTAATCTTACATTTGCAATTAAGTCAGTATCTTAAGCAAAACTTATACTTTGTGTTCCCATCAACAGTGAAATTCCTCGAAAGAAAATTCATTCTCTGAGGGTCTTCTAATTTGCTTGATTAGAATTTCCTCTTCCTACTAACATAATGAAGAAAGAGCAGTTTGAACCATAGCTCTGAAGTCAACACCTATACAGAAACGACACCCCATCGACGCATCAGGTTCGGTATAACGATTGTAATCTCTAGCAGGCAAGAATAAAGAATTAACAAGTAACCATATGAGAGATGTGCACTACTACGTTACCAAAGAAAAAAAAAAATCAGGTACAAGATTTCTCAGATTCTTAAAGAGGGAGTATTGAAGCATGACCCAGATAGGCAAACCAGATGAACATTCCTTATTGCTGAAATTTGGGCCCACCTGCCATATTCTTTTTTAGGGTTTTACCAAGCAAACCATTGTATATTTCTACAAACACACTTTTTTTCAAAGCACCCAGTAACATGCAGATAACAGAGAATAGGTTCAGCACATATTTCCTTTATAAAAGGAGGTAATTTTCTGAAGTAATCATAGCATTAACACTCAATTTTAGGTTCCAGGATCATTTGAGGGCAATAAAGCCGAAAACCCAGTTAACATTAACATGAAAAGGTTTAAAGTATGCTTGCAAACAATATGGTTGACACTCTCATCTACCCAACACGATAACAACAAGGCCCGCTGTTTTTTTTTTTTTTTTTTTTATAACGAAGGGTGTCCCCACGCTTTGGGCTGGACCAATCCCTTCGGGCCCGGGGGGGGAGCCGAGCAAATCCCCTATGGCACCAGTGTGGTAGCGCAGTTTCGAACCCTCAACCTCTGGGAGCAAATGTAACACAATACTACACCAGAACTGGTTGACAGTTCTTGAAATGACCCATAAAAGAAATAAACTTAGAAAATAATAGATAAATGAATTTTATACCATCAACACATACAGGTTGACATATTTTGCATTCATGTCGCTAGGCACACACATATAATCACTGACATTTGGATCCTCCACAGCCTTTGCTGCAGAGGTCTCTGTGGGTCCCCACAACATGCCATCTATACTCTATTTAAAAAAAAAAAAAAAAAAACTGCAGAGAATCCTCTAAAGATGATGAGGATGTAGAGGACATCGACTCTAACTCACTTGGGGATCGGTTTAATTTTTTGTGTGTGTGTGTGGGTGTGTGTGTGTGTGTGTGAGAGAGAGAGAGAGAGAGAACCTTCCTATCCCCAAGCATGGGGGTCAAGCTTCCAGGATGATCTTTCTCTACTGTAGCAAAGCCGCTTCTTGGATCACTGGTTTGCCTGAATTTACAGCAAAAGATATATAATGAAAATGAAAGATCCATCTTAAGATTAGGACGTTAGAAACATGAAAATTACAAAGTAGCCTTCAAAGAAAGTTCTGCAATGTTACAAACAGAGGTATACTGCTAAAAAAGCTAGCTACAGATACAAATAAAATTCAGTATGTCAGAAAAGCAAAACATGTGTGTGCTCACAGGCAGTAGTCTTATGCCATGCATGGCATCTTTTTTTGTCCATGTTTTGGACAGGGCCAGTGATGAAGATAACATTTGGCTGCACCCATCATAGGAAATTGGTCGATAACTTCCATAGAGAGAACTCCAGTCCTAAAAAGGGTATTGGTGTCAAAGATCCATTGTTCTTAGAATCTGATCCACTGAACATTTTTGCATTATAGCATCTTATGGGTCAACCTTAATCAGAGAGATTCTGAATTCTAAAAGAATAAATGAGACTAGACAGCTTAATTCAAATTTAAAAGAAATGCAAGAAAACTTTAACTGAAAATTTAAATAAATAAATAAGAGGGCATTTGGTAACTCTTGGAGCTTTTTAGCATTTGGTCAATGGATGGAGGTAGACAATACAAAATTTATAAGTGTTTAGAACAAAAACAACCTCATAAAATTTCAAAATGGCGCAAACAGTGTGTTCAACATTGTAATTTTCAAAAGGTGGACCCCAATTACCACAATTCCAAAGGGCCTGTTTCTTTACTGGAATTGGAATTCCAATATGGAGAAATTTGAAATTCTTCAACATAGTGGAATTCCTAAATGCTCCATTGTACTTGAGAATCAAGAGAATTCCACCAAAAAAAGAAGTTGGAATTCCAAAGGTCATTTGAGACCTTTTAGGTGGCTAGAATTATGGAATTCTCCTCAAGAAACATGGCATTTGCAAATGCTAGGGAACAAGATGTCACATCATGTCTAAAAAACCCTAACATAGCAAATTGTTGTCAGAAATTCTAGCAAAGAAACAGGTCCTGAAGGTGGGCCCCAGTTACCTCATGAAATAAGAGCTTTTCTTTTATAATTTTACAAAACAGACTAATTGTAAATTAGAACTTAAGAATTAGAGATTTTTTTTTCAACCTTAATCTAATCAGTTATTAATTACACTAGAGTTTGCAAACAGCCCCTAAGACAACACAGATGCCTAACCATGAGGAAACTAAGACAACATAGGCTAACAATTTATGTAGGTAGCATAGCGTAGTGTCTTGTGCCCTCTCATGACATAACAAAACCCTAACAAAGGGGTGTTTGAAAAAGCAAAGAAGGGTAAAGTCTCTTGGGCCCTTGAAGGTAAAGATTATATGCCTGGACATACACCAAGGACAATGATGACAATTTAGAAAGTGTTGCGGCGAATGGGATTTTACTGAATCTCAGCTATTTGTCAGCAATGGGCTTTACTCTACATCATTCCAACAAAGGAAATGACAGGACTCTTAATCCCTGATCCGACGGCTGGAGATTTGTCTAACCGTCCAAATGACTGAATCAAAGTTCAGATAGGCATACTGCTGTGCTTCCTGCAGTTCAACCAATTGCCCACACAATTGAAGCAATATGGACTGATCTTTTCTTAGAAGTAGATGAAGTCATGGTCCATGGATCCAGGGGTTTCCCCATCAGCTCTGGTAGTTCTGGGTCTAGATGCACCAGTTTTGAGGTTTAGAGGGTTTCCCCTAACCTCACCCAAAAAAAACAAAAGACTAGGATAGAGTCAACACAAAGACTTGAGAGTCTTTTTTATTTTTATAAATAATATTTAAATTGAATCAAATACTTTAAAATATAATAAAAAACCATTTATTTACATGCATTCATAATAATCAATTCAAAGAAAAAAAAAACATTGCATATTATGTAACTTGTTAGTCCAAATATCAAATGTAAAAGATCAAATATAAGTTACAAATTACATCACATTCACAATCATCATTTCTAAATTGTTGACTCCAAACCTCATGTATAATTACTTAAAAATAAACATTAACTACTAAAAATCAGATCCACCTATCAAATAGTTCAGAATGCAAAAAAAAATTCTTAAAATGAGGTGACTCAGCCAAGACTCCCGTATATTTGACTCAGTCCTTCTTCATAATGAGATGACTCGGAAGACTCGAGAGTCAACGTCAGGAGTTTTCCAACCTTGGCGAGCCGTTGGTTCCCAGATCAAGCTCATTAGGTAAAATAACTAGATGCTTAGGCTCTTCCTCCAAGAGGGCGATTAAGGGGCCTGCTGAAGCGGACAAAAGCTGAAATGGTTCTTCTGTAGGAGTCCGAGTTGGACCAGGTTAATTTTCAATTTTATGTTCCATTTGGTGGAACTTCAGTGACAGCATGTGGGTGTTTACAAAATCTGTTTGTGCTTCAGGTGGGAAAATTATAAATTGGAACACATTTTTTAAGGGGAACTTTTCCCTCTCAGTTTTGTTGGTTTTAAAGTCCAGGCAGTCTTGATTCTTATCAGCGTATGGAACTACAGAAACATATAGGAAGCCAGCTCTGAGGCATTAATAGGGTGAAATGCTGAAATTGCCCCTAAATGGCAGATCCCATGGTGATTTTAATGTGATCCGTTTTTCTTATGAGAAGAGAAGAGGACCTCGACTACTTCTTGCATGCAAGCTTTTTTATGATTGGATTCAGAAAAATGAACTGATTGAGCTGCCAACAGGTAGCTCCTTTTACTTGGACAAATAACCAGGACAGTTTCAGTTATGACAAGATTAGATCAGTTCCTCGTTGCACTAGAGTCAGTCTTTATTTCCTAATACCTTCACTGGGCCCTGACCAACTTCAAATAATTGTCTAGTAGTTTTGGAGACCACAGAATCATCGGGATCTTTCCATGTCATTTTGAAATCGCTTGGCAGCAGGATTCTAGCTTCCACCAATTAATTCAATGCTGCTGGTGTAAAAAGAACGTTTCAGCGTGCATGGGTTTTTGTCTACTTCAAATGTAAAAGGTTGTTTAAGTGACAGCCAAAGCATTTGAGGTTAACCACAGTTGGTCGTGGTGATGATGATATAGCCATTATTTTGTCAGAAATCCAGGAAATTGATACTAAGAAAATGGTGAATTTAGGAGATTAATCAGGATCACCCATCCCAACTTGAAGAAGAGTTTAAATCCAAATCTCTTCTGAAAGAGATTAAATAACAGTGATCAAGAGTCAAGTGACTAAAAGAAGGTGATAAGAATACTAGAATTTTTTTCACAACATTAAATATCCAAATTCAAGCAAAGAATATTGTCCAAAATTTATCAAAAAAAAAAAAAAAAAAAAATCCCAATCATACAAAAATTCAAAAAATAAAAAATAAAAAATCAGACCGATAAAAAATTCAAAGAATACCCAGTTCTGCAGTTATTAAGGTCAGATCAGGTGAAAGGCTTCAGCATAATCCAATATAAGAAAAGCAATTACTAGCTCAACACTTATGACCATTTCCAAAATGTTAGTTTTTAAATATGGCCCCGGAGAAAAAAGAAAAATGGATAAGAAAAGTCAGATTAAACATACCCTGGTTTAACATGACCACTGAGCACAAGATAAGGAGTTTTTAATCGAGCTTGTGCTTCCCGCATTCTCTCCATTGATTCTGATGGTGTGTCAGAAGCTTTCATCTGCTTCGACTTCAATTCTTCTTGATATTTTTTAATTTTCTTTTCGAGCTTCATTTTACCAGGTCCCTTCCCATGAAATTTATGAGAAATAATTCGAAAAGCCTCCTTTGGGGTCATCTGAGGTCAAAAAAATAGTGGCTGAATGTAGAACAGATGAAGCTTAAAATGTGCAACATAAACAAAAAAGGACAAAAAGGAAAAACCAGTAGACAAGCTTTCATTTTTATATGATAAAAATATAAATATCTCCTTTTTGGCAGAATAAACAGAAGAACCCACAAACTATAATAACAAATAAGTTACAACTGATAAAAAAATCTTTGAAAATAGTCAAAGTGTCCAAAATGTCGTCAACAAACCTCCCTATCTTTGTAAAAACCGTGCAAGATTATAGCAAAGGATAAAATTCGGTCAATAAATATGTTCAGAATTAATGAAGATTTTACTGTATTTTAAGCAATAATTTACTGAAAAGCAACAAAAAGAAAATATTCTGAAGTTACACCTAATGATGTTAATGAACTTTTGATTGAGAAGCAGGTCAGGTCCAGTAGGTCCAAATTCACAACTCAGATCAGAATGAGAAGCAGGTCAGGTCCAGTAGGTTCCAAACCCAAACTACCCCCAAGTCGAGTGCATACAATATAGCGTAACAATAAAAACACAGGAATTTTCAAGGCTGGCCAGGCCATCCCTAAGCATGGAACAGCCCTAGCCCGTGGGTCCCACCTGACCCACCCCACGGTCAATTTAAACAATTTTTGCTACATGGAGGAATGTCATGCGTTTTTCAAACCCCCAACCATGCCATGATTGTCGTGTTCCAGGTAGGAACCACAGGCCTCGAATGTTGCATGCACAGGAATGTCCTAGCCAGTCCTGAATGACTCAAATTTTTATTACACAGAATATATAGTCTTAATAATAAATTGTAATACAGAGACATACTAATAAAATATTAGACTAAAATTATTATATAAAATAATATACTTGGGTTTTGAGTCAGGTCTGGGTCCAGTCAGATCCACTGGAGGCAGGTCTGGGTATACATTAGACCTGTGTCTTGTCTGGGTACACAATACTAATTGGGTCTAGGTCTACAATGGACCCAACCCAAACCAGACCTGTTTAAATCCCAGTAAATGGTCGACCAAAAGGTTACTAAGTCCTTCCAAAGTTTAGGAGGGGAGAGAGAATTCATTGTCATAAAATCAAGTCCAGTTTCCCATTCTTCTAAAGCAGTTGGACTGTTTCAGCATTAAATCATTGGTATTATATAAGGCCCATAACAAAAACATGTAGATATGCTTGTAAAAAAAATGAGAAAACTTACAATCCGACCAAACTCATCTGTTCTCTCAATACGAATCTCCTTGGTACCATCATTCTCATAGATGCCAACAAGTTTGCTCTTCTTTTTGTCCATGTTTCTGCCGCCCCAATCAATAGTCTCCTTGAGTGTCCCCCGCTCCTTCAGTAGCTGCAGCGCACCTGATAATCCTTTCCCAACTGCAGTTTCATGAATAATCTTATCTGGAACAAGATCTTCTTTCTCCTCATTAATAGGCAATTCGTCAGCACCAGTATCTTTCACCTCTGTCCAACCACCCGCTTCATCTCCCATTTCCTTCTCAAATGATTTTGGCATTTCTTCATCCTTAAAAACATCATCAGCTTCAGGCTTATGGATTTCTGAAACCAAAAGGGAATGAATAAATAAACAATGATTTGAATGTGTTGCATTATAATCAGATTAATAATAAAAAAAAATCTCAGATACCCTACAATGAACACCACCCTGATACCGTCATCCGATTTATGCTTCATAATGAGGATTACTGATATATACCAAAAGATGAGTAATAGGTACCTGTTCTTCAGCAAATGTATCAGCAGCACTGCCATTTTCAAACATGAAAACCTGTGGATCTATTATCCAGATTATTGAACTACACCAACCCATGGATTGGGTATACAAACCCTTTGACTGAGGGCACAGAGATAAAATATACCTAAATGAAGAGGAATGACCCTATGCTGACTGACCACATGGGAGTTTGTATGTAGACAACTTCCAGTTGACACTTGCAGGATCCACCTTTCCTTGATCCAAGTCATTTTTATCACATGGCCCCCCAACCCCTCCAACAGTGAATATTTAGTAGTTCAAAATTCACTCCAATTGCAGTAGAATACACCATTAAACAGATTAATATGTGAACAAGGAGATCAAATTTTGAGCTAAGTCATGTTTTTACATGTTGATGATGAGTGAAATTAGGGCAAATTCATATTCAAGGGAAAATGTCTGACATGTATAGCTTGGATGAAGTAAAAGGTGGGAGCCCATGTTGGTCAACATAATTTGTCCATGTGTAAGACATCAGCATATGATCATTTCTCTTAAATGAACAAGGCAATCAATCACTCATAATAAGAACCAAGCATTTGAGGTTACAGTCTTTCTGGAAACTTTTGGACAAAAGATATTTACAGCAGGGAACAAAGACATGGAAAAAGGAAAAGAAGAAGAAGGAGCACTACCTTCATCCAAATGTATTTTCGACACAAATTCCTCCATCTCAGTAATGACAATCCCTCCAGAGACATGGTTCTGGGTTTCTTCTGATTCATTGTTGGTCTCGGCTAGGCGGGCAACTACCTGCATACCAGATGCTCCAACCTCATCCTGCCTTTTAAGAGCCAACTTTCTTGCCTTTTCTAAGGACTTATATAGATCTTCATCATCTCCGCCAAAAACAAGATTGTCATCTTCCTCCGGTTGAATGGTGAGTGTTTGCTCCTGCCGGAGAGCTTTAGATGCCTCTTGTGCCTTTGCGTAAGCTGCCTGATATGCTTCAGTCCTCATATCTGCCTCCACTCTCTCTTCCTCTGCTTTGGCAGACTGTCTCCTCTCTTCATTCCTAGAACCAAGATCCCTTGCACCCAATCCAGCTGAGATGGCTTCTGCCTCGAGAGCATCCAAATCCAACTTTTCTCTCTTCCTCAATGATTTCTTCTTCTTAGTAGGCTTTTTAAATTGGACCATTTCTTCATGGGTATAGTAATCGGATGATAACTTTCCAGTAGTAGTTAGGTCCTGAAACTGATTGCTCACCGGAGCCCCTTGTATCCTTCTACGAAGCTGGCAACAAGTAGTAGTTCGCATGAGAATATGAGGAAGAGAAAGAAATGCTTGTTGCGATGTGGACAGTGAACAACTAGAAGAACCAATTTTCATTTTTAACTTACAGATGGCAAGATGAAAGAATAAAAGAGAAACAAACACATGCATAACGTAAAATATTTTCTACGGGCAGTCTTTGCTCCAGCTTATGAAATAATTTCTGATTTGAGAACTAAATAGGAAGCAATCATGCGATAGTTTTGCATGCTTTCTCAGATGTACAAACAAGGTTTTGCAATCATATCAAGCAAAGTATGGATGAAAATGGATCAGGTCTGGTCAGGCCCATACTGTATCCGACACCGATCAGAATTAGTAATTCGAGCCAAACAAAGACCCAAGCCCTAAATTGAAGGCTCAAACCCAAACTTTAGCCTAAATTGAGGACCAAACACTTGCAAGTTAATACAAGATAGACATATATTTATATTATATACTCAATATATATATATGTATATATGGTATGGCATCCAGTATTCAGGTCCTAAGGTATGAATTCCACATGTGAGTCAACTCGACCCTACCCACATGACCTGCATCAATTGCGAGTCAAACCATTTAACCCAACCCAACTCAACCTGTAGAAGATTGGCCAAAGCTTAATCCATTTCAAATATTGAAGGCTATACTTCAGTTTAGAGGCAGGATTTAAAAAAAGAATAGCTCAACACAAGCTCGACTCATTCCTTACAAAATAAACTATACTGAATACCAAAATATTAAACCACCAAACCATTTAAATGGATTGTGCAGGTTATGTCGTTGACCCTAACCCCTAATGCGACCCATTTAAATGCAGCAAGGTCTTCTTGACCCGTGAACAACCCCATATTTATTGTAGATCAGGTTCGGTTGGTTTAGTGCAGGTTCGGTTGGTTTAGTGGGCAGGTCAGATTTTGCCACCCCAACATGCAGTGGACCAAAACCCGTAACCTAATTAAAATGGATCCAATTATTGGACCCATGCCTCATATTTTTTTAATCTAGGTCCTCTGGGCATTTCGATATTCAGGAACCCATTTTCATCATAGGTATTTTACAAGAACATTGCTAAGGATATTCACATGAAGTTTTTATTTAGGTTAAAGTAAGCCTATATGAAAAGGACCATTGGCACAAATCCCAATTTGGAATATGTGTCGATGCATACAGCCCATTCTTTAGATGGAGGAAAATTCAGTATGGACTAGGCTGCAACTTTCAAAGTTGCAAACCTGGTTGTTGGGACCAACTCAATTCAGGGTTAAGAAGGTCTAATTCTGGATCTGGTATGAGGCCCACATGGGCACATTATGGATCAGGGCTCCAAAGTTTAACAGATCTGGAAGGCATTACAAAACCGTTAAACTTTATGGCCTTCAAACAAAAGGTTACAATCATCAGATCATGCCCATGAGGGGCTCATTATAAAACTAATAAGGCCCTTAAAAAAGATGGATAGTTGGCTATGATCTTCAGATCATGCCCATGTGGTTCCATACCTGATACAGAATGAGACCTTCAAACCGCACCATATCTCAGTGTGATTGGAAATATTTGAGGTGGACCCCACAGATAGGCACATTCAGGTGTTATGACCATGTTCATAGCCAAATTCTCCTCTCATTTGATAAAGCACGGAAGCAGACAAGTCTCTTCATCAAGTGGGCTGCAAGTGCATTTTGAAATGTGGACTGTCGATTGTTTCTTTAAAATATGTCCAATTTTCTCACACATGTAGCCTGATGAGTGACTGGCCTGCTCAGGACATAGCATGCTATACTACTACTACCGAGCAGATTGCCTTCAATGACTCCGGGCATGCCAGTAAGATCCACTAGATGATTGGCTTGGAACACACAAGCATACAAATTGGATCGTATCCCACAGCCATGCCACTTCGGGCCATGTCGTGTTAGACAAAACCTAAAGAATAGATGCTCTTTAACCATAATTTACAAGCGCATTGCACCTTGGATATAGATTTGGCAGCCATCAGGCAGAACATGATTATGAAAGCAGAAGTTAGTCCAATAATGATTGTGGTGTTTCAAGAAATTTTAAAATACAAGCATTTAGAAACAGAGCAAAGGATTATAACAAGTAACATTTTGGGGGGGCGAAATAAAAACAAAATAAGTAACATATGCATATGACTGCCCTCTTTTCGGATATCCAACAATTGGAACACATTATTATTTAACACAAAAATAAGAAGCTGGGTTTTTATAGGTTAAAAAGCATACCGATTATAAAGTTTTTTTTTTTTTTTTATTAAATGACATGCGAGTGCATAAACATGTCACATAACGATAAATGAGTATGCATGACTACCAAGTAAGAAAAGTGGAATTACTTCTTCTAGCTTCTTCTCTGCTTCCCCAGAAAAGTGTCCACTTCCATCCAAAGTCACACCCTGCAAAATGACAGAAAAGAACCATCGGATATATATTTATAAAGGGTAGGAGGGAGAGATGACAGATAAGTAAAGAACCACCAGAAAAAGATGCATAGAACTTTAAAAGAAAAAACTAACCTCCTCATCAGCAGGATCGTCATACTGTGGAAGAATTTTCTTCTGAGAACCAAGGTCTTCATTAAACCTACATTTTTTAATAGTATAAAAAGAAAAGACAGGACTAGTTTTAGGAAATGGTTTGGCAAAGATTTTGGTTTCAATACCATCAATAGTTATTGGCTTGGACAAGCCTGGAATTGCAATACTAGCAATTTTGATATAGTCATATTGGTTGCTGGCTTGTTGCCAATACGCAAAGTAGAAATAGTGCAAAGTTTTGTCAAATATTACAATATTAAAACATCTAGATTCAGATAAGATAATTTGATATTGCAATATCTAAGAAACCTTACATACAACCAGCCTTAACATAAAAATAGACTTACTTGTCATCGTAAGTCCCAGTTTTCTTCTTTGCAGCCTTGCAATTTTGATATAGTCATATTGGTTGCTGGCTTGTTGCCAATACGCAAAGTAGAAATAGTGTAAAGTTTTGTCAAATATTACAATATTAAAACATCTAGATTCAGATAAGATAATTTGATATTGCAATATCTAAGAAACCTTACATACAACCACCCTTAACATAAACATAGACTTACTTGTCATCGTAAGTCCCAGTTTTCTTCTTTGCAGCCTTGTAAGCTTCATCTCTTCGTTTTTGCTCACCAATCTCCACATTTTCAAGCATATCGGCCTCTGTTGGATGCAATGCATTCTCAGCATAGGAACCTGAGAGAAACAAGAAGCTAAAAACAAAGAAATGAAGAATAGATATGACATTACCTTCATTAATGTCACCATCAGTAAGTATGTTTTGATCTCTAAGGGTCAAAACAACTGCTCCACCCTCAATTACTTTATCAAGTCCATGAAGAATTTTAACTCCAGCCAGATCCTCTGCTTGGGTGCAAGGAGAAACATAAGACCAGGTTACAATAATAAACATCATCCACAAATGCAGAAAGGCGAGCCCCACAAGGGTTGTAACCCAGGGGATCATCCATGCTCACACACAGAGATAAATCTTCACGAGCACGAATAAGTTGTCACAACCCAAGTTTAACACCAACCCATCCATTACAGAAAAATGATGCCTCCTTTTTTTTTGTTGCTAGGTTGGGCTACTGGTCTAGAGTCACACTATAACTTGAGGACATGGGTCAATCCCGGGACATGTGTGTGATACTAAGGGTGCGTTTGGCATCTTGCCATTTGGATGTTCCCATGTTCCCACGAGATAAGGGTGTAGAAAACATGTTTGGTATGTGTAAATGATTGTTCCGAATTTTGTTCTCATGGGAAGGAATCTCAAAATCTTAACCCACCAGCATAAGAAAGTTGGAACAAAAAAACTTTGTTTTTTTTAACAAACAACTTGCTAGCACAATTGTTTCTTTCTTATATCTTGCCTTCTAAAGAATATCATTTGAAGATTCTAAATCCTCTTATCCTAAATGTAGACCCCATGTTCACAATCCCAAAGGAGGTGGCTCCACTTTATAATTCTTAGAGGTGGGTCACATGGTCACAATCACAAAAGGTGGGCCCCTCTTATAATTCTTTAATGGTAGGACCACATTATAAATCGTTTATAAAGGTAGGCATCACGTTGTAATTTCTCTAAGTGGGTCCCGTGTCCACAATCACATTTTAATGGTGGCCCCATGTTCGGATTTCTAAATGTGGGTACCACATTGTACTTTTTTAAAGGTGGGTCCCGCGTTCACAATTAACAAAAAGTATGGCCTCATGTTCGGATTTCTAAATGTGGGTACCACTTTGTAATTTTTTAAAGGTGGATCCCCTGTTCACAATTAACAAAAAGTATGGCCCAATATTATAATTCCTATAAGGTGGGCCCACATTGTAGATTTTATAAATGGGCTACCCCCATGTCCTAATTTCTAAAGGTGGGCCCAGTGTCTACAATTTACAAAAAATGTGGCTGCACTTTGTAATTCATAAATATGGATAACATGGTCTCGTTTACAAAAGGTATAACCACATTGTAAATCCTACGAATGTGAGCCCATATTCTAATTTCTAAAGGTGGATCCCATATTTACATTTACAAAAAGTGGGCCCATATTATAATTCATATAAAGGTGGTCCAACATTATAAATCCAATGGATATAGTTTCCATGTTCTAAATTTTAAAGGCCGGGGTACCACGTTGTAACTTCTACAAATGGGTCCCATATATGATAATAATAGTACCGCAAACAATAAAAGGTGGGGTCCCACATTGTAAATCCTATGTTTGCTCCTTGGAGCAAAACTTTTCTAATGTTACCAAATAAGTTCCGTACAGCATATTTTTAGTAAAGGAATTTAATATAATGTTGCCAAACAAGTTATGCAGAGTATAGACTCGGCACAACCTAATCCGAGCATAAAATTGGGAACAACACGAGAACGATGCCAAACAGGCCCTAAGGCGCCAACACCACTCAACCATAAATGCGTTGGCGAAAAATGATGCCTCTTAAAATCATTAAACTTGAGAGCTTATATCAATGGGTCCTAGGGGAATTAAAAGGGGCACGTGTGGATAAAAGGTATTTAAAGTTTCACCCATATGATAGGAGGCATTTAAAGTTTCACTCTTATCCAATCATACACAAGAGGCATTTAAAGTTTCACTCTTATCCAATCATACACAAAAACAAAATATAGAATTGCAACTTCAATGGGGATGTGCAGAGAGATGCAACTCCTATGACAATTGAACTCAAGAGAAACCAAAAAGAGATTCCTTTCTGATACCTTAGCTCTATAATTAATAAGGAAAGGGAGAATGAGAAGGATGCCAAACATACAATAAGCGCTGGATAGTTGAAGTAAAGACCTCCCTTTGGAGTGCTTTGTGATCGACCAATAAGATTCGAGGAAAAGCTTTACAAAACAATGATTAGACCAGCTTTGACTTATGGAGCAAAATATTGGCCAATGAGGATACAATAGATGTTAAAAATGAGGACGATATGAGCATGTTGAGATAAATGTGTGGTAAAACTAGGAAAGACAAAATAAAAAATGAGCACATGCAGGAGCATTTGGGGGTAGCATCAATAAGTGATAAATTAAGAGAGATTTGTTGTAGATGGTTTGGACACAACCAAAGCAAGGCAACAATGGCACCAGTGAGGAAAAGTTTCTATATACAGGCTGATGGCCCCTCAAGGAAAGGCGTAGGCTAAAGAAGAAAAGGATGGAAGTAATAAGGATAGATTGACGAAGTGCAACCCATTCGAGGATTTAGCTCCGGATAGATTGGAAATGGAAAAAAAAAAAGGGCCCCTCCCAATCCCCTTGGGACCCACCATTGCTGGTCGGCCCCACGATGTAACGTTCAATCATACACAATAGTCAGAGCTTCCCCACACACACCCCAAAAACCAAAAGTCATTCCATGTGGCTACATTATAAATAATTTGACATATATGTTGACCATATCTAAGATATGCAACAGTGGTTCCCACAATGTGAATAATCCAACTGGACAACACCAGCGCCCCCCCCCCCCCCCCCAACCAACCCACACCAAAGAACTCATTTCATAACATAAAATTGTATGTATGAATGTGGTGCAAGCTGTCCGTATCAAAGATATAAAACAAGGGTGCCCACAATATAGATAATCCGACTGGACAACTGAATCAGTCCATTGGTCAGGCGGGCCTTGCATGTACAATGAATATAGATAATCGGTTTAGAATGTGAGTGGGGTGAAAACTCCATGATTGATCAAATTGAAAGGCAACAGGTTTAGAATGTGAGTGGGGTGAAAAGTCCGTGATAGATCAAATTGAAAGGCAACAGTGAACTAGTGTAAACATTAGAGGGTCCGCCTTATGGCCGATTGGCTTCACATGACATTTCTTACAGAACCAACCCATGAGGCCATAATGAAATTGGCCCTAAAACAAGAATTGTGTAAGGCATATACATTAAAGACCACTAGTAGAAAGTAACAGGGAGTCAACGAACAGTACTTGTGGGGTGCTGGGGTACCTCCTCGTCATCACTCTCTCCCTGGTCAACATTATCCTGAGAATGATATACTACAATAAGATAAAAGGAACTCCTCAATGTTACAAGAAGTAGAAGTTTCACAAAAAGAAAAATAATAAAGGAAATACATCGTGAAAGACATACTAACCTGCTCCTCAAAAACCTTTGATAGATGCAAGGCCTTAACCTTTTCAGCATTTAGTTTTTCCTCTATCTTCCTGCTCTTACTGACCCATGCTAAAACCTCAGAAACACCCTCAGACTTTTTCTTCAATCTTTCTTCTTTCATTCTACAGGACAAGTATGTATAAGCTGAAAGTGCACTAAATACATTTGTGAAAGCAAGTGGCAACAATTCATACAAGAGAACTCAGATAATGACTTAATGAGTCAACAAAGATATAAAAGATCAGAAACTGGGCATTGATGATAACTTCTAATATAATAATGCAGATGCCAAGTTCTATTAGTTGGAAAAGTAATTCCAAACAAGATGTCAAACAACCCAGCATTGGCATCAATTCCATCCCTCTTGAGAGCAAAATTATTGATCATTAATGTGAGAAGGTCACATCCAAGGCAAAGTAATCTGACCATATTTAGGGTAACAAATGTAGCAATTTAGACTAGAATTTTGAAAAAATTAGGTCCTCAGCACGGGAAGTGTAGTGAGGATGATTCTCCTTTTTTTAATTGCTAACGTGACTTGAACCCACAACCTCAAGGTGGCATCAGTGAGCACCTTCCACTGTGCCATTGGCTCTTGTCAACATAGATCACTTCATTGCAAGTGTGCTTACTGCATTTGGTGGCATATTTTAGACATCTTTGGAGTGTCATGGGTGACCAAAAATAGGCCAAGATAGTGCACAGTTATGATGAGAGCTATTTGTTAGAAAAGGGAATGTAATACAGGAAATATATCTTGGGATATAAGAATCAAAAAAAAAATATAACAGAATGTTTTTTCTCCTTGAACAAAAATAATAGAATAGTTATTATAACAGGATTCTTACAAATATGTGGACAAACAAGTGAAAGGGTTAGGGCACATTTGTGTAACTCAAGCATTCCATGATAGAGAGGAAAATCGCTCTGATTTTCAGAACACCCTGCTTTCTTGTAATTTAGTCGGGCACTTTTCTACTATGAAGGAAAATGAAAATGAACTCATTTTCCGCGACAGAGAGAATTTTGATTTATCTTGGAGAGGTAGGAAAACAGATCCCTCTCTAGCAAAGAAACATGGAGCCTTGGAGCGCAGAATCCTCTTGATGCAGGCCCTAGGGTTAGGACGTGCATAGAAGTGCCGAAGCACAACAGAAGCTGAAGTGCGTGTCCGAAGACACTTCAAAAGTCTCTGCAGAAACGATAAACGAGGACGCACCTCAATGGGAAAACCCAAAATCAATTAATCAACTCTATGAGAATTTCTTCTTACAATGCATTTAAATAAGAAAGAAAACTTAATGGCTAAGAAAACCTAATAATCTAACTTAGGAAATAAAATCTTAATCTTAGTGAAATTGAAAACCTAAATCTAATTACAATTCTTTAAATAAAATTATAAACTAATTACTGAATAAAGGTCCTAAATCTATTTGGGCCGTACACATGTGGCCTGAGGTTCATCTGCATCACCTCTCATTACAGAAACATTCACGTTTGTGCGGAGAGAGGAATCCCGCCTGATAGGAGTCTTTGGAGCACCATTTTCCTTGTCACTTGAAAGTAAAGGAAACAATAATTCGTGTTGTCATTTTCTCTACGTTTGGTGCAGCAAAGGAAGCAAGCCAGATTCCTCAAGAGTTGTTGTTTGGTGCAACAACAGATTCCTTCATGATTCCTACGGCTGTGGTTTGGCATTAGAAAATCTCACTGTTTTTTACTTCAATTTCTTCAAGAAAATGAGAACCCGATAGAAAGCATATCCATCCTTAGGTATCATACATTACAATTCATCATCTCTGCTTGTCTAAGATTGAGAAAATAAAATACATAATCAGGGGTTGAGCTTGAGACAGTGTAGTTTTCCCTCTTCTGAAACCCTATCTAGCTGCTCAACAATTCAAATAACAAAAACCCACATGAAAAAAAAAAAAAAAAAAAGAAAAAAGAAGAAGAAGAAGATGAAGAAAGAAAGAAAGAAAATCAAAGACAGATAGATATATGCAGCATGAAACAAAGGAACATGGGGGACTACAAAATATGTCAGAAACAAGTAGAGCTTGAACTCTAGAGAGCCTGCGATCTAGGTCTTGAGGCCCCAATGACTTCTACAGTCCCCCTCCACACCTGGAGCTGAGGCTAGGAGGATTTACACCGCATTAAGAACCTTCCATCTCTACTGTGAGAGATTGAGACAACGACTTCCAGTCGGGGGAACAAGGGTTAGGTAAAGAGATACATGGCCCGAAGGCCAGAACTGACACAAGATGAGAGAGCAGAGATGGAGGGAGCGGGAGCATACCTGAAACGAGACGAGGAAGAGGCAGATCCATTTTCTTTCTTCCACTGCATTTCCATGGAAAGAAAAGGGTTTTTATACAAGGGTCATAAATGCCGCAGAAAGGGATTCCCTATGGGGGCATGGGAATTACAAAACCCCTCTATCAAAGAAAATCAGAGACAGAAGGAATGACATTTTTTCCGGGGAAATTACTGCACCGAGCAGCGGTTTTCATGTTCCTCGATAAAAGAGGCACCGGTTTCTACAGAAACAGGCTGCACAAATTTTCCCACAGTGTTGGATTATCTCTGCTTAAACATGGTGGGTATTGTAGTTCTTGTCGTGTTATTACATATCTTCTGCTGCATATGACAACATTAAATTGACTGGTAGTCATGTAAGTCAAAATTTTGAATCATCTTACTAGTTTCATTCTTTTATTCATATTCATTGACACATCATCACACATACATATATTTGATAAACCTTTAAGGATGGGACTTTTAAAAGGCTTCCACTATGGTTCATTTGTGAACACATTCCTTTAAATTGGTATGTGCCAGTGCCACCATTAGCAACTCATTTCCATAACTTCTTTGCATCAGGAAAAAAAAAGAAAGTGAACTGAAAGCAGCAACAAATTACATAAATAACTCAGAAAAGGAAGTGCTACAAGATTAGACCATGCAAGCGAGGATCTGGTATGCTTTTTTTTTTTTTCCTCATATCTTTCTTCCATGGAAAGACATTCAGTCTATGCAAGTTTATATGTTTCACCACAGAAGATATACAAGAATAGGGAGTGCTCGTAGACATCGCAGTTCTAATGGTGTTAACATTGTATGAGAGATCTCACAATTCTTGCACTTGGTTCCTCTCTCCTCTTGAACTTTGTATCTCTTTCTTTCTATAAATGAACTTTTTTTTCTATTTTACTAAAAAAGGGAAATGTGTCACTATAGCATTTTCTTATTATAATTTGATTTAGTCATGCATTGTCAATTTCTTGACATCAGGTGAAAAAAGGAGCAAGCAGGCCACTAAGATTCTTCCTAACTTTCTTAAAGCCAGATGAGCCTTTATCAAGCTTCGATTTTAAAATAAGCATAGATTGAAGAAAGAACCAAACTTCACTGACAACAAGGGAAGAATGCTACACTGTCAAAACAATACATATGTGTGAGCAGTGGCGGACCCAAGATTTTCGTTTGAGTGGGGCGAGCCCATATAGGTTGTTGGATTTTGTGGACAAAATCAGGATTTTCATGTGGATGTTGAAGCAGGACCCAAATTTTCACGTAGATTAATTGGAGGTAGTTCCAAGATTTTTATGCTAGTTTTGGATTTTCATGAGGTTGAAAATCACAATGTGACTTATGCACGCATATGATAAATCAAGTGTGGGCTCACCGTAATTTCATCATTTGAGGGAGTGTACTACTATGGTTTTATCATCCATTGCGTCCACCATAAGAAAAGTTTTAATTAAGCCTGCTATGATTGCATTCTAGGCTGAGGTCCTTTTGAGATGCCAAATTTACAAAAACACAAAACCTATTCCACCAGCAAAGGCAACTAAGGGAAATATAACAAAGTATAAATTGACATAAGTTTACATATGTCTGGATTTCAACCTAAAAGAGGAACAAAAGGTCACAGAGCATCTCAATAACAAAAACACTAATTAGTTGACGAGTGCAAGAAATTAGATCAAGTTGGAAATGAGTCTCTAAAATAGACATGGAAACTAAAAGAAAGACAATAAACAAGGAGAAATGTGAATCTCTAAAATAGACATTCGAAATTTACACTAAAAGAAAATCAATAAACAAGGTGAAACTGTAGATGGGTTTTGCCAAAGATGTCATGCCAACTACATTTTTTTTTAAAAGAGAGTATTCAGAATAGCATCAATTGATCGAGCATCGATTGAGGATAAGGGATTGAGTTTTGAGATTTAGGAATTGAGATTAGAGAAAGGGGATAAGGGTTCAAGTTTAGGGATTGAGATTTTGGTATTAAGAAATAGGAAAACGGGATTGTGATTGCGGTTTTTGGATTTAGGGATTTGCATTTTCGTACTTAGGAGTTTAGGACTGGATTCAATTTTCTGAATGTGTGTGTGTGTGTGTGTGTGTGTGTGTGTGTGTGTGTGTGAGAGAGAGAGAGAGAGAGAGAGAGAGAGAGAGAGAGAGATGCGAAGGAGAAGTAAGATATTGTAGAGAAGTTGAGATGTCCAAAAGGAGTGTTCTTTGAAAAAGTTTTTTTTTTTTTTTTTTTTTGTTTGTGTGTGTGTGTGTGTGTGTGTGTGTGTGTGTGAGAGAGAGAGAGAGAGAGAGAGAGAGAGAGATGCGAAGGAGAAGTAAGAAATTGTAGAGAAGTTGAGATGTCCAAAAGGAGTTTTCTTTGAAAAAGTTGGGGTAACCGTTATTTAATACATGGGGCGAATGCCCGCTGGCCCTAAGCACTTATTTGGAATGTCCCGCCCCAGGTTCCCAATACATGGGTCCACCCCTGTGTGTGAGTACAAAATGTGTTGCAACAAGCAAGGCAGGATAAAGTTTCAACAAGTATACAATAATCAAAAGTACATGGCTGCCATCAAAAGTGACTAAAACCATAACTGTAAAGAGTAATTAACTGAAAGACAAGTCACTGCATCAAACAAGTAGTAAGCTTTCAAGATTTTGAATATCCGCATATGCAAGAGAGATCCAATTAACATAGTAATCAAGATTTAAGGAACCATTATAATTTGCAAACATGAAAGCAGAAACACGACCATATCTGTTGCACATTGAAATAGTGGGTTAAATCACTGTATTGATAACAGAAAAGGGAACAAAATAAATATACATCTAGATGAGGGAAGTTATCTCACTTCATTATTCGCAATTCAAGATCTGAAGTAGGTGGGTGTGACCCATCTGCTGTTGACTCAGTTCTTTGTTTATGATCCTTGGTACTTAACTTCTCAAGATTGTCACCCTCCCCAGTTTGAACTTCCTTCACTTGCATTGTGATATCTCTAGCGTCTTCATAATCTAATTTCAACTTCTCATCTCTTTCCCCGTCCCTGCTCCTAAGCATCTCCTTATCATAACCTTGATCCCGGTTTTTCCCAACCACTTTATCCGTCTCCCTTTCTCTGGCTTTCTCTTTATCCAAGTCCTTCTCCAATTTTCGATCTCTATCCTTCTCTTTTTCCTTATCCCTTGTTTTTTCCCTACCCTTGTCCCTATCCAAACGATCCCTATCTTTATACTTTTCTTTCTCCCTTTCCCTGTCCCGATCTTTAACTTTCTCTCTCTCCCTTTCCCTATCCTTGGCTCTATCTCGGTCCTTCTCTCTTTCTCTATCCCTATCCTTCTCCCTCTCCTTATCTTTCTCCAAGTCCTTCTCACGATCCCTCTCCCTCCCTTTATTCCTCTCTTGCTCTTTCTCCCTATCTCTATCTCTCTCGCGATCCTTATCCTTCTCCCTCTCTCTCCCTCGTTTATATTCCCTTTCCAAAGAACGGTCCTCTAGCTCTCTATCCCTCTCCCGATCCTTCCCTTTATCCCTTGCTCTCTCATGCTCCTTTTCTCTATCTTTATCCTTTCCATGGTCTTTCTCCCTTATCTTAGCCTTATTATTTTCTTTGTGTTCTTCCTTCCTTCTTTCCCTACTTCCAATATGATCATTTTCCCTCAGTCCATTCTGATTCTCCTCACTTTCTTTCAATAAATCAATCTTAGCCCTTTCTCTATCTTTACTTCCATGACCCTTTTCCTCTCTTCTTTCCTTCTTCCTATCCTTGCTTCGGTGCTTCCCAGAATCCCTCGACTTCTCCTTATCCTTGGTGGCTATCACCGTGCCGACTCCATCTTCAAAGTCATCCATTTTCTCTTCCCTATAAACTGCATCAGGAGAACTGCTTTCAAACCTCCTGTCTTGGTTATGTTCATATCTCGATTCAGACCATTCCATATCCATTTAATAGCTACCTGCACACAGAAAAATCGCAAAACATTTTCAACCAAAAAAAAAAAAAAAAAACTGTAATTAAATGGAAATATTTCACAACCACAATTCACTTAAAATAGTTCGCTGTCGAAACAAAAAGAAAAACAAATGGATAAGATTCAGCATTATATTCACTTCAAATGTGCACTCCAAGTCCAAGGTCTAGAAATCCTAATTGATTTCCACCTCAAAATTATTGAGCTTGGATATGAATATTTTAGTATGCCAATATTTAGTGAATATTGGAACGCTAGGGTTTCGCTCGAAAAACAGTCATTGTGTCCAAGTAGAAAATGCTACAATTGGGCCAGATGACTCGAGTCTTTCAAGGTTTTCACATCCCAAAGATTATTGCAACTGATATTAGCAATACTTCCATTGCAACATTGCTGAATTGAAGTAATGCTACAATGAAATATAGCACTATAAGCCATACCCTTTGCACAGTAGATGGTGATTAAATCCACTGCAACAAGAAAGCGAATCATTGATAACTGAACCCAATCGAGAAACTGTGTTTGTTTAAGATAAATCTATGAGAAATCAACAATTGCATTTGAATGTGGAGGGCTTGATGGAACGAGGGTTTCGACAGATGGTCGTGAGGTAAGACGGGGTTGAATTTACAAAAAGGGAATTGGGGTTTCGATTAAGACTTTGGAAATCAAATTACCTGAATCTGATCGATGGAGAGAGATGGATTCGTCGAAAATCGGACAAGTGCGGATCGAATCGAAACGAAACCAAGCGGAGGAGAAAGAGGGTTTTAGGGTTTGTATTCGCGCAGGAGAAAATGGCACTTGCGCCGAGTAATTATGGGCGGGTGTCAATTGGACCCCGATTATATTATAATAACCCCAGGCAACCAATTTTGGGAGCTGCCGATGCCACGTCCCCGCTTGCTCCTTCACGTCCCGTTTTATTATTATTATTATTATTATTATTTATTTATTTATTTATTTAAGACCGGTATACCCATTTGTGAAATGACTAACTTGGACATCACTATTATTTTGGGGGAGGTCATCCAATTTCTCCATATACATTCCCACAAAACATTTGGATTTCCATCCCATTCATTCGGTCCATTCTTGCAACTCTCCTTTCTTGACATTTTTCCTCCGTGCTTCTCATTCTCCTTCTCCATTCTATCTGCATCCAGCTCACACTCATCTCCCACTACTCCTGTCACTCACCTGTCATTCTCCTCACACCCTTTATCTCATTAATTATTTCATCATCTACATTCACTCACTACTCAAGGGATTCTCATTTCCCATTCTTGAGCAATGGACAAGCAAATTATGAATTCCAATCGTTTTAGCAATGATAAGGTACGAGATCCTATCATTTTTTGTGTTTTTTTTTTTTTTTCAAATACATACAAGCTTACATTGCGACCCATTGAGCCTTAGAAGCCGAACAATGTAATATGTTCGGTCCTAAGTGGCCGAACAAATTAACCTTTGTTCAACCCTATGTTGCCAAACTAGGTTAATTTGTTCGGCCACTCAAGGTCGAATAGAGTAATTATGTTCAGTCACATAGGGCCAAACAAGTTTAATTTATTCAGCCAATCAGGGCCGAACGGCTTGCTATTGCTATGCCAACTAACAAAATTGGATCATTGTAGCGTGATGCGTCTACTCAATACAGCAAGGTTAAATCGGAATGTTCGATGGACTATAGTAATATATTTATCACCCAAGAGGTAATAGATGGAGTTGAATCAGTTGTAATGTTAACGTTGTCATTTGGTAACATTCTAATTTAATTGTATTGTGTCTAGATATTCAAGAGCCAAGCAGACTTAATCAAGTGGGCTCGTGATGTCGGGAGGAGAAGTGATTTTTTTATTGTCACTAAGACATCAACTTCAAGTGGACCTGGAAAAAACAAAAAACAAAAAACCCTCAGCTTACACTTGGATGTGAATGGCAATGTCATAGATAGAGGAAGAAGAAAGATGGGACTGTAGAGAATAAATTTGAAGGTGACAAGTTCAAAGAAATGTGAATGCCTTTTTACTCTAAAAAGGAAAAGTGGTGGGTATAAACGACGAATGGATGTTGCATGCAGTATGCGATGTGCACAATCACCCAGCTGCAGACTTCTTATGGAGGCACTATTATGCAACAAGATTAACAAAGGAGGAAAATTCATTGGTGGTTGACATGTCAAAAAGTATTGTTCGATCAAAGGAGATATTGGTTATAATGAAAAATAACGTTGTCCTATACCACTTGTTCGATGAACAGTGCCTCACCTTCCTGCCTATCAGATCAATGTCGCTTCCTACATTAGCTCGGAGGGAAATCGTAATCGGTTTTGTCAACCAGAATCACTTCATTCAGGTACTGTCTAATACCACAATTGAATTCTACTTTATGGTTTGAGGGTTCTTCCTATAATAATTTGTGTAATTTCCGTAGGTTTTCTAAGTATCGGGTCACCCCACTCCGCCAATAGCGACCAATTGGGAGGCCACCATCACCCATGTGCACAAGGTTGGGAGTCCGCATACCAATCCCGGATACAAGATTTCACCCAAATTATTAGTACGAGTGTAGCCACATGTGAGACGATCGAACTGGATTGACGCTTGCTGAAATAATAATTGTTGAATTATCACATTTGATGGATTGACAATGGGCTGCAAATTCGTTTTTCTATGTTCATTTGGACGTAATCAATGTTACAATTGATCATGTAGTCATTAACGAAGTGTACTAATTGTTGTTTGAGCAATCCAATTTTTTTACATTTTTTTTTAGTGTGTCGTCATGAACTGTTTAGCCACTCAAGGCGGAACAAAGTAATCTTGTTCAGCCCTGAGTGGCGAACATATTAATATTGTCCGGCCACTCAAGGCCCAACAACTACTTTGTTGTCATGTTCTTATGTTCTCAGTTATTTATAAAGTTGCTCGCTCATTTTTCATGCTAACAGACAGGTTTAAACCAAATTCAAATCCATCCAGCACATATACATCCAGCCAAATTCAAATCCACCCAATACATACATATCCAACCACATCTATATGGAATTCAATATAAGCAAAAAAACGATCAAAAATATACATCGATGGTGTCCAACCAAAACAAATGCGTCCAACACATATGTTAATTGATCACTGTTCACATCGTGTCTCCCTCTTGTGGCCGCATGTGTATGTCCCATCTAGGTACAGTGCGCTACTGGACATCATCTAGAAAGGTCCCATCCATCAATCTGTCCAACCACTCGATAGCCAATTATAGCTCACTCGGGGTTAGAACACTCATATCATATCCCCTCCAAAGGATTAGTCATATGATGCCTCGCACATTCACAATTAGTTACATAAAAATTAAAAAAAAAAAAAAAAGAAGGAATCAGTGCTTAATTAGTGTTATTATGATCAAAATATGGCATGGATAAGATAATTGGTCTTATTAACTATACCAGTTGAGGATCAATGGTGGAGCTACCATGAGAGTCTTGCACCCACAGGTCATATGTAGAGCAATGATTTGGGTTCTGGACAGTTGGGTGAGACACTTGTGCATACCAATCCATGTATTCGGGTACACAGTCCCATTGATAAGCCACTAGCATACTACTTCAGAGGAGGCAGTACGTGATTGTGTCACCTCTCCCATATTTGGTTTAAGTATTCATATGCAATCCGATAATAGTTTGCGGTGGAACCACACGTGGCGCGCTTCGGAACAAGTGGAGTTGGAGGAATCACTTGTACCCTACCAAACCGCCTCAGTACCCTCTCGGAATGGTATAACTCAATGGTGTCCATACATTTCAAGCAGCCGGTATAAAAAGCAACATCATGAATGGATGGTCACCTTGTTATCGATATGGATCCCATACTACCTGCACACAATAAAATGGGCACATCAAATAGAATACTATTAATAAGACCCTAAAGTAATAAATTGTCTATCATATTACCTCATGACTTCTCAATCTGTCAAGAGCCTCATGTGTATGTAAAAGAGACATGACTTCTCCAGACTCCCTCTGGGGAACCCAGCGATGCACTTGAGGCTTGGCTTCCGTGTACAGGCGGTTGGGAATAAGTCTGCAATAACTGAAATGCTCATATATCCAGACCTCCAGTATAATTAGATACCCAACGATCTGCTTGATGCCAACTAAGGGCAGCAAGTCGCAACTGTCTATACACTTATGCCAAGGCAATAGCACCCAGGGCATATACATGCACTGTATCCAAATCCATTAACAACCTTAGATAAGTGATTAGAACCTATGTGTGGACTTGTTAATGATCAATGTGAAGCCCAATATGTATAACAAGAATGCTCTTGTTGCATTCTTAATTTGCGGCTTTGGGTCTACATCAAAGACCTGTCCAAGTATGTCATTGAGCCACTCTAACTCACTGAATTAGCCCGCTCACCTGACAGCTCATTACGTGCATCCTCAGGTGACACCTCCAACTGTGAGCTCACTAGTGACATTGCCCTCTCAACTGACAAGCCATCAACTGATATTGATTTACCCGTCAATGGAATACTGAGGATGGAGCTAGCGTCGTCTAAGGTGATTGTCATCTCACCGTACGACATGTGGAAGGTGTAGGTCCCTAGCTACCACCTTTCTACAAAAATGGATACAACGTTCTTACTGATGAATCTATAGGACGTTGTAATAAGTGGAGACAATCTTGACCTAACAACCAAATCTCTAAAGACGTAGTTTTGCTCTCGTTCAACATTTTCTATCCATCCTCTGGTTTTCTAGCCATGATTAATGCACTTCAATAAACGATCATGTAGTGTAAAGGAACACATATCTATTAATAAAATAAATAATGAAATCACGGCAATCAGTTAAGAATACATGTCCAAACCAAATGGTCACAGTAATTAATGTTCATCCTAGAACTTCACGGTAAAGTAAAAATGACTGGACCTCCAGGAAATGGTCCAGTCGTGACTTCACTGTCCTCTGCATCCTCATGGACAAGTTCGGTGTCCTCTGCATTCTCGGCCTGGTCAAGCTCCTTCACAAGCTTAGGCTACTTAGGCTCCTCCACAGCCTCGGGCCGATCAGGCTTGGAGACAGCCTCGGGCTGCAGGCGCCTAGCTCGTCGTTTCCTATTTGAAGATGTAGGCCAAATTCGCAAAGGTCCAGGCAAGTCCATGGCTGATTGTAAAAAAAGAGATACAAGTGTTAGCCAATAAAAAATGTGGAAAAAAATTAAGAAAAAAAAAAAGGAATTGTTCGGCCCTGACGGGCCGAAGAAACAAATTTGTTTGGCTGAATACAGGCGAAAGGACTAAATGCATCCAAACAAATTAAGATATAATCTTTATATTTTTCAAGTGTAAATAAATTATGGGAACGAGGAGAAAAACTTACTTTGAATTACTTATTTTGTAGGTTATGGACTACTGGGTACCGTAGTGGGTGAGCATTGCCTAGATATGTACTTTTTTCTTGTACTCTTGCGGTATTGCTTTGCTTTTATTTATATATTTTTATATATTTATGTTTTTTATATGTCTACTGGAGCTCTATTGCTATTTACTATTTGAACTAATGTGTGAGGCCCACCCCTTGTGGACCCTCACTTATATTTGATTTATATTAATTATAGTATTAATATCTATTTGTACTAATTAATAGGGGTTAGTAAGGGTAGTTTAATATTTTCCTAAATTTTAGGCCAATTTTCTAGGAATTAGTCCATTTTTGTGATCTATAAGAACCATAGGGTTCTAGATAAACTTTAGGGAGTTTGTTAGTTAGTTAAAGGCTCTTGTAAGGAATTAAGAAGGAATAAGGGGGTTTCCATATGAGAATTTGCAAAATAACTTGAATTTCCTTAAATACCCATGTACTTATCTAAATCCTATAACTAAACAAGAAGGGTTTTTTTAGTCATTTCACTCCAACCACAATCTATTAAAGAACCCCATTTCGCTCCAACGTCCAGGCCTCTTATTTCTCACTATGGCCTAAGGAATGGGTGGATGAAGTTACATTGGAGTAGATGGTTATGCTATTGATTTAGGGACCCATTTATGGATGGATAATGTAATGAACAATACTAAACATGGACTGCGATAGAAATGGGCGAAGACCATGACAATGGTGGATCATGGCCGTGGATTTGATTGTGAATATGGACTATAGAATGTGTATATAGATTGTGTAAGACCTCGACCCCTAATTCTCGTGTTTAGTGTTGTCTTAGTTGTAGATTAGCTTTTTGAGTGAGATTAGAGGTGGTTTGGCTTCGTTTGTGAGTTTGGTTAGATTTTTCATATCTTTGGAGAATTTTGAGAGTCGTGGGTTTATTTTGACCCGGCCAATGGTGGCCCGTGTGATTTGTGTTCATGTGGGAATTTATTCTTTTATTTCAAAAATTTCGATTTTTACTCCTCTAAATTTGTTTTATTGATCTAAACAACTTTCATGTTTTGTTCGTTTGAATTTGAAACTCAGAAATTGTGTTTTTCAAGAAAAAGGGCAAAAATGACTTTTCACACCAAATATGTGCATGAATTTCAAAATTTGCAAATCATAAGGAAAATATACTTTTTGGAAACTAGATATTTCGACGATCAACTTTGTCTTCTTCGTCGTTTCATTCGAGACACACAAATGATCAATCCAACCACTTGAAGATTTGGGGCCCATGGGGCCCACCTTCCTCACTTAAAACCCAAATAAAACCCACGTTGGAGGCCTTCTTCTCCTTCATTTCATTTTTCCTGCAACACAGCTGAACCTGAGTGTATTCTTCTCCTCCATTTTCAGCCCCTTCTCTCCTCTTGCATGTATATTTCTTGAGTGCTATTTAAAGATTTGATTTCACAAATCCCTTCTCCTCATCTCAAGCTTTTCAAAGATACCATTTTTGAGGAATTTCAGCTGCAACTCATCTCTTCTTCAAGCTCTTTTTCTTGTCTAGAACTCTTAAAAGTTTAGCAATGGCTTCTTTTTCAAATTTCAGGTTTTAATGGACCCGTTTGAACCCTTTCGAACCCGTTCTTCATGCATGCAAAAGGGTTCTTTGAGAGCTCTTTCTAATTTCAAATTTGGTGGTTTTTTTGTGTGTGTTTTTCTTGGGGCTTTTTGGTGTAGATTTGGTGCAGCTGAATTGAGTGTTCTTGGAGTAGATTGTGGATCTTTTTGGAGTAGAGGCAAGTAAATAATCTAATATCTTTGAAATGCATGCTATAGAAATTTACATCTTCTTAATTTTTGAAATTGAAATGTTTTGTTAAGCTATGGTTTGATAGATTTGAAAATGGTGAGTTTCAGATGGATTTTTAAGGCTTGTTCATGCCCAATGTGACCTTTTCGAGCTGTATTTCAGTGGCTGAGATTTTAATTCCACTATGGTTTGTATAGACAGAAATTAGTTAATGTTGTAGTATGCTTATAACTGCTTTGAATGTTGAATTTGTTTTAATTGATTGGAAAGAATTGTGGTGTAAATGGTTGATGAAGATATGGAGGAGCTTTTTAGCTCATTTTATTGCAGGGGATTGATGTGTGGAATGGAGAAGTGTTTTGGAGGAAAAAGGAGGCTAAAACAGTTTTTGAACTGAACTGCCCGCTGACTGGCGGTTACCAGTCAGCTAGCCGACCTGGTGACCGACTGGTGACCGCAAAGGGTCGGTCACCATATCAGTAAGGTGAAATTTGAGTTCTGAATGGGCGGCGAGTAGTCAGTCAGCAGTCGGTTAGCCGACCTGGTCTCAGGCAGCTAACCGCCTACTGACCGCCAGGTGACCAACTTCCCAGGGATTTTTGTAAAATGAAGCTGAATAAAAGGGAAATTTTTATAATGTCTTGATGTATACTTTACACCCTTTAATGTTGGAGATCATCAGTAGTACCAAACCCTTTATTATAAATCAACATTGATGTTTTAAATGTATATCAAGACAACCCTTGGTAAGCCATTGAACCATCCCACATGACTTCATTCTAAGTTAGTAAAAATTGTATGATTTCTATAAATTGATTTGAAATATATTTGAGTAGTTTATTACGTTTGAAATTATCGATAAGTCTACTCATTTGTTTTGTTTGAAATTGTCAGTTAGTATTTGTTCAAGAGTAGTCCTTTTATGTGGCAACGACTCTGTTTGTTCCGGTCTCACGGGTAGCGGCCACGGTTTCTGTTTGCTCTTGTTACTTCGGTAATAGGAGAATATAGCTATATGTGGATTGCCAATGTTTTTACTTAGTTTATTTTGTCTTTTTAAAATTATTAATGGTTTAGAAATCGTTTAATTATTTCATCAATATTCATATTTAGATTTTTAATTATTTTACAATGTTTTTCATAATGTTTTATAAATTCTTGTCAATCTTTATCTGTTTATTTGCTTGCCAGACCGTTGCGTCTGATACTCTCTTGTTTGGTGTCAGATTTCGACCCCGTTGCCTTTTAGACGGTTTGAGCAGAGGAGGCGGTTGAGCAGTCGGTTGTTGGACGTGAGTGGCTATCCAATGATGTCATTTAGACATCGCTTTTGGCGCCAGAGTTCGTAACGTAATTTGGGGTAGCATTTTGTTTAGTTGGTTATTTTTGGATGACTTTTATTAGCCTTTTTCTTTTGGGATTTTTCATGAATATATTTGTATAATTTGTAACTTGAACATATGTGGGAAATGAATTGTCTTGTTACTGTCAGCTTAGTATTTTATGGTTCTTGATTTGTTCCCGTCTGATTATGAGCCTTGATTTGATGGATTTATGTTAGCGGTTGAGTGTGACATGGAACCCGATGGCTACGGGCTCCGAGTCGCAACGCCACATCAGCTTCCGCGGAAATTTCAAGTTGTGTAGAATTTTGTAATCCTCACACACGCGGATCCTGGGGAAAGAAAAAATTTTAATTAACCCAAAATCACGCTCCCTGAGATCAGATCGCTGCAGGATCCCGATTTTAGGGTGTGACAGATTGGAAATGGCTACCGAACCTCGTATAGATAGGGGATGACCTTACTTATGTAAGGATAGCCTATGCAGACTCTGACCCTAACTTGGTTCCCATGAGTTGGCATAGAACAATCACTCAGTTGTTGTAAGCTTAGCCTTGGTAAGAGCTAATTATTAGAGATGAGGCCATCATGATGAGTTATGATTAGACGATCGGCAGACTTCGGTTGTATATATGTATTCAAGGCTGGTAGGCTCTGGTAATGCTTATATGATTATTATAAAGATACATTATATCAGCGAGGCTTATTATCCCATACATTGCACTATTATTCCCTACAGCAGCTGGTAATCTTTATGGGAGGGCCGCAACATAATATCTAGCGATGCCCAGCTTGTGTGAATGTGCTACATTGTTTATATGGTCGTTAAGCTTGCTTTACTTTCACAATGATCCTTATTGATATATCTTGCACAATTGATTAGTATTGTACCTTTGTTACTTAATTAATCTTGTTATCGTTTCTATTCCATTTTGATGCATACATCCTATGTTACTTATATACTGTGCCTACCAAATCCTTTGGATCCTACCCATTATATTTGGTGCTTAGCACCTCGAGGCGCCTCTAGTAGATGAGTACGAGTGGAGACCGGCGGACCCAAAGAAGGAGCCGAAGGACAGATCGAGTGTCTATACTAGGGGCTTGAGTGATTACTTGTTTTGAAGCTTTGAGTGTCATTTGTGGTGAGATGAGGGTATTCATTGATGATCTGTATACACTTATTACTTTACACTTTGAGATTAGCATAGACTCATGCACTGCTACTATTGGCTTTATATTCGACTGATACCTCATTTGCTCCCACATTTATCTGATATTGCTTCTGCATTTCCTATTTGATTCCGCACTTAACTGTTGATTATAAATGTTGTAAAAGGATTTAAATTGGACCTCACTATGGACCTATGATCGTAGAAGTTCCCGGTTTCTTTGAGAAGTAGCGCGCCAAATTTGGGTACCTTGGCGGCAAACTTGGCATTCAGAATTGAGGCGTTACAAATGTATTAGTATTCTTTACCTTGTAACCATATAGCACTTTGAAGTTGAGCAAGAAATTGTAGAGATTGCTCTCATGTAACAAAACTCGTCATTTTTGGACGTTCGAGACGTTGGTCTTCCCCATGCGGTTGGACTACCACTACTTCATTATAATTGGATACCCAAAAGAATGGAAATGAGTGTACTATAATAGCATGAAGGGATGTACAAGCAACTTGGATTATGCACCTCATTTTGTAAGCAGGTTTTAACCATAAGGTTTCAGTCCACAACTATCTCGAATATTTCCATCACATTACTCTTATATCTATGTCATATTGTTCCTTTTTTTTTGTACGTTGAATTTGTCCGAAAGAGGTTTCGTGATGTGGGATGGTATGATCCCATGACGTGGTTATTTGTGACAGGAAATCCAAATCCCCAACAAACAAACACGTAAAACCCTATCTTACTTTTAATCATTGATATTCCTTAAGATGATCCTTTTTGTAGTCTTAGCATTATTATTTGGTATATGTAGTTGTGATTGCGGTATTTTTTACGATGGTTATTGTGGAGCATGTTGCATATCGACGAGCCAATAAATACACGCAAGCTGATATGTGGTACTATTGACAAAACATTGTAACAAACATTTACAAAAACAGAAGCAATTATATGCATATTTCTTTGAGTCCCAAAATAATTCTTGAGAAGCTAGATTGTCTCAGCGTCAATAACAAAATGATCCATTTTTTGTTGTATCCAAATTTATGTTGTAAATGTTGCCAAAAGTGGTTGTCTATAGAAGTGTGTTTAAAAAAAATATATAAAGTTGACAAATGAACTATCATGTTGAGTTAAGACAAGACTTAACTTATTAGGCCAGGATCAGAATTTGGATATTTCTGATGTGGGCATGGTGGAGTCCCTTGTATCCAGAGTGTCCTTTGGCGGATGATTAGCACACCAGATTTTAATCAGATATGCTACCATGGCCCATGCCCACTAGATCTCACAATGTACACCACCATTGCACAACTTAAGATATTTATATAAAAATAATTCTATTAGAGAAATGGGTTGTGCTCGAGTGCAAATGTCTCCCATGAACCCTCTGTGCGAACTCCCCTATGGGGCCCACCTGGGTTATGCCAATCATGAAGGTGGAGGAAGATTAAAAATTTGGATCGGTTCTATATGTATGCAAATTTCAACTCCGTTGGATCATCCTAAGCCCTTCATCCATGGCACTCAAGTTTAATGGTTTTAGAAGTTACCTCTATTTTAAGATTTCAAAACAATGATGAGTACGAGTATTAATTTGGACTTGTGCCACTTCATGGGGTAGTGAGTGTGACAAGGTTGAATTGATCACAAAGGGTCCCGCGTGTAAAAATAAAGATGTCTTCACTTGAGCCCTCAGTCTAGAAAATTATCTAATTGAGAATTTCTAGTTAACTCTAAATTACATTTTTACGAGAATGTCTCATGTGTACTAGATTAATGAACACACCACTAAGAAATAATATCCTTTGAATTACATATATATATATATATATATTTATTAAAGCAATACGGAGAGAGGCTCCAGAGAGTGTCACGTTAATTCTCTTTTGAAAGAAATATGCACGAAAAACATACATTGCTTTAAGGTGCCATGCCATTGTAGCTACGATTTTTTCTCAAAAAGTCTCTCCATTCGTATCCTCTAAGTCCTAAAGTCTCTCATTCAATATCCCCTAAAATCTCTCTATTTTTGCTACTGTTATTCTCACTCTCAATCTTATTTATCTTTCATCTTCTCAAAATTATAATTTTTCTATTTTAATATTTGAATTCCTAATTGCATCAAGGTATCTTTCTCAGAATAGTGGATTACCATATGCATGTCCAAACCAATGATTCAAATTGTCATCTCTTGTTTGTTTGATTCCTAAGATTTTCCTTCATTATAAAAAATATTAGACATTTAAATAAAGCAATCAAATGAAGATCGTCTAAACCAACTGCACATCAAATGTAAGTTGTGGAACCCCATAAAAAGAAGAACTATGTGATGTTGACATGGCGTTCTATACAGCCTCCTCCCATATTACTTTAATATATACTAGCATGAAGACCCTGTGTGACGCACAGGTTAAGTCCTGAATAATATGTTAAAACTAATATTCCATTTTTATAAATCTATTTGAAACAAACTAATTAAAAAATCCAAATCAACCAAATAATTATGAAACCAAACCTTTCATCACTTAATCCACGTCAGCATACACAATATAAAGGATTCATATGCATTTATGCTCATTTTGAATACTAAATAAAAACTTAAAAATAACCTTAATTTATAGAGTTGGAAAGCATCCCTTTAAATTGGGTTACATCCACACAAATGGGCCAAAGAAACATTTTATTGAAAAGGCACATATTTAGCCTAAGAGACAACTTTTATTGAAAAGGCACATACTATGTGTTTTGGAAATGATACATCCACAAATGGGCCCCAATAAGTTGATGTCGCTTCTCCTAAGGTAAGAATTGAGGTTTTTTTTAGAGTTCTTTTTTTTTGTTTTGTTTTTTGCAACCAACATTCAGCTTTAAAGAGAAAGAATAACAAAAAAATCTTTTAATTTGCTTGAGTTACCATATATTTCCATGTCATTCACTCAAATCTATTAATCTTATCTCATAAACCTAAACTTTAGAATTGGTTTTGATCCTTTCTATATGGGGAAATTTTAGATTCAACCAATTATAAAGAAACAGAGGCCTCAATAAGCACGGGCCTTTGTTGCTAAATTATCTCCTGAAGAGATGTTTTCTTATTGAGTCCTTGATAAGAACCATTTGATATTCAAACTTGATAAGAATATTAAATTGAATCTAATATAATGGAATTGATTGGAAGAAATATTCAGTTATCTTCAAAATTATCTTTATCTTCTTCAATTATCTCCACCGATTTAGCAAAGGCCCTAAAGTATCTCCAATAGTTATAAAACTTTCACATTCTTATCTTCCTTAATTGTTTGGACGGTTTTAATATATAAAACGTAGTGCATCATTAAGAGGTGATATCTATTACAAAAGAGAGAGACTAAGATAAAAGAAAATTAAATGGAGAAAAAAGGAACCATAATTCTAACCCTAACTCATCTTAAGTGGGCATCCACCCAAGATCCATATCTCATAACAATATCCTTATTATGAGATTCATTTATATAATACAAGGCTTAAACGGATAGTATCTTATAGAATTCTTTTGAAAAATAGATTTCTTAATTCATGAATTCCCTCTTTTTATTAAAACTATGTTGCACGAGATACAAGATCAGCCCCTATTATCATGCCATTTTCATAAATATGGAAACAAGTGATAAAGGGTTTCTAACCCTTTGGGCTGGACTAATCCCTCCGAGCCCAAAGAAAAGTCGGGTAAAACCTCTGTGGCATGATAATTAGTGAACTCAACCTTCGGTTCCTGAAGAGGTGGGAACCAGAGATCGATACCAAAAACTCTAGCTCCGGGAGTGTCTTACATGTTCGAAGTTACCTCTCATATGTGTGAGATCCGAAACCTGCTCCACCGTTGTAACAAAAATGAGCAACAAGAGGATCAACAAGCCCTTCCATTTAAATGTGAGTATTCAAATATTTATACTTTGGGTATCCAAGGTCTTTAGACGGTGTGCTATTTTGTATAAACTTAATATTTATCTATGATGCACCCATCCAATTCAACAACCATTTCCCCCCTACCCTGCAGAATTCTCATTGTTGTTATGGATCAATGTTTATCATACATTTTCTACCATATATTTTTGTAATTTTAATAGGTATCTCATAGTTGTCAAAATCCCGCTTTAAATTCTATTCCCTCAAAATTCATTAACGTCAAGCAAACTTTTTTACATTTACTTTCATTGTTATTTTTTGTCATAGTTTTTTTATTTTTGATCAATTTTTGCATGGTTATGAGATGGATTTGTTTTATTTTATTATATAAGATTTTATTTTTGAGCATGGACATGGTGATTCTGCAAATTAGATTTTTTACATCTATATTTTTTTTTCTTTTAGATAAAGTTTTATTACAATACCAGTGGAATCTAATTTAGTCTCTGATAAAGTTTTATTCACATAAAATCTTTATACCCATCTGATTAGTCTCTGACTTGACTATTTTAATTTTTATGGATGTATTAGAATGCTATTTTGTGTAAACTTGATATTTATTTATGATGTGCCCATCCAATTCAACAATCTGGCAAGAATATTTGTTTCATTTGAAGATAAGATCAAGCATGAACAAATCTATTTTCAATAGCGATAAAAAAACTTAAAATTAAATATTAATCAGGAGGGAGATTTCTTACTATCGTATCTATAACAGGGAATTTTACCAAATAATTGTCATTAAACTTGTATTAGACGGATTTAACCACAAATACACCAAAACACCCATTTTGGTGTTCGTACACGGATTTTTGACGCCTTTACCCCTCCTTGTTCGATCGACATCGTTTTTTCCACCTTTTAATCCCTCATGTCATATCTCATATAGAAGTTCATCTCCCGCGTTTTTCTCTCTTTCCCTCTCTGCATGCCTTCTCCCCTCCCTCCTCTCTCCTGCCCTCTCCCACTCTGCTTGCCTTCTCTCCTCCCTCCTCTCTCTTTCCCTCTCGCTCGCTCTACACGACATGAGGTGAATCTGTTCTTTCTTTCCCTCTTCCTCTCCAGCTTCACCCGATCAGTGAGTTTGGAATTGTCATCTCACACCGGCAGTCAGCGATGCTTTCTCGTTACCAAAGTTGATAGAGAAAATCTTGCATATGAAATATGGTTTCTCTAGCCAAGAAAGGTGAGAACTTGCATAAACTATCCATTTTTTGTTGTTACAAGTGCATGGCAGTGCCTTTGATTTCCTTTTGAAATTTTGAGTTTAGATTGCCCAGCACCCAATGTTCTGTAAGTTTGAAATGGATTTCTAAAAATGGATGTATGGCCATTTGAAATCCCAAAACAAGGGCTTTTGGAATGCTTGGGTTCTCTATCCCATAGTTGTTCTTTACTATTTATTTCTTGTTTGATTTACTTATTTGGATATGGGCTTCGATTCCATTATCTTGGCAGTTTTGGTAGGCATCAATTTTCCCATGTTCTGTTTCTTTAATACGATTGTACGAGATTTGGAATACATCCCTGTCTTTCTATGCTATAGTAATTTTTTTCCTTAAGATATATAGTAACTTTTTTAGCTAAAATATGTGATAGTAATTTTGGATTGCATTGCTGTTCATTATTTTGAAGCTTATAAAGATATGGTTTCCATTTGAAACTGATTTATATACTTTTTTTCTTTTTTGTTATGCTTTTTCTTGGAATGAGGTTATGTATGAGAATGAGTATTTATGATTTGAGGGCATGTTTAAGATAGATGAGTATAGTTTGTATTTTTTTAGCTGTTAAAATGATAGTGAATTCCTAGAATCTCTATGAGATTGAGTGATTTATTCATTACTTGACATAGACAGTAACAACCATAAGAAATTGCATTCAAATGGGTTATGGATTTTTGCCTTGTGGTTTAATATATAAGCTCTCGTCCACAAGGTTAAGAAAGCTTTAGATACTCGAACAAAATCCAATACTTGGAGATTTATATATCCTTTACTTTGGAGAGGAAGACTTCAAATATGTAGATTTTTTTTCTTCAATGAATGACAAGCGGAAAGAAGCTGACGGTGTTATGGATTAACCCTCCCCACAATCGAGTTTTAGAGATTTGATAGCTGAAGCAATGGTCTTTAAGGTCCCCCTCCTCCCCCGATCGAGCTTTAGAGATTTGATAGCTAAATCAATAGTTAGGGAGCCCCTCATCATTTTCTATCCCTTATTGCTTCCTTCCCCAATCCAGCTTTTTCCTTTTGCCCACCTTATTTCCCATCGTCATCAAGGCTTTTTTTTCCTCAAAGTAAGTAATCACTTTGGTCATGTACAAGTAATCTCGATTGTCATTTACACGGAATCTAGCAATTCCTTTCCTAGTATATTATCATGTGTAGAAAAACATAAAAATCGAACTACTCGTGTTTCCATCTAATCTTGGAGTTTGGTCAGCGAATTACTAATGACCTTTTCGCCTAGTTAATAATATGAGATTCCAGTACTTTGGACTAACATACAGGCTATAGAAAGATGTTAAGAGTTCAGGATCAAACGTAATTTATAACACACCCTATAAATAATGGTAATGATCTTGTTGTCATATAAATGATGTTAAAATCAAAATCTGGGGGAAGTTGGTAAGTATTTTCCATTGTTTATGCAAGTCATTATACAGTCATTATCGTTTTGTTTTAGGATGCAAAAAATTGGAGGAGAACCTATAAATTACTGAAACGATATCGTTATCAGAAAATTCTCAATAATCGAAATTAAGTGAAATTGTGAGTCATTCTCATTTTTTATGCATCTCAATATAAAGTCAGTACTATTTTGTTGTTGGATACCAAAATTGGATGAAAAAAATAAAAAGTATAGTAACGATATTATTATCAAAGAAATTTTTCATTTTTCGAAATAAAAAGTATAGTAACGATATTATTATTAAAGAAAAATTTCATTTTTCTCAATAATCGAAATTGAGTGAAATTGTGAGTCCTTCTCATTATTTATGCATCTCAATATAAAGTCCCTACTATTCTATTGTTGGACACGAATATTAGATGAAGAACAAAAAAATTATGGCAACGATATCGTTATCAAATAACAAATTTCCTTTTTCTCAAATTTGTTTATGCATCTTAATATAAGTTCCCCATTAATCTGTTGTTGGACACTAGAATTGGAAGAAGATAAAAATTATAGTAACGATATCGTTATGAAAGTTAGCTTTCCTTTTTTCCAATCTAAGTCTTTTAAACATCTATGTCTTTTGAACATGTTCAAGTGGAAAATGCCCACGCTTGAAATTCATTATTCCTTGTATTTTGATAACTTCATCGGGTAATGACAACAATGAAGTTTGCTTTATAAATCATTTAGCATTGCTTAACAAATTTATTTTAGTCAAGAGCAATGGTTTTGGTTTTTTTCATTTTTTTTTAATTGACAGAATATTGTTCGTCTGTGACATCGTCTATGCATCTTTTAATAGAGTCGCTATGATGTGGCTTCTAGGAGTGAATTATATTGATGCCCAAAGTAATATGTCAAATTCAGTTGGATTATCATTCTTGTGACACACCTTGCATGTGTCTGTCAATTTAGTTAGATAGCTTGTAGTTTTACTCTCAAGACTATGTGCCTGTAGCAAGATGTCTGAAAGTGATTTACTAGTCATATTCCATTTCTGTGGACAATTTGTTAGGGATAATGGAAGTCCAATTTATAATGGAGGTTGCCCAAAGATGGCGTTCCTGAAAAGATCCATAATGTATTCACAATTGGTCCAAAAAACATGTGATCTCTCAAATGGGAACAAGCTTGGACATATCCCAAATATACAATACTTTCATCAGAATGAGAAGGTATGTACTTTAGTTGGCATAACAAACGATGACGATGTAAAGATTATTTTCAAAGCATCTGTGGGGGATGCCAGTGTAGTGTACTTATACATCCAGCCAAGCGCGGTTCATACAATAGATCATCAATGGAATGAACAAAGGTATGCTATGATTGGACTTTTTATTTTAAAAAATAAGTCTTAATACTGAGAAGCTTGAATTTTATCTCTATGCAGAATGAGATCTAGCAAAGTTGTTCAGCCTAGTAGTCCGCCTTAAATTCTTATAAAAAGGTCAGCACTAAGTAGGGATATAGCTATACTAGCCTAAATGCTCGATAATTATATACTTAACCATCCAGTTCTTTCTTTCATCCCGCAGGGATGCAGTCGGACGGGTTCTTTACCACCAAGAACTTAACACCAACATTCGTATCAACGAGGATGTGAATTTGAATAATACACTACCATCTCCGAAGTATGTTATTTCCTATTTTATTTCGCTTATTGATCCATAATTGTTTGGTTTCCATATTTTTGCTTTCATCTATTCGTTGTAATTTTGATATTCTAACTTTTGGAAACGTGTGGAACGTCATCCCTCTAAAGCATCTTGTGATTTTTTTTAATCTAGCAACACATGTCCACATTATAATTGATTTTTATCTTCTTTGATATGGACAAATTACTCTGCCAAGACTTTCTTCCAAATGCAATATTTGTAATGATCACTCTCATTTATCATGCAGGGTTAACCCAATGAGGAAAGGATCTGACTTGGCATAAAAAACTATCGCGGTCGTCAAAGAATTTATTTTGCAACAGTCATATCCATCTGTAGTAGACCTTGGCGCTGATTTTGATTTGCCCTTTTCACAAGGAGGCTACACCTGCAGAGGAGAAGAAAATCCATTTGCAAAGATTGACGTTGGGTTGGAGATTGACAATGACTATCTTGATTCTCTGCATGTGGATACAGAAAATTATAAAGGAGGAGACTACACCTGCAGAGGAGAGGAAAATCCAGTTGCAGAAAAGTGATGTTGGGTTGGGGATTGACAATGACAATCTTGATTCTCTGCAATTGGATACAGAAAGTTGTAGAGAAGGAGGCTACACCTTAGGAGGAGAAGAAAATCCATTTGCAGAAAAGAATGTCGGGTAGGGGATTGACAGTGACAATCTTGATTTTCTGCATGTGGCTACAGAAAGTTGTAGAGAAGGTCTGACAGGTTATGGCCAAGGATTTTCCAGGTAGACTGAAGTGAGGCTGAAAAAAATACAAACTCGAGGCGCTGCTGTCACATTCCTAGACATACCATCAAACGACTCTGAAGCTGATAGAGTTTTTACAGATGTCACTGTAGGAGGCACTATTCAGGTAGCACCAGATTTGCGTAAGGCATCAGATATTATCGACACCATGCAAGCAGCGGATGATTTGCTTTCCACGCCACCCCAGGAAGATTCGCCGCATGAGATGTGGAAGGGCAGGGTGTTTAATAGCAGTGATGCATTCAAAAGCACATTGGCCAAATTTGCGATGTATAAGAACTTCTGCTTAAAACCATTAAGGACCAATAGATTTGAAAGCAACGGCAAGGTGTAGCCATCCTACATGTCCATGGCGCATCCACGCTTCTATTATGGAGGCAGGTCCTCAAATTTCAAAGTTAGGACACAATCCAAAGCATAATTGTTCAGGACCACTTAATGGAACAAAATATCCTCAGGCAACGTCAGGTTTGATTGTGGAGTTTATCAGAGAAAGACTTAGAGTCCATCAAGATTACAGGCCAAAGGAAATTATGTCTGACTTTCAGAAGGAATTTGGCGTTCAAATATCTTACAGGAAGGCCCATATTGCAAAGGAAATAGCTATGAAACACATTCGCAGTTCTTTTGAGGATTCATACAAGATCCTATCTGATTATCGTTTGGAGCTGAAATGCACTAACCCGAGCACAGTTGACAACTTGTAGACAGAAGATGATCACTCATTTCAGAAATATTATGACTATTTTGGTGGATGTGCTCGATCTTTCAAATCATCAATCAGGCCAATAATAGCCCTTGATGGGACACACCTCCAGGGAAAATACCCAGGAGCCTTACTCATTGTGATTTGTCAGGATGGTGACCATGGGCTTTTTCCACTAGCTTATGCTATTGTGGAGTCTGATTGCTATGCGACTTGGTCATGGTTTCTAGCAAATCTGGATGAAACCTTGGAACATGTTCACAATCTTACAATAGTGTCGGATCGAATGAACAAACTAACCAATGCAGTGAAGGATGTACTTTCAACCACAAAACACTGTTACTGCTGCCGTCACATTTCATAAAATATTCAAGCGAAATTCACAAATGATGGAATCATCATGAAGTTTTGGTGCGCCACACGTTCAACGTGCGTCTGTGAGTACGATAACTACATGGCAGAAATCAGTTCAATTGATGTAGGGGCTCATGATTACATTAACGCGATCGGTCGCCAGCATTAGGCAAATGCATTCATTGAGGGACAACGTTACGACATGCTAACTATGAATATTGCAGAGAGCACAAATAGCTTGTTGAAAGGATATTAGGGAGCTACCCATCACACAACAGATAAAGTCGATACGGGCAAAGCTGATGGAATTTTACCAGAATATGTGTGAAAAAGGGCTAAACATGAAGACAAGAGTCACCCCTTATGTAGATAAGATCATTAACTGTGAGGCAGAAGCCTCACGGAGACTCAAATGTTGGCAGGCTGGGGAATTAGAGTTTCAGGTATTGTCGCCAGAGTACACGGATGTTGTACACCTCGATAAAAGGTCATGCACATGCCGCAAATGGGACCTCCTTGGCATTCCTTGTTCACATGGCCTTTGTGCTATTAAACTCAAGCGATATGATCCGTATGACTTCTGTGAGCATTGGTTTTCCAGTGACTGCTATCAAGCAACTTATAATGATGTCATTCTATGCACGCGTGATGAAAAATAGTGGGATCCTAGAAGTGACGAGCCTGTGTTACCCCCGGTAGCTCGAAGACAGCCTAGAAGGCCGAAAAAAATGTCGGATACGACAGCCCTCAAATTGGTGGGCCTTAAAAAAAATTTATCCAAGCCCTAGCTTTGGACATTTTAAGAAAAAGAAAAGCCTTAGTTTACAACCTCGGACATTCTCCCATGTTGCATTAGCCGGGGAGAAGCCTTGCCAATGGACCAAGATTTCTGAATTTCCTTTCCGTACACAACGATCAAGGACAGCTCCAGGATTGGGAATCGCCTTTCCATTCATTTCAATCACTAAAGGTAGCTGAGACCGAGTGATGATATTAGATCCAAACTTTTTCTTGAGTAAAGAGACGTGGAAGACTGGATGGATTTGAGCACCACCGGGCAAGTCTAGCTTGTATGCGACGGCCCCAATGCGTTGCAGAATTTTGAATGGATCATGATATTTAGGAGAGAGTTTCAAATTTTTTTCTCATAGACAGACATTTGCCTATATGGCTGTAACTTTAGGTAAACCCAATCACCAACGGAAAACTCCCTCCTTGGAGTCATAAATACGTTTCATCCTTGCCTGGGCCTCCTTGATATTCTCCCATAACTCCTTGATCACTATATCCCTGTCAAGTAATTCTTGTTCGACCGTGGCCACCTTAGAGGTGTCGGGTATGTAAGATAAAAGACTTGAAGGTGGACGCCCATACACCACTTCAAATGGTGTCATTTTAATGGTTGAATGCCAGCTTGTGTTATAACAAAACTCTACCCATGGTAGCCATTTGACCCAGTTTCTAGGTTGGGAACCTGTTAAGCAACGTAGATACATTTTAAGGGTCCGATTCACCATCTCACTATGGCCGTCCGTTTGGAGATGATATGCGGAGCTGAAAATGAAGTCGGTGCCATTTAACTGGAATAGGTCCCACCAAAACATGCTGGTAAAGGTTGGGTCGCAATCGCATACAATGGACCTAGGCATTCCATGTAATCGAAATATTTGATCAAAGAAAACTTGTGCAACTCCCATGGCTGTATATGGATGAGATATTGCAGTGAAGTGGGTATATTTCGATAACCGATCTACCAAAACAAATATAGTAGATTTTCCTTTGAAAATTGGTAACCCATCAATAAAGTCCATGGAGATGTCTTCCCATACCTGATTTGGTATTGGTAAGGGCTGAAGGAGGCCCGCAGGAGTGAGGTGTTCAGTGTTGTTTTGTCGGCAAGCATCGCAATTCCGAATATACTCCTTGATTTGCCCTCGCATACCCTTCCAATAGAATTTTGATCGGACTTGATGCAGAGATTTTATGAATCCCTCATGTGTGGTATTATGAAATTGCCTGATTATATCAATGATGAGAGGAGAGTCCTCAACCAAGTAAATTCTATCTGTAAATATTAGAAGCCCATTTTGAATTTTCCAAGGGCCCACAACTTCTCCTTCTTAGACCAATTGTAGTAGACGTTGGAGAGTTGGGTTTGTTTGGATTACTTCTTTGATTGCTTCCACCCAATTTGGTATGGGCCGAGAAATGGCTAAAAGATTTCCAGAATTCGCTGCCATATCTTCTCTCCGAACAAGGGCGTCGGCTTCAATGTTTTCCTTGCCTCTCTTGTATTTGATGATGTAGTCAAACCCCATTAGCTTGTAAAGCCATCTTTGTTGTGCAACGGTTGTAATCTTTTGGTCCCACAAATGCTTGAGGCTTTGATAATCTGTTTGCACCTCAAACTGCCTCCCCAAAAGATAAGGCCGCCACTTATGTAGGGCAAGGACAAGAGCGAGTATTTATTTCTCATATGTGGAAAGGAAAATATTTTTTTCCTTGTAGAGCACAATTGAAAAAAGCAATTGGTCGCTCCTGCCTTAAAATAACTCCAATACTCGATCCTGATGCATCACACTCCACAATAAAGGGTCTTGAAAAATCTGGAAGGGCTAGCACTGAGGCGTTGGTCATAGCTTCCTTGAGTTTTTGAAATGCGTCTTCAGCCGGTGGACTCCATGAAAAGGAGTCTTTCCTGAGCATCTTTATGAGCGGGCTAGCTATTTTACCGAAATCTTTAATAAATTTTCGGTAATAACCGGTTAACCTAAGGAAGCCACGTAATGCCTTTGTTGATTTGGGCTTTGGTCCAGTCCACCATTGATGTTATCTTGTCGGGATCCACACCCACACCTGTATTGGAATTAATGTGGCCCAGGTACTGAATTTCCCTTTGGCCAAATTGACATTTTTCCATGTTGACAAATAATTGGTGAGACTTAAGGATAGAAAATATAATACCCAAATGCCTTACATGTTCATCCCAAGTCTTGCTATAGATTAAAATATCATTAAAAAAAAACAAGAATGAATTTTCTCAAATAATTTTGAAATACCTCATTCATGAGGACTTGAAAATGTTGATGGCGCGTTGGTGAGGCCAAATGGCATGACCAAGAATTTGTAACGGCCTTGATGTGTGCGGAACGCTGTCTTTTTAACATCATTTGGATGCATCCGGATTTTATGATAGCCAAATCATAAATCCAACTTTGAAAAAAATTTGTGCTCTGTGCAATTCGTCGAAGAGTTCATCAATCACAGGGATAGGAAATTTATCTTTGATTGTGATTTTATTGAGAGCCCTGTAATCAATACACATCCTCCATTGCCCATCATGTTTCTTCACCAAGAGAACCAGAGACGAATATGGGCTGTTACTAGGGCAATAACCCTACTTGATAACATTTCGACCACTATCTTTTCAATTTCAGATTTCTGATAGTTGGCATATCTATATGCCTTAACACAAATAGGCCCTTGTCTTGGAAGTAGTGGAATCTTGTGATCATGCACACGTTGTGGTGGAAGGCCCTTAGGTTCGGTGAACACCTCCTTATTATTTGCTAAAATTTGTTTCATTTGCACTGGAATGTTGGAGCTTGTTTGGTACATTTGTGGGGTCCCCAAAGAGAACATCTATAACAAAACTCCTCCTCTCTTTTTTCTGGTTGTCTGGTTCATGTGCTCTCCACTAATTAGTTTATTTTCAGGGATAGATAGGCCTTGCGGTGTTACCTCCCTATCCTTGAAATGAAACTTCATTTGTAATTTTGAGAAATCCCAGACAATAGGTCCCAATGTACAAAGCCACTGAGTCCCTAAGACCACATCATATCCTTGTAAAGGTAATAAATAAAAGTCAACAATGATAAGGACTCCTTGCAAATTAAGCTGGATGTTTATACATTTACCTGGGCTGATCAGGTTGTCTCCAGACGCCGCCACCACCTCAAACCTGCTCCCAAGTTGTGTCATTAATCCTGCTCTCTATGCTACCCGTTCACAAAAAAAAGTTGTGAGTACTGCCCAAATCCACAAGGACATACATAGCTGTACGTCCAAGACTGCCTTTAACATTTCAGGTGCATGTGCCCCACTAATAGCATGGAGTGAGATTTCTGGTGTTTCCGCGATTTCAGGTGCAACCTTGTCATCTTCTTCCATTATGATGTCGCCATCATCCTCCTCCTAACATGATTCAATGATCAACAATTTTTTACAGCGATGTCCCGGGCTGTATTTCTCGTTACAATTGTAACATAGACCTTTATTTCGATGCTCTTGGAGCTCTGCAGCAGACAGTTTCTGCACCGGAATTGATGTCTAGGTGTTGGGAACGGCCTTGTTTAGTTGGAAAGTGGGTCTCAGAGCAGGTGGAGTTGCTCGTCGTTGGGACAGATTCCGGGCTTCGTACAAACGGGCCAACCCAATGGCATCAAATAAAGTAGGGGGTCTGCTAGCTTGTACCTTAGTTCTAATAGAATATCTCAACCCACTAACAAAATAACTTACCTATCGAGTTTGAGGAAGTGGCCCGACCATGGCAAGTAACTTTTCGAATTGAGTTTGATAGCCCCGCATCGATCCAGTCTGTTATAGTTTGGTTAGTTCACCGAAGTAATTGCAGAACTGGCTTGGACCATAATGAGAGAGAAGCCCATCTTTGAATTCTCCCCAAGTGATAGCAGCTATCTCTTGGCGCAATAATTGGCACCACAGTTGAGCGTCACCCTCGAGATGAAAGATGCAAGTGATACGCGTTCGACTTTCGGGGTTTCATGAAATTGAAAGAACTGTTCGGCTCTTCATAGCCAACTGGTTGGATCCTCTTCACCTTTAAAACATGGAAAATCCAGCTTCACGACTTTAGGTGCATATGAACTGATGGAACCAGGGTGCTAAAATCCACCTTAGCCATTGTTTTTCCCCCCGATTACCCCGACCGGAAGTTCGTGAGTTATCTCCACGTTCTTGCCCAGTTTGAGTTGCTATTTGCTCCACTCGAACAGCAAGTTGATCAAACATCTCGGTCATCCGAGATAGGATGCCTCGCTGGCCAGTAGAAAGCGACGCCATTGCTTGCTCAAGTTGCTCCACTCGCTGGTCCATTCCTAAGCTTTGATACCACTTTGGTACAGCCAGGCCAACACGTTCATTCCCTATCTTGAACACTCAGGTAATACAAGAAAAATTGGGTCACTTCGAGGGGACCGGATCCTCCAATTAAACTCAATAGAGTTGGAATAAACCAGCCTTTTTTTATTACTCCAACCACTTCATTAAATACAGACTTATCTCTACTGTACTTATCCAAATAATAGGAACAAACTCAGCAACAAACTCAATAATAGCAAAAGAATAGGAACAGACTCCACAATAGCAAAATAATAGGAACTACAACCCAAGAATAGGGCCTACAACAGACTCTAACAACCTTGACTCATTCTACTTGGCTTGTGCATGTAATAAATGCCTAGTAATTCTAAGACTTGTATTTCTAGAAATGGATAAATTTGATGGAATAAAGATGAGGTGGATATCCAAAATAAAGATGGTGTCCCCACAGTCTACATCGTCCATTGACCCGTAACAATATATTTAAAAGAATATCAAATGTGGTAATTGCTTACTAAGGATGCAAAAACTTGTTGGGAAAACAATGCAAATTAGATAGAAGAACATATTAGGGGAGAGCAACTGACTCCAAGTTGATGATGCATAACATGCTCTAATAGTGTACCCCACTCACATAGGAGTCGTTTGGTAACTCTAATTTGATGAATAAGAGCTAATTAAATTAAGGTCTAGAATAAAAGTTCTTTAATCATGAGTTATTTTGGGAGACATGCTTGTTCGTTTATAATGCATTGATCAAATGGGTGAGATCCTTGCTTCGTCGATTTAGTATTGGAAATAAAATAAACTGTACCAGAGCAGCCAATTCCCAAGTCAAAACCATAGAAACAAAATAAGCACTAGGAAAAATTTATACACAAAAACAAAGAGGAATCATAAAAGGGAAGGGAAACAATACCCATAAGGGACGATCAAATTCAACTAAAAACCCCGTCGTAAGAGAAATCTAATGAAATACTGAATAAAGCACCAGGTCAATTGGCAAGAACACTATGATCCCATTGGTCTCTGAAAACGGGGAAAGAGCCATCATAAGTCTATGCCAAGGCATTTGAGCTCATTTTCAAGTTCGATTGCAGCATCTTGGTAGCTGCTCTTCTTCCACAAGGGTGCATAGTCTGATTACTAAATATAAGTTCTAATTGTGAAATTTGATTAGAGGTTTATCAATCACTCAAATTAGTAATAAGCTCTACTCAATCCATTTATATGACTGTTTCAAATGTACAAAAGAAAGGAACCCTAAAGCAAGAAGAATGATTAACAGCTTGGTAATGCGGACTGGTTCCTCCAATCTGCATATTTACACTAGCCCATGGCATTATACAATGCTCACCCACCCCCCCAACACACAAAATACCTGACTGGACAATGCATCTTAGAAATCCTAACATTCAAATGAGCCCCTACTTAATGCTTCCCACCCAATATCAAGATTAATTGTTATTGATAAATAAAACCATCTGCAAAAGCTAACATGTGTACTCATGAAAAAAAAATATCAGACAATTAGAATCAGTGAGTTTATGAGTGTACCCCAATAAACTCAAGCACAGTTATTGAGCACTAATGTTGAAAAGAATGTAGTTAATAACCCATTATCCCTAACCCTTCACCAGTTCACCATATCCATTTGTGAACTTCTCCCCTATGGTAGGACTGTTTTTCAGGCTTCTAACACACCCTTGCCAATAGAGGGTGGTTTCCTTGGAATCCTTCTTTGACGGCCTGCCAATGGAGTGTTTCATCACTGCCTCCCAATGGATTCCTTCCTGAACAACATCCCTATTTGTATGATGATTTTGGGAGTTTTGGAGAGAACCCACCCAACAATCTGGTTCTATATTTTCATCGAATTAGTATTGGAAATAAAATAAACTTTAAAAGTCAATCTACAGCTCTCTAAAAGATGGAGACAAGTATTTGTCTATAACTATAAGAGGTTGCAACTATAAGAGTATTTGTCTAGTACCTAAAATAAACTATGAGAGGTTTCTTCAAATTTGGGTTTTTCCATGGCTGCAACTTCCAGACAACCATTTGTCTGCAAATACCGCAAACTAGATCCTGTCTCTAGAACCACACAATTCCAATAGTTATAGAAACTGAAAATGAAAATGAAAATCAGAAAATAGAGAATGTGGAAGAGAGGAGAATAGAAAAGATCACCTTCACTGAAATCTGAAATGGAAGATGACGTTCGAGCAGTCGTCGGGAGTTCCGCTGGAGGATCTAGCTGGAATTGCTTAGAGGGCAGGGAGCGGAGGGGGAAAGCAGGAGCAGTGACGTGCAAAGAGAGGGAAAGGGAGAGCAGGGAGCAGAGAGGGAGAGGGAAAGAGAGAGCTGAACCCGTAGCACAGGGAGAGGGAAAAGGAAAGCAGGAAGCGGAGAGGGAAAGAGAGCGCTGGAGCTGTAACGTAAGGAGAGAGAAGGTGAGAGCAGGTAGCGGAGGAGTAGGAGAAAATGACGGGAGAGGAAAAATTTTGGGGAAGAAAGGAAACAGAATTGTTCGGAAATGAAAAATGATGTCATTCGCAGCTCTGGGGGTAAAGACGTCAAAAATCCATGTTCGAACAACAAAATGGGTGTTTTGGTGTATTTGTAGTTAAATCTGTCTAATACAAGTTTAAAGAAATTTATTTAGTAAAATTTCTATATAACATTGTAAGTCTTTTTATAATTTATTATTAACATATAAACTTTTAAAAAATACATTTCATTTTACTAACTTATGTTTTATTTTGTCTACAGTATTGCAGATGAAAGATATTGACACCCCTCTAGACATTGGGACAAGTAGTTTAAGTAATCAAATGGAAAATGAAGACATTGCTTCAATGTCTAACCCTGGAACAAGTGGAAGAAGGGAACATTAATTGTTAAATTTTCTTTTTCTTTTTCTTCTCAACTATGTTAAATTGATTATCATTTAAATGACTTGAAAAAATAACTACCTTATTTCTTATCCAACTCTTCATTGGAAACTAAATTCATTAGTTATTCTTTTGCGTTAACTTGATTTAATTTGAAAATTCTTTTATATTCTACTATTATAGTATGATATTTATGTGTGAATGCAGTTGTAACCCCGCGTCTGTGTGGCTCTCATCATTTCTATTGAATAATAAGAAAAAAATTGAAATGTTGATTCTAATTATAGGGCCTTGGCAAAGCACAGCACAGGGCTTTGTTGCTAGTTTTATATTACAACTCATTTTCCTTAACAAAGGATTTCAATTTCATATATACTTTAACAAACAAGATAACATATAAAACTATAATGATATGTCTTCTCTGTTAAAAAAAAAAAAAAAAACTGCTTCTATTATGCTGTACATATCACTCTTTTGCCCCACCCCAACCAATTAAATAACTAATTAATAGTAGCACAACATATATATGGTAATAATATTAATGGAAAAGAGCATAATACCTACATGGACTTTGGTCATTTTACAGAGCACTCCCTGCACTTTGGTATTTTGTACTAAACCTACATGTAGTTCTAATTAACATGCAAAACTACGGATTCTGTTAGTATTAACGGCGTATGCCGTATAAGTGGTGTATTGTCCATTGTGGCGGCAAATTACTTGTTGAAAAAAACTTATTTGCCCTTGGGGAGAAAAAAATCACAAGCCCACTTTTTTTTTTCTTTCTTTTTTTCTCATTTCCTCTTTCCAAAATTTTGACCTAATCGATGTGCAACTCTATCTCCAGCCAGATTCAGAAAATATCCGGCCTACGCTCCGCCGTGCGCTTCCATCTCCGGCCATCTCCTCTCATCTGAAGTAAATAACAAAATAAATCTGCAAAGAAAGAAGAAGAAGAATATTGGATCGATTCAAGTGCTTACAGTTTGTAGGTGGAGCTGGTGCTTCTCTGCCTTTGCAAGTTATCAGTGGTGACTGTGAAATTGCACGTCTTCAATGCAGATGACATGATTGTGTTTGCGGGATTGAGGAAGGCACGTGTTAAAGTTTTATTGAGAAGTTCTGAAACAGTGTTTAGCTTTGAAGTTAATCTTTGGATCTTTTTCCATCAAGCATCTTGGGCTGCTGTGGGGAGCTAAGCTAGGGTCCATGGCTATTTGGGATGTTGTTATCATGAAGTTTCAGAAGAAGTTATTAGCTTGGGACATGTATTATTTATCTTTTGGTGGTTGCAATATGTTGATTAAGCAATGCTGGCCAATTTGCCCTTGCATATATGATTCTCTTCAAGATGCCAGTTGGGGCTACTGATAAGAGTTGAGAGCATCCGTGGGAAGTTTTCATGGGAAAGATGTAGAGGATAAAAGGCCCCATTTGAAGAAGTGTGAAAATGTGGTCTAGCCAAACGAGAAAGGAGAATGGGTGGTTTGGAGAATGGAAGATATTTTGCAACTTGACGGTCGCGAGCTAGCAGTGGAGATCGCAGATGAAGGAATCGGCCTTCTCCGCGACAAGGGACACGTTGCCGGAGCACCGCTCGAATTCTTCGTTCGAGAGGAAGAGCGGCATGGAGCCCTAAAAACAAAACAAAAACAATGAAAGAGGGAATACTGTGGAGAGAGAATGAAAGGAGATTATGAATAAGATGGAGATTGAAGGGAGAAGAGAGAGAAAGAGACATGGGAATGGGGCTTAGGTGGTTGAGATGCCTGAATGACGTCGCCACATCATCTTCCGCAATATCAAACTCTCGAGGTGGGGCGATTTGGAAGACAGAAGGCCAGAGCTTGATGTTTGAATAGCCAAAGCTTCTGTGAAGTAAGCTGTCACACGGTGAATTGGGGCTCCTTTTGGAGAGGCAATCTTACCCAACCTAGAATTTGGGTCTATTAGGTTTCGTTGGTGGGAGGGACAATGACCTGTGATTGATTTAGGATTTCGGTGGGGTGATGAGAAATGGTGTGGGTTTGGGATTTTATGGGATTGTAGGAATTTATTTTTGAAGAAGATTGGCAGTAGGGGTTAGAGAATAATTAATCTGGATATGCAGATGTGCATACGAGAGAGGGAGAAGAGTCGATTTGGTGAACGCCAAGACACATCTTATATATGAAGGGGTAAATTCGTCATTTCTTACTTTCCATCATAGCCGTCTGTATTTACATTGTGGTTAGAACTACATGTAGGTTTAGTACAAAATACAAAAGTACCGGGGGTGCTCTGCCAAATGATCAAAGTACAAGTAGGTATTCTGCTGTTTTCCCAAATATTAATCTTCATAGCAGATTTTTCAGAGAGATTTCAGAAGAGAGGTGATTTACGAGAAACTCCTTTCCTCTTGTTCATCATCTTGGGCTTTCAATTCAAATTGCAAGGCGAATTATACTCATCCAAGTTATTGAATGAGTTGTTCTTCTCATTTGAGTGAATTTAGTCAGTGAGTGAGATCAACTCAACATTTTTATTCTCCTTATTCACCTCCATATCCATCTCCATCTCCATTATTTGAGACGATTCGAAAGCATCACATCCATTATTCTCACTCTCATACAAAACCAGCATATTTCCAATTTAAACAAACTCCAAATTCACAATAAACCAATCACACAAAAAAAAAAAAAATCATAAATCTTGATCATCATTGCATTAATCAAATTTTATTGTGTTTCACCTTGCATGCAATGGAGCAATAGCGATTTTGCTCGACTAGCATTCTTTCACACCTCATGCAATTGGGTCCAGTCTCATTCGATTTTGTTGGTGGTTTAGGGCATGTTTGGCATCATTCTAGTGGGATGTTTCCATGTTTCCATGAGATAAGGTTGTAGAAAACATATTTAGTATGTGTAAATCGTTGTTCTGGATTTTAATCTCACCTGGAAAAATCTCATATTCTTATTCCGTTGGCATAAGAAAGTGGGAATGAAAAAACTTTATTATTATTATTTTTTAGAAACACCTTGCTGGCATAATTGTTTATTACTTATCTCTTGCCTTTTAAAGAATGACAAACCGCATGGCTTTGTTAAAGTTTATATGAAGTTTGAAATCCTCTGTTGAATAAAGCCCCGTGATAAGCTTGGGGCCAAAATTGAAGATATATTAAAATTTAAGAGTTTTTAAATATAATTAATGAAAATTAAATCTAAAATAATATATTATAAAGAATAGATAAAAGGAATTATATTTTGTTGGATTATAAAATCCACTAAAAATAATATCTTTATTTTCAAAAAGATAATCCATAGAAACAAAAAGAAATACCAAATGCTAGTGGATTTGAAAAAAAAAAAAAAAACTAAACAAATTGATAAAAATAAGATCTTGCTCTCCTAGGAAAAAAATAATGTGTAAAAAAACCCAATGAAATCACGAAATGCAATCATAATCTCTTCGAAAAATAAAATCCACAAAACTCAAAGGAATAAAAATACTCAATATAATGGATAATAATGAGATTTTCATGTCTTAGTAAATAAGAATAAAAACTAACAAAGTCTATAAACATGATCTGAGAGCTTACGTACAAACATGTTGGTCAAGTGAATTGAATTAAATCTCTATGTGTGGGGCACCTTTTAAGCATTTAAACTATGTGTGTGTGATTTTAGTCTAAATTCCATTAGACTAACATTTACCATTAGATTTTGAAAAATCTATCAAACTAATGATAAAATAGTTATTTTTAATAAGTTATAATTTTAAATACAACACGGCCCACTTTAGGGCCAGTTTGGTAATTTTACTTGTCAAGTAAAGTCAAGTTAAGTTAAGTAAAGTTAAGCATCAAATTAAAAGCACTTTATTTCAAAACTCCCTCCATCTTTTTCTAAAAAAGTCAAAAAACAACTACCTTTATTCACTAAAAAATAAAAAAAAACCATTTTCCTATATAAAAAGTCAAAAATATTCCATCACAAATAACTAAAAATAAAATACCATCCTAATTCACTTATATTTTATTCCTCTTTTTATTTCACTTCACTCTACTTTATTTTAAAAGTAAAATGCTAAAGAAATATATCAACGGCTGGATTTGGCTCCAAGACCAGCATTTCTCCCACCAAGGCACCAAGACAACTATATCAGCATTTGAACTCTGACTCTCTATTATTCTTTCCGTCTCCTCCCACTCTCTCATGGATTCCATATTCCCTCTAAAACCCCACCTTCTAACTCCAAAACACAGTCCAGATTTCCTGCCCTTTTCTCTGCAATATCCGCCTCCGAGACGCCATGTCCTACCAGCCCTTTCCCGAAAGCACATGAACACCCGATGCGAATTCGATGTAAAGGGAAATGGCGCTCTCTCTGCTGACACTGACCGACGTTTTCTTGACCGGGTGAATTTCTCTGCTTCTCTTTCGGCATATCTGTTTAAGTGAAAAAAAAAAAAAAAATGCATATGCAGATGCATGGGTCTTCAAATACTCTATCTATAGACGTTTTTGTGAGAAACCCTTATTGGGTTTTGTCTCAAGTTGCAGTGTTTTGCGACAGTTTAGTTACAATGATTGTGGGGGTGGTGATTTGTATGTTCAGAAGTGGATGTGGAATGTTTTGCTGGAAACCCATCTAGTTTGAAGCGGTGACTGACTTTGTTTGTCAGTGTTTTGTGAAGGAGGCATTTCTCGTTAGGTATTTGCTTTTATTTGCCTTTTTTGTTTTGATGAAAACCCATTTGTGGTTTTATCCTAGTTAGCCCTCTATGTCAGTATTTGATCACAAAATCTATGGAAGGAGTGGTTTTGTTTGTTGGAACTGATTAGATTGAAACCTTTGTAGTTTGATGTGGGAAATAACTTGATTATGCATTGATATGGTTTTCCCTAACTATATTCTCAGAGTGATATTTAGATATGTAATCCTAGAATTGTTTTATATGAAAAACAATGGTCTAAACTCTTTATCATCATGGAAATGTTATTCCGTGTTTGTTTTTGTGAATTCTGCTTTTACACTCATCTGGTTTTTTTTATTTTAAATCTTCTTATGGGACTCTTGTTTCCATTTGGTTGAGAAGTTCTCATCACAAGAAACTTTGTTTGGAGGAATTGATCTTTATCAGCATCAAACACTTGTCCTGTCTGTTTGGGATTGGCTTTATGAGATCTACTTCTCCACTCATTCCTATTTAAGACCGAGTTCTTTGTCACCTCACCCCAATGATGTTGCTTTTAACTACTTTATTATTTTCAAGTCCTCATTGGCTTTTGCCTTCTCTCAGTACCTTGTTCTTGTAGCTCTTCAGTTTTTCATACAGCCCGTGTCTGGTGATTGTGGTCTTCTATGAACGTACGCACCCAATCTGTCTCGATGCTCAAAAAGCATTTCTGTGTTCTGTTGTATTTGTGCCACTCTATTCCTCCATTTTGTTCTATATTTGCTCACAAATATTACGCATTTTCCTACGAATTCTATGTTTTACCCGATCTTCCACCCTACTCTCCAAACCGCTGAACTTGTACTATCTATGTTTTATCTTTGGTCTACTAGTTTTTAAATCATTTGTCATTTCTCAAAGTTTTACATTATCATTTTGACATTTACTTCCTTTCTTGTTCCACTAATTAGCACTGCACCATCTAAGTACCCAATTGGATGCATTCTTTATACCCACCATCAAGTTGTATGTAACCAAGGTAAATAACAAAGGGCTGAAAGCTGGCCCTTGGCAAAATCCAATCTAACTAAAAACTTGTCATTCCTTCCACATAGTTTGTACATTACTTTCGAAGGAATTGATAAAATGGGAATCCCTTTCAAGTCTGTTGCAGTGAGTCATGATTATTTATCAGTTGATTATTCAATGGTTCATTTTCATGAAAAAAAGCATATCCATACGTTTTGTCCACATATCATTTCAAAATAGAAAAAAGAAGCATACTGATAAAAAGCAATTTGTAATATTTTCTGTCAGTGGAAATTTCAGTATATGACAGCTTATTCTGAGGACCTTGTGCTGACCTGACCCTCTTGCACTAAAATGCCTTTTTTCTCCTCGATGTTTATGAAAATGGAAAAAAAGCCCATTTCTTCGGCAATTGTGAGAAACATAATTATGCATAAATATTGTACCCTATGCAACATTCTTTTGCAACCTTGCATGCATATATGGAAATCGTTTTTCAACAATATTATATTTACTATCCATTTACCAAAAGAAGAAGAAGAAGAAAACAAAAACTAATGTTTAGTTAGTTTTGCCTTAATAAACTACAATTGGAAATAAACTAAATATCTAATGTTCATGACATCCTTGACTGTTCGCCTACTATGTGCCACTAATGTTGAAACCACTGGTCCGCTCTCCACCCAATCGGTCATCATTGATGTCATTCCCAGTTCTTACCTTGTTATCTAAAAACCCAGTTCCTACCTTGTTATATAAAAAACATAATAAAGTCTACACAACAACATTTTAGAGTAAACTGAATAATGAATCAATGTCAGATAATCATGTCATGGGAAAACTAATACATGAATGGAAACTGTTTAGTTAGACACAAGATTCATATTCAGAGTTCAGTTAAATTAGGGGATTCAATTATCTTCATTTGTTTGACTTGTGACAAAATTTTACACTGGCATTCAACCTTAGCTAATGCAACCCTCCTTTACCCAGGTTTGGGACCAATAGTTTAAACTGGTGGAGTGTGAGAACATGTGAGAACTACATATGGAGAGACAAGTGAGTTCCTAGTGACCATGGGTTTGCATCATAGGGTCAGCCCGGAGCCCTGATCTCTCTGCAATGGTTATGGATGAGTTAATTGCTAATATTCGAGAGTACCTTGGTGTTATGTTGTTTGTAGATGATAGTGCCTGTGGATGAATCAAGAGATGGTGTGAATGCAAAACTGGAAAGATGGCAGGAGGTTTTTGAATTTGAAGAGTCGAAAATAAGCCATACAAAGACAAAATATATGCATTGCAACTTCAGGGGACATATACAAAGAGTTGAAACCATTGTGAGAATTGAAGTTTAGGAGATACCACAAAGAGACTCATTTCGTTACCTTGTCTAGACAGTTAGTAACGATGGAGAGATTGATGAAGATGTCAAACATACAATAAAAGTGGGATGGTTGAAGTGGATACTTGCTTTTGGAGTGCTTTGTGACCGACGGATGCGAATAAGATTGAGGGAATTTTTTTTACAAGACAACGATTAGACCGGCTATGACCTATAGAGCAGAATGTTGGCCAATAAATAAGTAACATATGCACAAAATGGATGTAGTATAGATGGAATGTTGAGGTGAATGTGTGATAAAATTAGGAAGGAAGGATAAAAGTAGTTTTAAGTGCTTTTTAGAGCATTTAGGGGTGGCATTAATATGGGATAAAATTAGAGAAACCTGTTTGAGATGGTTTGAGCATGTCTAGCGCAGGCCGGCAACAACGTTGGTAAGCAAAAGTTTGGCTATACATGTTGACGGCCCACCAAGGGAATGGGTGGGCTGAAGAGGACGTAGATTGAGGTAGTAAAAATAAATCTAAGAAGTACAACTTATATGAGGATTTGGCCTATAATGGATTGGAATGGAGAAACAAAATTCATGTGGCCGACCCCAACATAGTTGGGGCAAGGCTTTGATGATGATGATGATCATGAATAATTCTCTTCATTTTTCAAATCACAATTTCATAAATATAAGATTTTGCATATCTGATAGTTATACTGTCTTTTCCTTCCACGCCCCTTGATGAGGAAGATGTCCCTATCAAGGCACAATTTCACTCACTTTAAAACCCTTTGCAAGTATACAGTGCTACTTTGCAGGAATCCCTTGTCGAGTATATTGGACCATGTAGTTGTCTGTTAATTTAGTGGGGCAATGGAGGATCCCACCTCCCATGCCCTCAGTTATGTTATTAGTTCTCTTGACAACAAATTAGGAGTTTCATGCTCATTCAACCATCGTATCATATTAAATCATGATTCTTAATTTCGACACATCAACTCATAAATTCACCAATTTTGGAGACATTTGATTTGCAAATTCTAAGGATCAAAACTTGTACGTAGGCTCAATTTGTTCGTACTTCATTTCATGCAATTCAATTAAAAAGAGAACACAGGAAAATAGAATTGTCAATCAGACATCACCCACAGATCTTATAATGATACAGTTCAAGTCTCCATAACCTTACTTAATAAAATTATTTAATAGTGCATTAGGTGAACAGACACCTTTACATATTCAACTGTCAATGATACCCCAATTGTTCATAAATGCAAAGCATAGTCCCTATGTACTAACTGTTAACCCAACATACAACAGCTCATAATATATAGGTTTTAATGTGCTAATACTAACAAACCCAGATATGTAACTCACCTGCATATAGGTTATCTTAATTCTTAACCAAGTCTAGCACATATAAATAGTTCAGGAGCCATGTATAGCAATGATGAAAATAGCAGTAGCGGCGGGCGTAGCGTCCTACAGCCAAAACGCTACGTAGTGGGCGCTACGTAGCGTAGCGGTGTGATTTGGAAAAATCATCAAAAAAATATGAAAAAATTCTAGAAAATCTAGAATATTGGAAAATGAGAGAAAATGTATTTTCTTTTTGCAAAAGTAACTAAGGTAAGGGGGCGTAGCGGTCCCCTCACTGTATAAGGTCCTATATCGCTGTATAAATAGAAAATAATAGTAATGATCATTTTTTTCACATGTGTTCATGTTGCTTAGTTGTGCTAACTTAGAAACTAATGAAAGGCTTATAAAAGAAAAAAACTATGTCATGAAGTCAAGACTTAAGAGTACCTAAAGAAAAAAATACATCTACCAAAGGGGGTGTCTAATAGGATGTACTTAGAGAAGAATCATTGAGAAGAACTCTTTGTATCGATTGTAATTCGGCATGATCATGTGCTTTTTGGTGTTCTTTTAAACATAAAAGAGTAGAAGAGTTGTGTAGAAATGTTATTTGGAGAGAAGAAGAAAAAAAAAGTCTTATTATGCATTTAAAAAAAAAATTGGAAAGTAGGAATTTTTCTTACCCCGTAGCGGTCGTAGCGGCCGCTATTTTCATCCATGATGTACAGGTCTCTTATAGGGCCTAAATAAGCTTTACTATTTATATGCAGAGACTATTAGCATATACGGTCCCTGCACTACATCTGAAACATACATGGCCATTGAGTGTATTTTGGTTGGGGACAACGGTCCTGTGCATGATTCAATTAAACGAAATTGGGGTTTGGACATCATAATAGTCCCTAATTACCATGATTAGGCTCCCTAATTACCATGATTAGGCTCGGTTATTCTACCCACTTGAAGAATATGATTAAAATACAGTAACAGTCCCTTGGTTGGTGATTGACTAGTCATATACATAGAGCATTGAATGTGTGCATAATGATGGGTAAGCATCATACAAATTGAATAAGATGAAATCAACCACAAAAGGGAAAATCGTATTAACTCAATCTGAGATCATTGATCTCTACAATGCCATATTTATAATAAAAGATACTTCAACCCTAAGAAACAATCCTAATTAAACTTAGAAACAAAAATAACAATCCTATTCAAATTAGAAACTAATCCTAAATACAATCTTTGCTATAATTAAAACTAATAGCAATTAAGGAAAACTCTTAAGCATCAATGGGTCCTACGTGTGGCCCATGAGTGTCTCACGTTAGCTATTGTTGCTGTTGCATCACTAGATAGGTCCTATATACTTGACAAGAGTTTCCTGCGGAGAAGCCTACTGCTATTGCAAGCGGTTTTTGAGTGAATGAATTGCCCCTATATACTCGACAAGGGTTTCCTACGAAGTAGCTCAGTATACTTGCAAAGGGTTTCCAAGTGAGTCAAATCGTGTCTTGATAGGGACATCTTCCTCACCATGGGACGTGAGAGGAAAAGACATTATGACTATCAGATGTGCAAAATCTTATATCTATGAAACCGTGATTTGAGAAATGAAGAAAATTGAATCCCCTAATTTAGTCGAACTCTGAATATGAATCTTGAGTTTAAATAAACAATTTTCATTCATGTATTAGTACCCCTATGACATGATTACTTGACGTTGATTTGTTATTTTGCTTACTATAAATGCTGTAGTTGTGTAGATTGATTACGTTCTAGAGGGAATGTGATGTGGAGGTTATCTTTTCTGGCGGTGATATGGACGATCTGGAAGGAAAGGAATTCAAGATGTTTTGAGGGGATAGCTTCTAACGAAAGCAATTTGGTGGAGAAATCAAAGTTTCTTGTGGCTCTATGGGTGTCAGTCAACCCGTCTTTTAGAGGATATTCCTTACAACAAATACTGTATCGTTGGAAAGAGTTGGCCTTCTCTAATGCAGGGCCTTAGTTTGTTGCTTTTTGGATGTTGGCTTTCATGTGTTTTCATGTTTCTAGTTTTTTGTTGTCAGTACTTATTTCTTATACTGTTCGTTCTTTTCCAATAAAAGTAACCATCAAAAAAAAAAAAAAAAAAAGAGAGATTGATTACGTTCTTTGCGAAATATTTACTAGGGATTTAGTATGTTTTTTTGATGATCAATTGGGTGGAGAGCAACCCTATGGTTTTGACATTTGTGGCACAAATTAGGCGAACAGTCAAGAATGTCATGAACATTAGATATTTAGTTTATTTCGAATAGCAGATAGTTTATTTTTTAATTTTAATATGGTTGTAATAACGGATATCTGATTTTTAGTAGTTAACTAATGGTTGATTTGTAATTATAATTTGATTATCTATGCTCTGTATCTTGTGCAAATGTTTAACCACAGTAAGGATTTGACCCATACTATTTGATGCCATGAAATCCGGAGAATCCGGGTTTTGGGGTGTTACAGATGTGGGCTGTAAACCTAACAAAATGGGTAATTTTGTTGCTGATGTTGGATCTTTGTTCAAACACATGAACGGAACAAGGGCAATGGATGATACATATGGAATAATTCTCACATGACTTCATTCCAGTAAAGATTGTCTTATTTGCATATGCATGCATGAAAGTGTAATTATACACAGAATTCCTTTTTTCCAAATGTAATTCTTGAATTGATACATATATTTTCATCATTTATATGCAACTGTTGGAAATTTTATTACTGCACTATATGAATATTCAAGTTGAAATGGGGTTTACTACTGCAATGGGTGGTCATATAGGTTACGCGTTCATTTTTAATGACACAATAGCAATTAGCCCGAGGAAAAGGGCTAGGCTGAAGAGGATATGGATGGAAGTAGTGAGGATAGATCTATTGAAGTGCAACCTCTATGAGGATATGGCCCAGGATAGATTGGAATGATGAAATAGAATTCATGTCACTGACCCCAACATAGTTGGGACAAGCCTTTTGATAATGATGATGAACAGCAATTAGCCCTTATGGCAGCTGATGCTATTGAATCAGCTGCTTGATTTTTTTATATTAACCATTAAGAAGTATTTTCCCATACTTGCTGCATTAAAAAAAAAAAAAATGCAGGCTTCTGATGAAAGGTGGTCAGTTCTAGACTTCTAGTATGATTTGTATTTTCAATACACCTTTATTGTCCTTTGCAAAGGTGTTAGTTCCATTCTAGTAATTTTTTTCGTAGTACCATGATAAAAAAAAACTCGTGCCTCTATCATGTCTGCCAAACTAATATGAAGACGTGTGATTTTTCAAATTGGGTGGTTTATGTTGGCATATTTATTATCACAAGTGAGGCATCGCACTCATATTGTACCATTTCCTACATCCTAATATAATTTACTTTCTTCTGCATGTAACAACTTTAAACTTACTAGTTGTCATACAAGTCAAAACTTTATATGGCTTAACAAGTATGTTATTTTGATTTGCATGCATTAATGCATTCCTATACCTGATGGGACTTTTATAGGCTTCCTGTACAGCTGCTTTTTGAATACACAATTTAAATTGGTATGTCTCAATTTAACAATTTATTTCCTAACTTTTTTTGCTTCAGCAAAAGGCACTGGAAGCAGCAATGAATGACATAAATAGCTCATTTGGAAAGGGAAGTGTTACAAGATTAGGCAGTGCTGGTGGAGCTTTGGTGTATGCCTTTCATTCCCATGTCTTTTATCTTCCATATAATGATGTTTCAGTCTTTGTATGTGTGTATATTTCACCACAGAGGATGTACATGCACTCATAAAATGTGCCTATGTTGCAGTGAAACTTTCCCAAGTGGCTGCTTAACTCTAGATTTTGCTCTAGGTGGTGGTCTTCCCAAAGGAAGAATTGTAGAGGTAGTATTTTGTTGACTTCTACCGCCATTTGTGTGATTAGTGTACATGTTGGTGCCGTTTAGTTTTCGATAACTTGGGATTGAAGGTGCGAGGCTTGTGCAATGTTTTGGTTTTATCTTCTTCCAATCCCTTACATAAACCTTCCGCTACTGTTTATGGATAGGCATCTCTTCATTGGTATGAAGTATGATCAATAAGATTTACAGAAACAGGTAGGGGACAATCAATAATAGGAATAGGAAGGACCGAAGAAGCAAATATGCTTCTCTTGGGACTCAATAGGACATGCTAGATTATTTCTGCAGAAAAAAAAAAAAAAAGAGAATAAAAAATTGAACTTCCTCAGAGATTAGCATCTTTAGTCACATCCTTTTTCTTCAATAGTTTTTTTCTTTTTTTTTTTGGGTACCCCAGGCAAGGGAGCTGGGGTCCATGAGAGAGTCTGCACATGCGGGGATTGAGCCCACACATGTGGGAAGAGGGCAGCATACCCGGAGCATACACTGATGGGGATCGAACCCTAAGTAGCTGGTGAGAGGTGGACTTGCTAACCAAATGAGCAACCCCTGCTTCAACCCCTGGTTCTCCAGTAGTATTGTTACATGATATGGAACATAGATAACATGTTCAAGTCACTGTGGTGGGAAAGTTTGTTTTACTGGGGAGATATAACCTACCACTCCCAAACCAATTTTTGGATCAAATAGTGAAGTGGTGAACATGGCTTGCTAGTTGGAAGCGTTTGACAAAAATGACTTAGGTGCCTTCATTTTAGCAAGGCTCGGGTGACTTCTAGTGGGTGCCACTTTCTTGCATTTGACTGTTCTGTTTTATTGAGGTGTATAAGGACAGGTGGTCTAAGAATTGATCACTTAGCCTGATGGTTAAGTCAGAAAATCATGTCAGATCTCTGCCATTTATCTCCTTTTAGACGGTATGAATAGTTGTAGGACTGTTGGAAGTTGCTGATGGTTGCAATCACAAGGTTGGAGGTTTGAATCACATTACTTATAAGAAAATAGAGTGCAAATATTCGTGTTGGACTGGTTGAACATCCATTTTGTTTTGAAGTTTTGGAAATTGAAAGATATTCATCTCTTATTTTCATCACATACATGCAGGTCATTCGTGAAGCTTCATCAGTAATAAACAATACAATGAAAACTTGAAGAAGTAGGTGTTTGATTCTACACTCTAAAATGAATGCGCATGTGACATCACAATTCTTATTATTACCAATGAAAGGACACTTTGATGATGTTTTGATGACAATAGTCACAATACACATTTCACTTTAAGATGTTCTTGACATTAAAAGAGTTAAAGTAGAGAAGAAAGTAAAATCTTCAAATTAGAAATCAAAAGATGGCCTAGGTGCTTAGTTGATGTGGCCACCTGTAGTTATCCTTCCCATTGACCTTGAAATAACTACTTGTAGGATCATTTGGTCGAGGGTTGGAAAGAAACTGCTCATTCTCTTCATCACGATCACCAATCACCTACTTCGCCTGCAATTTCTGAAACACTCAATGCTTTTGGAAAATGTTGCATATCAACTTATGTCCTCCGTAAGGCTACTAATAGATAAGGATTTGCAGATAGGTTGGGAACGAGGAGGGTTGAAGACAACAAGGGAAATGGTAAAATTATAATGACGTTCTCACTAATAATTTGGATTGGCAGAAATTATATGGTGAATGCCCAATACATAAGGCCAAGGCCCTTATATCCAACATGATAGCTCATTCACATCTAGATTGAAAGAGGCCCACATTTCACTTAGCATTTGAATTATGCTTGTGTGCTTAATTTATAACTTTAGTGGATTTATTAGTCACATGTTAATTAAAGTGCATTAGAAGTTTTATTTTTATCTATGTCGTCAGTGGTCTAGGAGTTTGAGTCACTCAAATCTCATGTCTTTTAGAGATGGGAGAATTTTACGAGTCAAACATTGTCTGAATGACATGGAATTAGATCTGTTAATTGGGTTCCTACTAGCCCAAGATTGTGTGTTTCTAACATGATTTGGAGAAGTTATCTCCCATTTACTGATATGGTGTTATTCAGTTATGAATTTGAGTTTTGTTTTCCATTGTAGTAGAATGTCTAAGGGGTCCATATAAGAATGTACCTCTTATTTTCACATAATTGAATGCAGATTTCTCTTTTATGTATTATCGCTCTTGTGAGCTGAAGAATCTATCTCCCTCGTGTGAAGACTCCTTGGGAAAACCCCTTTAGGTGGTGACTTCGGAGTTGGGGACCTTGAAGAAGATCATGTGATGACTCTGTTATCCTTAATCCTTTACACCAAATTAGGAACAAAGAGGAATGAAATGAGGTAAATGGTTAATGATAATGTCTATCTCACGAATAACTTGGATAAAGTACCTTTAGCAAGTTTCACTCTTCGAAGCTTGAGAGCAACAATGGGAAAAAGAATTTAATGAACATATGACCTCTGGCCCTTGAGTCGATCGCCCAAGAAGTTAGGCAAATAAGTTTGAAGTGCTGTTGCTAAATTGCTTGATCGAGCTGAATTACTTCATCTGAAATATACATCATAATTTTAAAGATTGGTCGAGTTGAGTTGACTTCGATTTGACCGACTGAGTCAAGTCCAACCTGTTCATGTATTTATACACGACTTGGATGGGTCTTATATTGTTTCTGTGAAAATACTAGTGTTATGATTCACCTTTTATTCATCATCCACTGTTATTTCCTTTGTTTGGACAACTAGTAATGTCCAATGAGGCTGATTTTTGTAGAAAGTTAACACTACCAAACCCTCTTCTATGCCTATATGACACATGTAGTTTTGAATATTGATATTATCTATATTTAACCAACGGACCAAGGGGATTCAACTCTAATATTCTTGCTTCGGTGCCATGTTAACAAGAAGACATGTTTTGGAATCCCAAAAGCTACTAGTAATAAGACAAAAACTACTAGTAAAAATGTATTGTTACATAAAGCAGTGTTACTTAACACATTACATGAGGGTAATTATGGAAGAAACTTGAAAAATACTATAATAATGTACTCAGTTCCACCAAACACAAACGTGGGTGCCTCCTTCCTTAACAAATTTTATTATCACATTTCCTTTTTCAGATCTTGTGGTGTTGAGAGATTTTTGTCATAATGGCTGCTAATATATACCTTCTATTTTTTAAATTTCTCAGATTTATGGTCCAGAGAGCAGTGGGAAGACCACCTTAGCACTCCATGCAATTGCTGAAGTACAGGTTTGGAATCCAATGAATGCCTTTTGATTTCTGTACATGTCTATAAAAACGATGCTTTTGTGCTGGGGTAAATCCATAGCCATCCCTGCTCACACCCGTCCCACCCTCTGACTAGTTTTGCATATTTGATACCAAGCCCGCCCCTTGATGACTACAGGTTGAGGTCTAGTTTGATATTGGTTTTCCCGTACTCCTTTTGATGTAGAAGAAATATTGGATATTCTAATAATTTTTTACAATTTTTTTTTTATGAAAATAGGTCATAAATGGGGTGGGGTGGGGCTTTTGTGGCAGCAAAAAAGCTTTGGCTGCCCCAAAAATAGACTCAGTTTATGATCTTTAAACCGGTACCTGCCTTGTACTCATCAAGACCATAATACTTGACACTAATAAGGGCAGGTCACCCATTTAACCTGACCAATTACCATCCCTATAAATTTGTGATCATAGCATTTCCTTGTCCCCTTTATGAGACAGTCCTTCGTTGATACAAACCATTCCTATTTTGTTCTTTGTAGCAAATGGGTAATACAAACCATTCATATTTTGTGCTCTGTTGGGGATGGGGATACTTAAAGTTCCCCCCATCAGATCATTCCTTTCCCCAATGCTGGCCAAGCTAAGAAATGATATTTCTCTTGTTAAATCATTGCATATACTTTATTTTGTTTTTTGTTGGACAGTCCTACCTGTTTAGATCCTGGTTCCAGGACTCGATGCATGGATCTGCCCTTTATTGAGTGTTTGCAAACTTGATTTTAAAGTGCTCAATCTAAGGCAATTATCAGTAGTGCAACCTATATGAGGATTTGGCCCAGGATAGATCGGAATGGAGAAACATAATTCATGTAGCCGACTCTAACATGGTTGGGAGTTGGGATGAGGCTTTGATGATGATGATGATCGATATTTTCATCTTCACTGCTTTATACTATGGTGTTGCTCATGCATACCTAGAAACTGACTTGCCTGTGCTTGTATGGTGAAATTTGCAGAACCTAGGTGGCAATGCCATGCTTGTAGACGCAGAGCATGCTTTCGATCCTGCATATTCAAGGGCATTAGGAGTGGACATAGAAAATCTCATTGTTTGCCAGCCTGATAATGGGGAGATGGCATTAGAAAGTAACTGTCCCATCTCTTTGTATATATATCTTTACTTGTAGGCTCTATTCTCTTTTAGCTTCTGTTCAAGTGATATTGCTATTTAATAGCAATTGTAAGGATCTGAACATCAGCTCGCATACAGTTAATTGAAAGGAGTAAGGAGCTTTCAATAACAAGTCCCAATGACAAAAAGGTGGGGTTTTTCCATTCTGGGGGACAGAATCACTCATTCATGGTAGACCCTGTAAGATAAATGGCCTGTACAAAAGAATGTTGATATCATACTTCGGATCTGGTGCCTCAACAATCTGTATGTTGATATCATACTTCGGATCTGGTGCCTCAACAATCTGTACACTAGCTTAAACTCAGGACCTTTTGATGATTCTCTATTAAATGCTGCATCATATGTTCTGCATGTTGCATTATGGGTATTAGATGAAAGATTATGGTGTATTTTGCTATTAGTTTACTGTTGATAATACTTGGTGCTTTGCATTGTTCAAATTTTCTGTTTCATCCTGTTCGGGCTTACTTTATATGTTTGTGGAGTTTATCATCCAGATGTTTGAGATCTGAGGTTTGACCTTTTTGTCTTGGTAATTTATTGGTGTTATCAAATGCCTGAATGTTAAGCAAATTTCTACTATTCTAATGCTTTATGTAAATGAAAATGCTAAAACAATGGAAATAAGCATTTTTCATCTCTAAGAGCTTACAACTTTAAGGTTGAGTTTGAGTAATTTATTTGTATATTTATTAAATTAAATGTCCCAACTGCCTTCCACTATTGGCTTATTAAAAACTCGCACCAAATGCTCCAGGAAAGAATTACTTGAGCTTATCTGAAGCAGTTCATAATATACAGAAGTTTATGGTGCACTTTAGTTGACCTTGGATCACAAAGTATTCAATGTATTTGCAGAATGGACAATTATTTGTTTTGATGTGTATTTAAGACATTCTAGAAATTGCAAACCGGATTAGATTTGGTACTGTTGCTCCATCTTTTAACACCCCACGTGAACTTTTCCAGTCAGCGCGAGGCAGAAAATTAGCACACCACCTATTGAGGTTACTAATGTTTGCTCCAAATTAATAAAGGCAGAGGTGCTCTAGGCCAGGGCCTGACCAGGCCCAGTCCGCTTTGAGCTGGTTTGGGCCTTGAGTTTTTGTAGTCAGGCCAGGCGTAGATCTAAATTTTAGGTCCAATTAATATTTGGGTCAGGCTTGTATTTAGTGGTGGAAAGCACGAAGTGCAGCCAGGCCCGAATAAGTAATGCGTGTAAACTAGTGACTGATTTGCTCAAACTTCTCCTCAATAGCCTTTCCTAAAGTTGTCTCTACCCTTATATGGTTCCAAATCACTAAAAATAAAATAAAAAATACAAGATTGATTGCTACATAAGATTTTAATTCTTTTGATTGCTTAAAAAATGAATACCGCTATGCCACTACGTATCAACGCAACTGCTACATATCGCCCGCTATGTAGCGTTTTGGCATTTGGCCACTATGTCTGCCGTAACCGCTATTTTGATCCTTGCGAGGAAGAAGGGAATCGGGCTTGCCTCAACGCTAGTGTTACGAAATTTTCCGAATAATTTTGGTTCGGTTCCTTTACCAAAACGACCAACATGCCTGTAAGATTTCGTTCAAGAATTCGGTCCGATTCGGACGAATTCTAGAATTCAGACCAGAATGCTAGATTTTTGCCGAATTAGGCGAAATTCCATAGTTTGGCCGAACTGTGTGTTAGGCCTTTTAAAATGGAAAATAAAAAATAAAAAATAATGATGGGGTAAAACATAATTTTTTTAATGTTAAAAAACCCTACAGCAAGCCCCCTTTCGTTCGACTCTTTCACTCGACAGAGAAGTTCATCTCTTTTGCTCGACAGAGAAGTAACGGAGGAGGAGGAGGAGGAAGAGGAGAAAGAGGAAGCAGAGGCAACAACCGAACCTGCTGCTGCTCAACTTGTCTGATGAAAGTAAAAAAAAAAAAAAGCTGAAGAAGAGAAGGAAGTAGAAGAAGAAACACCTGTTCTCTGCTGCTGCTCCTCTCAACCTCAAGTGCTCGACCCAGCTACTGCTGCTTCCTGCTGCTGAATCCCGCAGCTGTTGCTGCTGCAGTACTTATTTTTCATTCTCCCCACCCACCCCCCACCCCCCTCCTCTCCTTTCTTTCTTTTATTCTTCCAGACAGTTGGACAGCAGAAGCTGCCTTTCTTCCTCTTCTTTTCCTCTTCCCGAGAGTTATTCTTCCAGACAGTCTGGGCTGGGTTGGACAGCAGAAGCTGTTATTTAACTGGGCTTTATTGTCTTCCTCTTGTCTTTTTTTTCTCTCTTGCTGCCTGAGCATTTTGACAGCTGTATTTTCAATAGTTGTTGCTTTTTGTCCCCTCCTCTGGGCTGGGTTTGTGCTGGTCTGGGCTGGGTTGGGTTCGCTCTAGTTTGGGCCGAGTTTTCTGCTGCATTTTTTTCAACTGTTATTTAACTGGGCTGTGTATTGTCTTTATCTCCCTGTTGCTGTCTTTTTTTTCTCTCCTTGCTGCTGCTGCATTTCCTGCATTTTTTTTCATTTTTTCATTTCTGCTATTTTCATTTATGCATACTTGTACACATGCAATGTTGGATTTATTTGGTATTGATGTTGAATTCATTTGGTAGTAGTGTTGAAGGTTTTTTTTTTTTTTTTGGTTGTTTCCCATTGTATCAGACTTTGGAATTGTGGTATCTATTTGTCAATTATCATGGCTGGGGTTGGAAAAATTGGTACACCTACATTATATTTTTAAATTTTAATATTAATCTTATATTTTTCTATATGTATATTTGTTTCTAATTTTTTCCCGTATATATATGTTTTTCTAGTTTTTATAATATTCCGAAACATATATCCGAAATGTTTTGCCGAAATCCCGAATCGGCCGAAATATTTTGGTTTGGATGCCAAACTGAAATGGTGTCTGAAACGAATTTCACAACACTGATTGTACTACAACCATTCACCTAAATTCAGTGGAACATTTCCTATAAAGAGCAATAGCACAAAACATTACAGCTCGCTCTGGTCTTTCTTCGGTCGTTTGTCTGCATGGGATATGAAATGGGATTTACATTTTTAAACTTTAGGGGTCGCTTGTCTTTATTGCTTGGGATGTGAAAATGGGATTTACTTATGTGAAACATGTTACCATGTTTGTTTGGAAGCACCATTTTCACATGAGCAAATGATATGAGATTTTGTTGTTTTGGGGTTTTTCACTTTTTTCTCAAAATCTGTGAGGATATAAGATATGAAACTTCATGGCTTGAGGTTTGTCATTTATATGAGAATATTTTAGCGGTTTGGATCATGAATTAGGTATGATAAAAGTGCAGATCAATGGGCTGGTTTTTTTTTTTGGGACATTTTTCACATATTTCTCAATATCTAGGTTGGTTTAAGATATAGAAATAAACGTCTGGGGTCTTTCAATAAAAAGATTTGAATGGTTTGGATTGCAATTTTGGGCCCCACAGGACTGCAAAAAAAAAAAAAAATGGTGGCTGATTGGTTTTGATCTCATTACCTATCGCAGGTGGTAGTTGTATCAGCCACCGGGCACCTCTTTGAGGTGTGATGTATATAATGGTTTCACACCTGTAAAGGTGTGAAAATGGCTCCATTTACAGACCATTTTCATGCCAAAATTTATGCATGGGTGCGTAAATGAGTAGAAACAAACATGTTCATGAGTAACATTTACACGTGTAAAACTTACATAAGTAAATGATGGCAAGCAAATGATCCCTTCACAATAATATACCTTGCATGTATGCCATGCACACTAATCTCCATTTTCAAATCATCCATGTTCTCAAGGTTCTCATTGTTGCAACCATGGGGTTTCGGGATTGTCATGATTTTTTTTTTTCAAGAACACAATAAATATACAAAACTGCACTGGTTTTGAAAGTCTTAGTGGGGTCGTGGTTAGGACTCATTTTAGAAGAGCTGAGATCTTTTATACACATGCCAAGACATCTTATGGTGTAGGGCAACCAAATAAAGTCATTGGACACTGTTTCGGTTTGGCATTCAAAACGAAATATTTCGGCTAATTCGGGATTTCGGCAAAACATTTCGGATATATGTTTTGGAAAATTATAAAAATTAGAAACATATATACATATGGGAAAAAATTAGAAACAAATATACATATAGAAAAATATAAGATTAATATTAAAATCAGCCGTGCTACACAGCCCGGATTTTGTCCCGGGCTGTGGCACGGCTCCCAGGCTCGCATGGGATCCAACGGCTCCCATGGGAGTCGTGCCACAGCCTGGGACAAAAATCCCGGGCTGTTTAGACTTTTTGTATTAAAATTTAAAAATATAATGCAGGTGTACCAATTTTTTCAAACCTAGCCATGATAATTGACAAATAGATACCACAATTCCAAAGTCTGATACAATGGGAAACAACACAAAAAAAAAAAAAACTTCGACACTACTACCAAATGAATTCAACATCAATACCAAATAAATCCAACATTGCATGTGTATAGGTATGCATAAATGAAAATGGCAGAAATGAAAAAAATGCAGGAAATGTAGCAGCAGCAAGGAGAGAAAAAAAGACAGCAACAGGGAGATAAAACAATACACAGCCCAGTTAAACAATAGTTGAAAAAAATGCAGTAGAAAACTCGGCCCAAACTAGAGCGAACCCAACCCAGACCAGACCAGCACAAACCCAGCCTAGAGGAGGGGGCAAAAAGCAACGGTTGAAAATACAGCTGTCAAACTCTCGGGAAGAGGAAGAAAGACAGCTTCTACTGTCCAACTATCTGCAAGAAGAAAGGGGGGAGAGGGGAGATTAATAAGTACTGCAGCAGCAACAACGGCGGGATTCGGCAGCAGTAGCTGGGTCGAGCGCTTAAGGTCGAGAGTAGCAGCAGAGAACATGTGCTTCTTCTTCTACTTCCTCCTCCTCTTCTTCATCATTTCTTTTACTTTCATCGGACAAGTTGAGCAGCAGCAGGTTCGGTTGCTGCTTCATCTTTCTTCTCCTCCGTTACTTACTGTCGAGCAAAATAGATGAACTTCTTTGTTGAGTGAAAGAGTCGAACGAAAGGTGCTTGCTGTAGGGATTTTTTAACTATTACTTTTAAATTTAAAATATTATGTTTTACCCCCTCATTATTTATTTTTTCTATTTTAAAGGCCCAACACACAGTTTGGCCAAACTCTGGAATTTCACCCGATTTGGCCGAAATCTAGCATTCTGGTCCGAATTTTCAGAATTTTTCCGAATTTGTCCGAATTCTGGAATGAAATCTCACAGGTATGCTGTTCGTCTTGGTAGAAGAACCGAACCGAAATTATTTTGACAAAACGAACTGAATTTCATAACACCGAGTCCAATGTCAGATAAAATGCTGTCACTTTGATGTGGTCACTGTCTGCTCATGAATTCTGTACCTTATGTGGTGACTTTACACTTTACAGTGTAATGGACGTTGAAAGAAAAATGGAAAAATGTTGATGGTTCTCTTCCTATTGCGATGATTCAAATGATTGGCTGTTCGGAAGTAGAAAGTTGGTTGTTTAGGGAAAAGTTTGGGGATTTGAGGATGAAACAAAAGCTCTATGAAGGTGATTGTGAAAATGTTTTAAGATTCCAGTTTTGTCAATAGATGTAGGGATTTGGGGTTTAATGTTTGCCATAGATAGGTGACTGAAGTTGATGCAATTATGTTTATCATGGGATAGGGTTCAGTGGTAAATTTGGGCTGTATCCATGGTGGGTGTTTCCCCTTTATATGCCCACTTCGAGTGGGTATTAATTGAGTAGGATGTTGATGAAAATCGTTTTTGGAAGATATGTGAATTGTGGAAGAATTGTTTGGACCATCCATAGCAGCAGTTTAGTCTGCAGAAAACATGGACCCCATTTCTAGACTCTGCATGCGTGTGCACGCATGTGTGTGTGATTATACCTTGACAATCTTTCTTTCTAAGCACTGATCCAATGTATCCAGATGGATGGAAGCCAGCTTACTTGCTTTTTCATTCCTCTGTGGCTTGTAAGCAGTAGATCCTAACATTATATCCACTTGAGGTGTAATTCACCTTTGATGGTTCATATTTTTGGATAAGGTAGTGCATGGAGGAAATTTCCCTTTACACAAGTGAATTGTATCATTTTTATTTTATTTTTGTTTCATGTCATATTTATCTTCTGATATTATTATATGACTACTAATGTGTTGGGTCGTGGGTGGCCAAGAGTCTTATGTTGTGCTGTTATTGTTCTTGTGCAAAACATTCAAATTTGTTATTGTCAAGTTTACATAGGTGGCTAGGGATTTCTGTGGCCCTTTTTTTTTTTTATAAAAATAATGGATTCATACATCCTTATTAGTTACTAGCAAGTGTCTTCTGCACTAGTTTGATTCCTTTTTTTTTTTTATTTTTAATTTCCATCATACCAGTCAATATTTGGTTTTGCCTTCCATCCATGAATTAGTAGATTTCATATTGGAATAGTGATAATTGACTGATTTTTGTTGCGTTATGGTTCTGTTTGATGGTGCTAGAGCAACTAGCTCTTCGGGCTGAATCTTTCTTAGCAAAATAGATTAAATATAATATCTATTGCATATTTCTTGATTATAGAAGAGGAATTAAAGGCTTGTAATTACTATTACATCAAGATGGGTCATGAGTGTACTATGATCTCCTGATGCACCTGTTCTGCAATGTGTACATGTACGGTGATTCAAACAGTTAATCTTTTTGCCGCACCATGCATTGAGGCTGTCCCATACATCTTCCGGATTGGATTTACTTGGCCTTCCAGTCTTCCCTTTCCACATCGTTGCTGTATTTTACCTGCTACTCTAATTTTAGGCTAAATAGGACAAGTAGGACTGGACATTCCAATCTGGCAGATTTTGGGTCATCAACATGGGCCCATCAGATTAACACTGTTCACCTATCACCTAACTCCTTTTTTGATAGGTAACGGGTAAATTCTACCCTTCTCCAGCCAGGATCCTATATAATTTCACATTTTAGGAGGGGCTGTGCAAAATATCATCTTATTTAGTTGACATATGACTTAGGTTTCAGCTATGAATATGTTTTCTTTATTTTATCTCAATGATGAAATTTCACTTGCATATAAAGTTGGAGGAAGGCAAAGTGAAAATTGATGCATATTATGATTTAATACCCATAAAATATGTTGTTTAACTTCAACTAACATTGTTTCATCTCAGTTGCGGATCGTATGTGCAGATCTGGAGCAATTGATCTCATTTGTGTAGATTCTGTCTCAGCTCTCACTCCACGGGCTGAAATAGAAGTAAGATTTCCTGAATGGTGTTTTATTTATTATAGGTTGAGGAATAGGTATGCATGGCAAACTTCTATGTTTAAAACTTGTGCAGGGTGAGATAGGAATGCAGCAAATGGGTTTACAAGCACGTCTTATGAGCCAAGCATTGCGTAAAATGTCAGGCAATGCCTCAAAAGCTGCTTGCACTCTCATTTTCTTGAATCAAATAAGATACAAGGTCTCTCTTTCTCTCTCAAATGTACACCAATCCATCTATTTATATTTATCACTGATCAAAATTATCTGTCTATTTCACTCTATCTGTTCAATTGTGCTGGGGTGGACCACATGCTATTAAAACCATGGGCCTAGTACTTGGCTGGTGAGCTGGGGCCAACTTTTGGAGCTTGGCCACACTCGGGGTTTGAATTCTGAATTCTTAGTTTGCCCCAGGCCTAGAGAAGCTTGCCTCGGCTGCTCTCTCTCTCTCTCTCTACAGATGCAATTCATTCTCCGAAAACCTGTAACAATTAATTCCTTGAATTTGGGTAGATTGGTGTATTTTATGGGAACCCTGAAGTCACTAGTGGAGGAATTGCTTTGAAGTTCTTTGCATCACTTCGCCTTGAGATACGCCCCACAGGGAAGATTAAGTCTGTAAGTCCAAGTAGACTTACTTGAAAGTCTTATTTTCTCACGAATGTTACTTATTTTCTCATGAATGTTACCGTCAATTAATGAGAAATTTCTGTGTGAGATGCATTCAATGGAAGTTATTAGTTTGATGCAGGTTAAAGGAGATGAGGATATTGGGGTCAAGGTTCGTGTCAGAGTACAGAAAAGCAAGGTCCGTTGGATTCCTCGTCATAAAATCTATAGTACCAAGTTTGCTGTATTTTGAATGGACTGTGTTTGTTGCTTTGAATTTCACCATTGCAGTCTGACTTGTCTATTTCCTTTCACCATTCCCGAATGGATTTGAATCTATCAAGAGTTGGTTATAGTGTTTGTAGAACTTGACTTTTGTAGAACCTGATAAAGCAAATTCTAGGTAACTTGTTTTAGAAACACCAGACAACTAAATTGCATACTTAAAAACGAAAAATAAAACGCAACACTACTATAAAGGATCGCTGTGTTAATCTTTTTTTTAAGTTCAAAAAACTTCCATAAACTCCTGTGAGTTTTAGCTTGATTCAGGCACTCGAATTTTGAGTTTTATCCTTGGCTAAGTGTTGCCGGGATTGAACCTATGCAATTTTATCTACAAACTGGACTGCCATGATTATCCAAATTATTTTTCTATTTACCATGTTGGAAATGTTGCTTTTTTTTTTTCCGTTTATATATGTTTCCATGTGGAATAAAATGCCATTTTTTCTCTCGTTCTTTTGCATTCAGGTTTCAAGGCCTTACAAGCAAGCCGAGCTTGAGATTATATTTGGGGAGGGTGTGAGTAAACTGGTATGTGACCTGTTAAACTTTCTTTGTAAATTCCCTAGTATACTATACCTGGTTGACTGGTTTGGAGTGCAGGGTTGCATTTTGGATTGTGCTGAAGTGATGGATGTAGTGGTGAGGAAGGGCTCATGGTATAGCTATGGAGATCACAGGTTTGCAATGTTATTTTACAAGCGAACATCATGTTAGTAGGGACATTGATTCCAGCCATATTCATATTAGATTAGAAGAATGTTTTTTGTCTTTGTTTAGCTTGGCTGGTTAGTATCTTGAAGACGGCCAAGTTTAATAATTTATTGTAACTACAATGCATCTTATAGTGCCATCGTATTTGTTACTCCTTGGACCTCAAGTTTTGGCCCTTTGGGCTTTTGAACAGGTTGGGACAGGGCAGAGACAAAGCACTTCAGTACCTAAGAGAAAACCCTCTTCTATGCAATGAAATAGAGAAGGTATGCCTGATAATTCTTGCTAGCTACATGAGCATTGTTATCTTGACGTAGGAACAATTACAATAATAATTAGCTCAATAATAATCATATATGCATCTCTTCTATGTGTTTTCAGTGTCCTATACTATCTCTGTCTATATTGTACTTGGGATAGATGACAGAAAATACAAAACGTTTGTATTGCCCCCTTTTTTTTTTTTTAAACTGATCGCTGATTGAATTTTATATATAAGAAAAGAATGTAAAGTATAATAATGATTAAAATAGAATGAGGCTAATTCTTCACAGTCACAGCATCATCCCACTTACACCCAGTCCCAGTATTACCAAATTAGTTACTCCATATTCTTCTCCGGGAACATGGTGGAATATGACATCTGTATTTTTTACTAGATCTTTGTTTTCATTATGTTAGAACAAGCGCCGTGACTCATTTTCTGTACAACTCATCCAAGAAACACTGTTCATCGAACACCTCCCTTTTACTATACCAACATGATGATAAGAGCTCAAGCCCCTCCCTTATAACCATGCTCTCAACCCTATTTGCACCCTGCCCCCCAAAACCAACCCCCACCCCCACCTTCAGTGCTATGCTTGTAGCTCAATTGACGCTTGTCTAGGCTCTTTGTAGATTGGATGCAAACACCCCATCGATTTCTTTGGCTTGTAGGACCCAGATGATCAATGTTGTTTTGACTTGCATAGGGGTGCAATTAAAGTTGGGCCCAACTTGATTCTGACGACCCATCTTGGTTTTTAGTTTGGTTGGGCTGGGCCTTTGTTAGTTGTGGTGGGGCTCAGGCTTGAAAAACTTCAACCCAGATTTAAGTCATGACAGCTTAGGTTAGTCTCAATAACCTTCACGTCACGCGCCAAGGGGGTTTCTGTATTTCCTTTTTTGTTTGTTTTGGCAAAGCTTTAAAGAATATTGGAAAACACTATGATGCTTTTACCTTGTCAAGGGGATTGAATGTGGCCATTGTGACCTCCAATGTCATACATTTGCAATTTGCGGATTAAACTTAGTCTTTCTTGATGCAGTAGAAGAGCAAGTTATGAGTGTTAAAGCCATTTTGTAATGTTTCGTGTGTTGCCGAGGCTGAAGATAAATTTCTCTCTAATCAGGGCTTTGTAGGATTATAATGGAAGAATGTAGGCTTTTGGCCTTCACTAATCTCCTAGGTTGTAAGCATGGTTCTTTGTTAAGTATTTGGCATGGTTCTTTGTTAAGTGTTTGGCATGGTTCTTTATTAAGTGTTTGTCATGGTTCTTTGTTGAGTATGTATTTGGGCCCATATTTACCTGGTTCGCTAATAGGGCCCTCAAATTGCCAACAATTTGTTTTGAACAAATTTCAATTTGGTTTGCAAACTATTCTCATAAGTTGTCCTATAAATCCACTGGCGAGGTCAATTGAAGAAATCCAATCTACTAAGAAGCACAATTCCCATCCCATATGCATTAGGATTGTTTCATATTTAGGGTTGCCCTTGTGTGTGGGGTCGATAGAGAAGTTGCAATCGGGCCCGATGGTGGAAAGAGTTGAAAGAAAGTTATCTTTCTAGAAAGCCAGCTACTTGTCAATTGGAGGAAGGGTCTCCTTAATTAAATCGGTTTTGTCTAATCTGCCAGTTTATTATTTCTCCCTCTTTAAATGCCTGGCCTCTGTCATTCAAAGAATAGAAAGAGTGAAAGACTGCAGAGAGAGTTCCTATGGTAAAGAGGGGTAGATTTAGGAACTAGAACTCCTAAATCTCGAAGTAACCAGCGAAGCCAAATAATTTCAGTAGTAATGTGAGATATAGCACGATATTCCACTTCAGTGGATGATCGTGAGACAACCTCCTATTTCTTGCTCTTCCAAGAGATGAGAGAGGAGCCAAGAAAAATGGAGAAGCCTGTTGTGGAGCGTCGATCATTGACATCTCCTGCCCAGTCGGAATCTGAATAGCCATGCAGAGTAAGATTTTGACTAGAGGAGAGAAGGAGGGCACGATTGGAATTGCCTTGTAAGTATCTCAGTATGCGAAGTACAACAACCCAGTGAATATGAGTGGGTTGCGCAATAAATTGGCTTACCACATGTACTGCATAGGCAATATCTAGTCTGATAATGGTAAGATAAACCAAGCCGCCGACCACCTCACGATAATGAGTTGGATCAGAAAGTAGATCTCCATCTGTAGTTCGAAGCTTCAGATTATGTTCAATTGGAGTAGATACAGGCTTAAGATCTGTGAGTCCAGCTCGTTGGATAACTTCATTGCAGTATTTCGTTTGGGACAAAAGATATCCTTGGGTAGAGTGGGCAACCTCAATGCCCAAAAAATACCGCAGATGTCCCAAATCTTTTATCTCAAACTGTCGATGAAGAAAACGCTTCAAGGATAGGATACCAGAAGCATCATTGCCAGTGATGATCATATCATCGACATAGAGTAACAAAAAAACACATCCAGATCGTGAGTAGCGAGTGAAGAGAGCGGAGTCATGAGCACTCTGAGAGAAACCAAAATTGATAATGCTGGTGCTAAATCGTTCAAACCAAGCACGAGGGGCTTGTTTGAGTCCATATAAAGCGCGTTTGAGACGACACACTGAATGAGGAGGTCTCACAACACCTGGAGGAGGATGCATATAGATTTCTTCGTGAAGGAATCCATTCAAGAATGCATTCTTGACCTCAAGCTGGTAGAGGAGCCAATGTCTAACAGCGGCAACAGAGATAAAAGTACGGACAGTCGTCATCTTAGCAACCGGAGCAAAGGTCTCCTCATAATCTACTCCATATTCTTGTGTGTAGCCTTTTGCAACTAAGCGATCTTTATAATGATCAACAGAACCATCAGATTTGGTTTTGATCTTAAAAATCCATTTGCAGCCGATAGCCCGTTTCCCGGATGGAAGAGGAACAAGGTCCCATGTGTGAGTTTTCTGTAGAGCTGCAAGTTCTTCGGCAATGGCAGATCTCCAGCTGGGATGAGTAATGGCCTCCTTATAGGATTGTGGTTCTGCCAAAGTATGAATTGCTGCAAGGAAGGACTTATATGATGGAGAAAAATGATCAGTACAAACAAAGCCAAACCGGGATGGAGGAATTCTGGTGCGCAATGGGTACCTTCGATTTTCAGGAGGATCCTGCACATCTGGAGCAGAGGAGATAGGCCCATGGTTAGAAGTAGGTGGGGCTGGAGATTCCGAAGGAACAGACGGAGGTTTGGGCTGACGATGATATACCTGTAGAGGTGGAGGAGAAGAGATATCGGAGGGAAACAGGTCTGGAAAGGGATCAAGAGGGTATACTATAGGTTGCGCAGGAGAAGGGGATTGTGTAGGTAATGTATAGAAAGGTATATGTTCCAAGAAGGTGACATTACGAGAGACCCGTAACCTATTAGTTTTAGGATCATAGCATCGATAGCCTTTTTGTTCGATGCCATACCCTAAGAAGACACAGACAGTGGATTTTGGGGAAAGTTTCGTTCTCTCGTTATCATGCAACAGAACAAAACATGTGCAGCCAAAAACTTTGAGATATGACAAGTCAGGTTTAGAAGTGAACAATTTTTTATAGGGAGATGTGCCAGATAAAACAGAGGATGGTGTTCTATTAATCAGATAGATTGCAGTTAGGACTGCTTCCCCCCAGAATTGCAGGGGAACATGAGAGGAATAAATCAAGGATCTAGCAGTCTTTAGGATATGTCTGTATTTCCGTTCTGCGACACCATTTTGCTGTGGTGTGGCATGACAGGATAATTGAGCTAGAGTCCCTTGACTGGTCAGGTAAGAACGAAATTTATGGGACATGTATTCTCCCCCAGAGTCAGATCTAAATATTTTAATCCTCTTGTCAAATTGAGTGGAAACCATGGTGGAGAAAGCAGTGTAGATAGTGTATAACTTAGAATGGTGTTTCATTAAATACAACCATGTATATCTAGTGAAATCATCAATAAACAACACATAATAAATGGAACCACCTTTCGTTGGCTGAGAGGCAGGTCCCCAGACATCAGAATGCACCAAAGCGAAAGGAGCATTAGTAAAAGAAGTGCTTTTATTATAAGGAAGGGTATGTTGTTTACCGAATTGGCAACCAAAACAAGTAGAAATGTCTGATACAGAAATGTTTCCAAATACACCACTAGTAAATAAAAACTTCATTTTATTTAAAGATAAATGGACTAGACGAGAGTGCCAAAGGGCAAAGGGTAATGGAGAGGAAACAAGTGCGGCAGGGGATATGCTGGAGAATGGAAGATGCAACGAGTGGAGATAGTAACGTCCTCCTGACCTAAGGCCGGTCCCAATTTGTCTCCCGGTGCGCGGATCCTGCACAGAACAACCAGTAGAAGAAAATGAGACAAGAAATCCAGAAGAAGTCAATTGACTAACAGAGATTAAGTTGATAGACAGGTGAGGAACACACAAAACATTAGTGAGAGAGATCAACTTATTTGAAACGGAGCCAATAAGGGAGACTGGTAGAGGTGTGGCATCAGCTGTATGTATGGTGAGAGAGCTAGCAGGGGTATAACAATTATGAAGTTTGGAAACGTCATTTGTCATATGATAGGATGCACCAGAATCAAAAATCCATGTAGTATCAAGAGTACCTGACGGACCGGAAATGGTCATGGCAGAACCAGAGACTGAGCGGGTAGTGGCCATCTGAGAAGCAGAACCAGTGGAGGAAGCCAGAAATAACTGTTGCATGCGCTCATCAACCATAGCTTGAATCTGAGATGCAAGATCCATTTGTGGAGGCACAAAACTCTCATCTTCAGTAACATTGGCCGCATAGGGTCGCTGTGGATAAGATTGCATGGGACCACGATGGGGCTGTTGACTAGAGTGTTTGGTTTTATTGTTTGGCCTTTGAGGTCTGGTTGGGCAGTCCCGTTTCCAGTGTCCTTTCTTCTTACAATAATTGCAAAAGTCATTGGTACCAGATAGAAAAGAGCGATCATGCTGCGGGGTACTAACATTTGCTGATAGGACATGTGTGGGTTCCACATGTTTCTTCTTTGTAAGAGAAAGTTGAGTTTGTTCTTTAGCCAGAAGTTCCGAGAGTGCTGTATCAACGAAAGGCAGTGGTGACCTATGTAATAACTGACCACGAACATGTTCAAAATTAGGGCGGAGGGCCGTAAGAAATTGAACCAGGCGAGTCTGCTGCCTATAGACTTCAAAGGTGTGAGCATCATCAGTTGTTTTAAAAGTGGGTTCCATTAGAGCCAGTTGATCCCATAAGGCAGTCATTTTGATGAAGAAATCATGAATGGAGTCAGTTCCTTGGGCTGCAGTTTTGATTTTCCATTCTAACTGATACCGGTGAGCAGCATTAGACTGAGTATACAATCTGGCTAAATAATCCCAAGCAGCCTTAGGATAATTGAATTTAGCTAATTGTTTCCCAATAGATGGGTTGACTGAATTGGCAATCCAAGAATTAATTTTTCCGACGGAAGCTTCCCATTCCTCAAAAGTATCAGCCTTACTATCTGGTGTAGGGATCTGTTGAGCAACATATTTCCATAGTTTTTGACCTTTTAGGAAATTTTGCATGATATGGGACCAATATGGATAGTTTGTGCCATCAAGTTTGATGCTAATACCCGAAACAGTCCGATCAGCAGACATTGGAGCAGGACAAATGGCTCACAGATTGAAAATATGTGAAATTCAGCACCAAAGCTAAGTCAGAATTGAAATCCAGTCACAATAATGAAGCAGATCTTGAAAAAATTCCAATAAATAGATCCAGATCACTAGAAATTGAGCACAGATGAGTGCTATGGGCCCTACTGAGTGATCAGATGAAGGATCGCAGTTTCAGTGTGCAAGCAGATATGAAAAAATCCAAAAATTGGTCCAGGCGACCTTGAATCTAGGCACAGTTCTGATCTGTGGACCCCACTGGATGATCAATTGGATGATCAGATCACACAGTGATCTTTGCCTCAAAAATTTGAAACACCTCTAACTGGAATTAAGGTGAAAGCTTGAGAAACAAGAAATCTGAACGGACTTGATGAAAACTAATTGCACAAAGATGACAGGTACAAATCAGATCAAATGGCCTACCTCAGATGAGCATAAAATCTGGGAAAAATGTGTAGAATTCCTAGGGTAAATGGACGACCAGAATGGGGAGATTTCTCTGATGCAGAATGATCATCAACAGATGGGCCACCTTTGATCACAGTAGTGCAGTGCTTCTCACAGCCGAATACAGTATTCTCCTATCAGTTGAGCAGGGTTCCTCTTATGCCTGAATGAATAGATCGATGGGCTCTGATACCATGTAAAGAGTATCCAGAACTACTCAGAAGCATACAAGAAGAGAGAAGTATTGCAAGAGAATTTCATATCTTTGTATTGACGATGGATCCTTATATAACACAGTATTGCCTAGATCAGAGGATCTAATTACATGTTTACAGGTACTGTTAAGGTAACTAACATCTAATTACAACTCCTAGATTAGAAGATCTAATTACATGATTATAGGTACTGTTAAGGTAACTAACATCTAATTACAACTCATACAATCTGTAGATTTGTGGGCTGACCCAATTCATGGGTTGAGGGCTGACCCATTAGGTTGAGCTGACCTTTATGTTTACAGAAACAACCCTAAAAAAAAAATATCACTTGGTGGATTGGGATTCTATCTGTAGATTGAAAGAAGAGGGTGGACTGGGGATAAGACCTCTTAGACAGATGAATCAAGCGGTTGTGGAGGATGGGTGAAGAATCAAATGGACTATGGAGACAGGTGTTGGAATGGAAATATGGTCTTCGTAGAATCGGGTGGGACCTTCAGGACGCCCCAAAGAAGTAGTTGGCAATACGGAGAGGAATCCTTTCAGTTAAGAAGCTCTTCATGGAGAAAATAAAATATCGAACCGGGTCGGCATAGAGGATTCTTTTTTGGAAAGATAAGTGGATTGGAGATAGGACCTTGGCTATCCAATTCCCAGGCCTATTCAATTGTGCCATGAACAAAGAAGTTAGGGTTAAATCTTAAATGTCAAGAGCTGGCAACAAGGTGGTTTGGAGCCTTATACTGAGGAATTTAAAGGAGCAAGAGGAATCCCAATTCATATCGCTCCTCAATCTCCTAAATGATGTCCATATCCAGGAAGGAGAGGGGGATACTAGGGTGTGGACGGCCTCAAAAGATGGTCTCTTTTTTTTTCTTAGTTATTTCTAATAGATCGAGTGAGAGAAATGTAGTGAGCAGCATTTGGAAGCTTAAGGCACCTCCAAGGGTGGTAATATTTGGGTGGCTAGCAATACGGAGAAGAATTCTCACTCAGGATAACTTGAGGAAGAGGGGGAGGATAGTGGTTAGTGCTTGTCCCATGTGCTTAAGAGGGTAGGAATCAGTGGACCATCTCATGGTAACCTGCAAAACGGCTCATTATATATGGAGATTGGTGATTGGGTGGTTTGATTATTGTTGGGTCGTTCCTAATTCCCTACCAAAACTCTTCCAGGCTTGGAAGGCTCCAATAGGGGGCCCCTATGATGCAAGGCCGATCAAAGGCCAAGGCCCGCAAGATCGGATGACCTGTTTAATGGGGGATGAAGTTAGGTGCTGGGATCGACTGTGATGAAGGTGATGATGAAGATGATGGCTGAAGATGATGAACAGTGGTGGATGAAAGAGGGGTTGGGTTTGGACGATTGCAAAGTTGGGTGAATGACAGTAGATGGTGGATGGATTGTCGAATCGGCGATCGGAACGGCGATCCGAGATGGATCATTAGCTCTGATATCAATTGATGCGAAGATCTACACCTCCAACGGTTAGATCGAGTCCTGGGACTCAAAAACCCTAAATTCTGTTAGGAAAAATACTCAACTCACGAGGATAACTTCTTTGATTGGATTAGAAAAAGGTCTACTGCTTACAGTAGGAGGCTTCTCTATATATAGAGTAGCATTAATCCAAAATAAGCAACGTAGAAAATAGCTAATTCTAATTAGCATATGAAATAGAAAGGAAATCAATTAAGCAATCTACTAATTTAGAAATTATCTAACTAAGGATAGGGATCCCAAATTAAGGATCATGTGGACCCCATTAAATGGGTCATCCGATCTTGTGGGCCTTGGCCTTTGGTCGGCCTGCATCACCCTAGAGGGAAGGAACTATGGAGACTGTCCTTTCTAGCAGTCATATGGACCATTTGGAAAGAAAGAAACTCAAGATGCTTCGAAGGGGTTGGTAATAGCAACAGTGAATTGGTGGAGAAAGTAGAGTTCTTAGTCACGCTGTGGGTGTCCATTAATCCGTCTTTTAGAGGATATTCTGTAGAGCAGATCATGCTGCGATGGAAGGAACTGGCATTTTCTTTTGCATAGCCAGATTAGTGTCTCATTAGGGGCCTCATCTTGTATTTTTATTTTCTTGTTTTTAGCTTGCCAGTATACTTCCCTTGTACTGCTTGCTTTTGTTAATGAAAGTAACCATTAAAAAAAAAATGAAAACACTAGTCATAACTAACTCTGCTTGGAGTTAATCCCACTTTAAGATTGATCACCTGTAAAAAAAAAAAAAAAAAATGGAATTTTACTTTATTTTATTTCATTCGCGTGTTCTACATGTGATTAAATTGATGGGGGTCCCAACAATATTCGAAGTGAAATTTGACCCAAATCTAAACATATAAAGGGCAATTACTATAAGCAGTTTGGTTTTAGATGTGAGCCCCAATGATGGATTTACAGGTGAACTCAAACAAATTAGTTCATCAAGCTCGTCAAACTAGAACTCTGAATCCGAAGAATTGAAAGCAAATTTGATGAGCCTACCCAATCAAATTTAAGGATCAAGTCTCAAATTATGAATTGCGAACTCGAGTACTATCAGTCAAACGACAACCTTGGTAACTATGGTTGGGTGGGGCTCGTGTCACTGCTGTTTTGAGGTAATGGATGATTTTGAGGCATAGGCCATCTTCCTCTCTCGGCATGGCTTCATGGCAGCTATCTCCACTCCATACTCTTCTACCCTTCCCCCATGGCCTCCTGAAGCGAGCCATTGCCGTCCTCCACCCTCTGCTACCTCCTCTCCCAGGGCCGCCTCCACATCCCCTCTCCATCATCACCCAAATCCCAAACCAAAACTATGGTTTTCAAGCCCTTTATTGTGACTCGGCTCAGTCCCTTACGAACTTACTCTTCCATGCCTGAGTTCGAGTTGGCTTGGACGCGTTTGATAACTCTGAGAAGAGTCTACCAGCTGCAGAATTAAGGTTTCCTATTAGATCTGTAGTCATTGCACTGCAGGGAAACTAAAGGTTATGTTATTACATATTGAAGTAATGTTTTTAATGTAATGATTTCAACGGCATGGATGACTTCATCTTTTGGGCCCTCCTGTGGATGGTTATATTTCATAATCACCCCGTAGGATTCTTTCTGATGGTGGCACTTCTTTTGTTCGAGCAATTTGATGTGTCTCTGCCGTACCATTTGTAAAATGTCCGGTTGTAACCTTCCAATAAAGAAAAGAAAAAAAGTCGGTTGTAGGATTACTGACTGTATTTGAGTTGGTTATGTTCTTGGACAGTTTGATTAGTGCCTTCAGATTTCCTCTTAAATCTCCCCACTTAATAGTTTCTGTAACTTTGAAAAACAATGTTATGGTGACAGGTTGTTCGATCCATGATGGTGGAGGGAACTAGTCAAACAAGCAGCACGCCCGCACCCATTGGGCACATTCCACCTCCAGATGCAGAGATTTTTGACGAGGCATGACCGGATGGCCAAAAGTGCCAGATCTGTCACAGCTTCTTGGAGGCCTTGCATTGCTTGAAATTATGGAAGACATGTAAAACAGCAAGCAAGATCTGCTCACTGTTCTTTATTATATTAATCCCATATTCCCATCCTACAATTTTTGTTAACAAGCTACCATTGTTCCTCATCAATCCAATTTAGAAATTGCAATTTCTGATTTTATGATGATGTTTTTAAAATTGTCATTGAGCTGTATCTTCCATTTGTGTAAAGGTTTTGGTGGTTGACCGTTACGGATTTTCTATCCATTTAATCCAAAAACTAAAATGTATTGAAAGTTCTTTGTCACCACCTGTATTTTCTATTTTTGTTATCTTATTTAACTACATTCTAAAGGCAATTGAAACAATAGAATCTGTAACTTGATGTTTTCTATTTATTTTTAAGAATTTTTTATCTTTGTGGAGGAGGGCCAAAATTGAATCAATATATCAGATACAATAGTATTGCTATCATTTTTCGTTTTTTGAGTTGTAGGGGTGATGAAGAGTAACTCGATCAATGGTCTGTATCCTCACTGCAGAGTGGGGTCTTACCAAATGAACGGCACCAATGAAACCTCACATTCAATACCATGGGGATACCCTTGTCGATAATAACCACAATAGTCTCTGATCTTAGGACATGTTTATATGATTCCAATGATTCGTCGATATCGAAAAAAATCGAACTACATTTTTTCGAACTCCTTGGGAAATCATTTCCAATGAGAGTAGGAATTGCCAACTTACAGAAATTCTAGGGTGAGCTCATGCGCATAGTCTACCAGAAACTCTCTTACAATTAATCCAAATGAGACAAAAGCACCTCTACTGAATGTCCCTGATCTCATGTTTTTTTACACTGATTCGAATGGGACTTGAGTGTGTGACTGAAGTAGAAGAAACGATGTGTTCTAAATTTGTTGAGTTTGATGGTCACAAACTAAGTAGTTAGGATCTTTTGATCCTCACCTTCACATGAATAGATTTGGCCCCAGATGGGCTCACAAAGCTTTGCACAAATTGCTTACATAAGCATGCGCGCACTTGAAAGACCTTCCAGAAATTTAAGGCTTGTGGAACAATTCAAGGCTTGTGGATCAATTTTACCCTTCCACACAGCAAACTGTTACAACTTTAGAAACCATTGAACCCTTGAGGCCTTCAAAAATCAATGGTTGTGATGATCTGATTTGAATGATCGTATAGACCGAAACATTCTACATGAGACCTATTAGTCCCTTTATGATTAGAATGCATCCTAATGGGCCCCACATGGGGCTTACATTTATACCTCTCACATGAATCATGAGGGAAGATAATTGATTGCTGCACCTGCAACAAACCAACACCACCACCCCATAGATTGTGCCCCCAAAAAAAAAAAAAAAAAAAAAAAAAAACACCCCAGCCCCATCCACACCTCTAAAAGCATGATGCCCCTTATAGACTGTAGACAGATTTTTACAGTCCAATTGTTTCACCTGATGACTCAAGTCTCATTCATCTTTAGCAGAGGAGCAATCAATTTTAGATTCTGAAAGTCTGATGCCCTTGGAAGTGTCAGACTGGAGGAATAGACAAATTCAAAGGGCTTGGATTGATCGAGCGAATGCCCGATCTATCAAAATAGAAAGGAACACTAGTAATAGGGATTAGCCAATTTATTATGCCATCGATCTGGAATTGGCTTTGAGAGTTCCACTATTCAACTCTAAAATAATCTATGCCCACCTGATAAAGAATTTAAAATACCATTAACATAATTTGACATGGAAAAATTAAAATTACTCACAGCAATGCATAAGCAAATTGTACCATATTATAGCCCTCATCAAAGTTTTTTTCTTCAAATCATGGATGAGGGTGAAACATTAACCCTAAACCTCAAGGTAAAGAAACTCCACATTCGAAGATTTTATGCAATGGAGATCAGGGTATATATATAATGGTTGTATGTGTATATGCTCTTTCAACAAATGAACATACACGCTTATAACAGATGATTTCAACATATACACATACGATTTAATGCATCATTTCAATTAAAACAAGACAAGCCTGCTAATAATAGACTGCAGTGCCTCCTAATTTTAAATGCATGCACCTAGTTTCTACTAAACAAATTTACATAAAAAATATGCATTGATCAAATATGCTCTCCCACTTTTAGACGGGTCATATGCGGCGGAGGGATGCAAACCTCTTCTCAAGATCACCAATGTCTGGAGATGCCATGCTGCAAAATCATGAGAGATTCAGTTAGAGAATGAGCAGTAGAAGAGCAAACATATAACAGATGATTTCAACATATACACATACGATTTAATGCATCATTTCAAATAAAACAAGACAAGCCTGCTAAGAATAGACTGCAGTGCCTCCTAATTTTAAATGCATATGGTTGTATGTATATATGCTGCTCTTCAACAAATGAACATACACGCTTATAACAGATGATTTCAACATATACACATACGATTTAATGCATCATTTCAAATAATACAAGACAAGCCAGCTAATAATAGATTGCAGTGCCTCCTAATTTTAAATGCACCTAGTTTCTACTAAACAAATTTACATAAAAAAAATGCATTGACCAAATATTCTCTTCCACTTTTAGACGGGTCATATGCGCCGGAGGGATGCCAACCTCTTCTCAAGATCATCAACGTCTGGAGATGCCGTGCTGCAAAATCATGAGAGATTCAGCTAGAGAAGAGCAGTATGATAGCAAACATACATCTCCAAATACAAAATTTCTTTTACTGATAAAAAAAGGGAAAAAAGACATTGTCTTTCCTCTGGTTCATTCTGTTTCTCAGAAAAGGGAGTGAGAGAGAGAGTGAATGGATTCAAAAGGATTGTTTTGAACAAACTGAAGGATTCAATTAAAAGATGCCTTTTTCTGAGGAATATTATGTCACTTAGTCTTAATACCATGATGTCGCATAGTGTGCTTCCTAGTAGAGTGAAAAGAAGTTACATTTACTTACCGTGCAGCATTTTGAACTTCGGCCTTTTTTCCTGCAATTCGTCCTTTTGGAGCTGAAGACAACTGTTAAAGGTGACAACCCCAGGGATAAATTTAGTATTCACGTTTCTAACCAAGCACAAGAAAAAAGTTCAAACAAATCCAACAAGTACTCTGAATGACCAACCTGTGAAGCAATGTCTACACCAATTTCGTCAAGCACCTAAAACAAATTCACCAAGACCACAACAGCAAGAGAACAATTCAAACATGGCCATCATTAATGAAGTAAAAGAGCTGGAACAGCTGCTTCCAAAATAATAATTCTGGAAATCTGCATTACTCTCACCTGATTTGTAAGTTCCTCTGTTTCCTCTTCAGCCTCATCCTTGTCCAATGTTTCATCAATAACTTCTGACATCATCTCAATCTGCACACAGCATGTAATATCAGAGAATATATATGATGCAGAGAACACAGACATGTACCATGAAAACAGTAAGCAGTAAATTAGTTCATTAAGTTGCACATCCCATGCATGAATTATTCCGCTAAGGAGAATCTGCACAGAGCATGTAATATCAGAAAATATATATATATGATGCAGAGAACAGACACATGTACCATGAGAACAGTAACAGTAAATTAGCTCATTAAGTTGCACATCCCATGCATGAATTATTCCACTAAGGAGAATCGACTAGTGGTCTGATTCAAAATGACATTTGTGCTCTCTCTCTCTCTCTCAAATCTAGTATTTCTAAGAGCCGGTTATAGTTCCAAGTTGCCATAACAAAAGTGAATTTATAACATTGGAGAAGATAAGATAGGGAAAAGGCCGACTTCTAATTTCTATTGATTGAGATGGATATGAATCATCCCATGCATGAATTATCCTGCTAAAGAGAATCCACCAGTGGTCATTTTTTCCACCAAATCTCTCTCTCTCAAATCTAGGCACGGTTTTTTTATTTTTTTTGAATGGTTACTATCATTAACAAAAAGAAGCAGTACAAGAGCATTATACAGACAAGATAGAGCCACCCAAAAGAAAAAAAAGGAAAGAACAGCATAACCTCTCCCAAACAAAAGGAGAGCAAAAGACAGAGGACACCCAAAAGAATTTACAGTCCTTCATGGCCAAAGCGACTGACTTCCTTCCACTTGAGCATAATCTGGTCTATCAAGTAATTTTGGAATTGTAGAAGGACCATCATCTAGTTGGCTATAGTAAATTTGAGGCTTCCTATTAGTGAATCCACACTGGCAGCTTTCCCTTCAAAGCATCCTGAGTTTCCTTCAAATGGAGTGGTTTGAAACAGATGCTTTACAAATAGACCGTTTGATAAGACAAAAAAATTAAAAAAAATAAAAAAAAAAAAGCCTATTGGAAATAGATGGTTAAGAATCCAATGATTCATGGCTTTTCATTAATTTCCCAAGATCTACAATGAATTAGGGACTGATTTTTTACACTGGTGCTGTTTTAAGAAATCCAAAGAGGATCTACGGTTCGGATCGTGATTTTGAGGCCCACAGAAATCGAAAAATGCAGATTAATGGTTCTACTTTTTTTTTTTTCACATAGATGCTTAAGAATCCAACGGTTCATGGCTTTTCATTAATTTCCCAAGATCTACAATGAATTAGAGACTTATTTTTTACCCTGGAGCTGTTTTAAGACTTCCAAAGAGGATCTATGGTTCGGATCGTGATTTTGAGGCCCACATAAATCGAAAAATGCAGATTCTTTTCATTAATTTCCCAAGATCTACAATGAATTAGAGACTTATTTTTTTTACCTTGGAGCTGTTTTAAGACTTCCAAAGAGGATCTACGGTTCGGATCGTGATTTGAGGCCCACAAAAATCGAAAAATGCAGATTAATGGTCCTACTTTTTTTCACAAATATCTCCAGATCTGTTAAGAGATTTAGGGTTCAAATTTGAAACCCTAGCCTTTTTTTTTCGGTCATAAAGATTTCCAACGGTTTTGATCATGCTTTAGTGCCCACAAGTTATAAAAATAAAAAAAAAACCGGATTGGCTAAAAATCGATGTGAAAGTGGTAGCATTTGACCTGATATCCAATGGGTCTCGGATTTTCATCAATACCTTCATATATAAAATGAATCAGGGGCTGATTTTTTACTTGGTAGCCTTTTTTTTGGGTCATAAAGATTTCCAACGGTTTTGATCATGCTTTAGTGCCCACAAGTTATAAAAATAAAAAAAAAGGAGATTGGCTAAAAATGATGTGAAAGTGGAAGCATTTGACCTGATATCCAATGGGTCTCGGATTTTCATCAATACCTCCATATATAAAATGAATCAGGGGCTGATTTTTTACTTGGTAGCCGTTTTTTGTCTTCCCAAGAGGATCAACAGTTCAAATCGTGATTATAGTTCTGCTGTTTTTCACAAATATCTTGAGATCCATGATAGATGATACATGGTTTAAATTTGAATTCCTGTATGTGTTTAAAGTTTCCAAGACCAACGGTTTGGATCATGCTTTAGTTGCCCACAAGTTAAAAATAAAAACTAAACAACGAACAGACTAAAAGTGACATGAAAGTGGTGCAGCATTTAACCTGAGTATCCAACAGCTCTCGTGTTTTCGGGCTATTTTCTTACCTCATAGATATTTTAATCCTTCCTAACAGGATCAACGGTTCGGATCAGTGACTTAAATTTAATGTCCTGGCAGTGTGTAGGGTCATAAATACTGCCAAAGGTTCAGATCATCGTTGTGGGTCCCACAATTTTGAAAGAAAATGGGAGAAAAAAAAAATCAGTCATCCTAAAATGATTGTACTAGCGCATATCTGTGCGCTTAAGATGTGAATGTTTGCTCCGATTCAGGACGTTTCCCAGGCCGTCCAAAATAGAGGTTTTACCTCTTTCCGAATTTGAAATGGAGTGGAAGAAATGGTTTCGAAACGCTCTAAATGCATTTTGAATCTATTTTAAGAGAATAATAGGTTAAAAGTAGGGATGCAATGCCACCCTAGTATTTTTGAGAGTCGATTACATTTTATGCCAGGTATATCCATAACAGAAGCAAATTTATTTAGTTACCATTGAAGATTAGAGAAAAAAAAATCTATAGTTTCTATTTATTGAGAGATGAATTATCTATAAATCCCACTAAGGAGAATCGACTAGCGGTCTTATTCAAAATACATTTTCGCCACCAAATCTTCATCAAAACCATGTTGCGGTGAACTACATGGATCGGTTTCTCTATCCTAGCCTATCCTATGCCAAATCCTCATTTAGGTTGCACATCTAACTCCTCGGATAGGCAGCACATCTTCATATACATCATTGCTACTTCCATCAATATCTTCTTCAGCACATTTTCCTTGCAGCTAACCCATTTTCCTTGAGGGGCCATCAACCTAAAATAGACAAATTAATACATATATACCTACTAAAATTCTAATGAGAAAAGATTCCATTTTGCCTTACGGATGTTAATCTCTTTTTTTCAGACCTGAAATTTGGTTATGGGCTCACCCTGGTTGGCCCAACTTATTTGCATTGTTTTTCCTATCTTTTAATGCTGAAGATTCTTGCATTTTTATGCATTTTCCATTCCAGTCACTATTTCTTATTTCTTGTTTTTTTTTTTTTTTGGGTAGAACACTATTTCTTGTTGTTATTACCAAGGATCAGAATAGCAGCTGGGCCGGCGGCCAAAAAACTACGTAGTGGGTGATATGTAGTCGTGTGAATTGAAAAGGTGGTAAAAAATTCAATAAAAATCCAGAATATAGAAAAATGTCAGAATTTGATTTTTTTTTCCCAATAGTAATTAAGATAGAGGGATGTAATGGTCCTTCTACTGAATAGAGGTTTTGCATTGCTGAATGATCATAAAATAAAAATATTGATCTATTTTCTCACATGTTTTCATGTTGATTAGTTAATCTAAGTTAGAACCTATTATGCATTTCTAAATTCATAATTCATAAGCAATTTAGCATAACTGTACATAACACATGATAAATAAATTATAAAGTAATGCTTAAATAAAGCTTAAAGGATCAGAATAGCAGTTGAGCACATAGGTTTCAAAATCAGAATCGTATCGCAAATCATTCATACCATGGTTCAAAATCACGATATTGGTCGGGCCAAAAAAAAAAAAACCGATATGGTATCGGTATCGGTCGCAGTTTTCGGTCCGTCGCGGTCATCGCGGCATGATTTTTTTTTTTTTTTTTTTACTCCAAAAAATTTCTGAAAAAGTATCCAAAAAATCCAAATATTGGAAAACACTAGAAAACAATATTTTTTTTTCATTAGTACACACTATAAAATAAAATATCGGTCCCCCCTAAGTGATAGCATCCTGTATCGCTATTTATTTGATATGTAGCCCATCTTCTTAATTAATAAATCAATCATCATAGTCCATATCTAATCCAAATCATTCAAAATAAATAAATTACCTTATATTAGCTTTTTAAAATTTTTATTTAATTTAGAGTTGGGTCCTTTATCAATTTAATCAAGCCACATAATTAAAATCATTGATGAAGGGCCCAACTCTAAATTAAGTGAAAATATTTAACTTGAATTATAGTTAGGCCAAAATTGAATTGATCTACATGATTTGAAATTTTGAATCATTACTCTAGATGTGTTACAAGTGACTAATTCACTGGGCCCAACTCCTATTTGAGTAAGATTTTTTAAAGGCCCACACAAGAAGGGACATGTATCTTTGGGTGGTTTAGATTTAAAACAATTAAGCCCTTCTAGTAAGGTGTAATTAAAAAATAGTGAGATAGATTGGAAATCTTGTAGTCTTCATAGTGGACCCACCTACAGAAATCTAAATCCCTTAAAATGGTTGCCCTTCATCCAATTTCATTTTATTAAGAGATGTGTCCTTATTCGATTGATTTTTTTTAAATTGGTTGATGGATTAATCTGATAGTAGGGTAATTTTCAATTAGAGTGAAACTTTCTCAGGGCATAATAGAGAGGGCGAGAAATATTTTGAATGGTATGGTAGGTGGGCCCCATTGTGGGACCCACAAGATGACATGGTTTTATTATTGCATACTCAACAGAGTATTAGAAAAAGGAAAGAATTGCATACTCAACAGAGTATTAGAAAAAGGAAAGAAGCCCTAAAAAGGGCATATCCTCATTCGCTCCTTTCATTAGGCAGCTACCCCTTTGATTTTGTTCGTTGTGCCGAAACAGAGGAGGGAAACAAGAGAGGGAAAGGGAAGAGGAAAAGGAAAGAAGGGGAAAAGAAAAGGAAAGGAAAGGAAAGAGAGGAGAGGAGGAGAAGAATAGAAAGAGGACTAAGGGAAGAGAGGAGAGGAGGGGAAAAAGAAAGAGGGCGGTGGTGCGGCCGGCGGGTAGCTGTGGTGGAGCAAATGCCATGGAATCCAGGTGAGAGTCTCTCCTCATATTCTCTAGGGGTGTAACGGTTCGGTTAACCGGTCAATTTGGGAAAACCGTTAACCAAACCGTAACCGTGGTTTTCTGTCTTTTAAATTCGTAACCGTAACGGTACCCACAAAAAACGTGGAAAACCATAACCGCGGTAAACCGTATTAAACGGTTCGGTTACGGTTAATAACCGTGGAATGCAGGTGAGAGTCTCTCCTCATATTCTCTAGGGGTGTAACGGTCCGGTTAACCGGTCAATTTGGGAAAACCGTTAACCGAACCGTAACCGTGGTTTTCTGTCTTTTAAAATCGTAACCGCAACCGTACCCACAAAATCGTGGAAAACCATAACCGCGGTTAACCGTATTAAACGGTTCGGTTACGGTTAATAACCGTGGAATGCCTTCCTCACATAAGTCAGATTAAGGGATAAATGTGAATAATTGAAAGTAAAATGACACATAAGAAGCAATTAAATAAGGTAAGAAATATTTCATTCAGCCCCCTTATTTTTTCTTTTATTTGTAAATGGTATGGTTAACCGCATACGGTTAACCGAACCGTATCATACGGTTCGGTTCGATTAATAACCGTGAATTATTATGGAAAACCGTAATCGAACCGAACCGAACCATGCGGGGTTCGGTTCGGTTCGGTTAGACGGTTTTTCGGTTTTTTTTTACACCCCTAATATTCTCCTCCAATCTCTCTCTTGTATATATATATTTTGTTTCCTTTTGCTCTAATATTTTGGATTTTTTTTTCCTCCCTTTAACCAGCAAGAAGAAGACATCAAGGAAGATGAAGAGAACGACACCACTCATCGGCCGATATATCGCTCTGGCCGGTATTTAAAAATATCGGCTGATAACACCCGATAAATTGAGGATATTTGGGGGGGCGATACCGATACTGATATCCCCAGTCGATATTGGAGTGGTACCAACCGATACTGGTTCGTATCGGCCGATTTTTTCAACCATGGCTCATACTCATGAATCAAATTGAAACTCAAATCGTAGGACTTTTTGATTTTTCTAATAAAAATGAAAAAACAATTAAAAGAAAAAAAAGTAATTATTCATAACCATCCACTTTCCCATTTATAGCAGTATAAATACAATAACAAGAAAGCCTATCATACAATCATATCAAGAACATCATAACATAGATTAATATATATAGCAATTTAGGAATAAAATTTTGTTGTGCGGTGGGGAGAGAAAAATTTGAGGTGCCAATAGAAGCCTTCTAATTTCAATTAGAGTGATCGTGAGTTTTCTCCTATGGTTTGTGTGCCTTAGGGCTAGAATCCTCTTGGATTCAATCAATCCTTCGGGAGATTGATCTATCAACCCCATCGCTGCGTCAATTGGTATCAGAGCCGAAGAGCGATCGCGGGGAAGACTCTGTCCCCTCCCCTCCATCCATCCATCCACCTCCGTTAATCATCTTCTGCCTCGCCCCAGTCCACCACATAACGCCATCTCTACCATACAATCATATCAAGAACATCATAACATATATTAATATATATAGCAGTTTAGGAAAAAAAAATTGTTTTTGTTGTGCGGTGGGGAGAGCAAAATTTGCAGTCCCAATAAAAGCCCTCTAATTTCAATTAGAGTGATCGTGAGTTTTCTCCTATGGTTTGTGTTGTGCTTTAGGGCTAGAACCTTCTTGGATTCGGTCAATCCTTCGGGAGATTGATCTGTCAACCCCATCGCTGAGTCAATTGGTAACAGAGCCGAAGAGCGATCGCCGGGAAGACTCTGTCCTTTTCGGAATTCCCCTCCCCTCCATCCATCCATCCACCCCCGTTAATCACCTTCTGCCTCGCCCCAGTCCACCGCATAATGCCATCTCTACCAATCCCCATCACAAACAAAACCAGCCCTCTATAACTAGAACCCTAACCAATACCCTTCACCGAGCCTAAACCCAACCCATCGAATCCTATTCCAACCCATCACCAAACATCGCAAACAACCCATCCACATCTGCCCCAGCAAACCCTTCTCCACCTTCCAGTACCAGCGATTGAAAATCCCATGCAGAGAAACATGCTTGTTGTGAGCATGGCAAGCGAACCAAAGGAGGACTGAAACCATATGTGCTTCTTTGGTGCTTGCCTGCAATAGAAATGAGCTTCGCCAATGAGGATAACTTTCTAAATATGTACATAATGTTTAGCCTCTAAGTTTGTTCGCCCAAGTCCACCACATAACGCCATCTCTACCAATCCCCATCACAGACAAAACCAGCCCTCTATAACTAGAACCCTAACCAATACCCTTCACCGAGCCTAAACCCAACCCATTGAATCCTATTCCAACCCATCACCAAACATCGCAAACAACCCATCCACATCTGCCCCAGCAAACCCTTCTCCACCTTCCAGTACCAGCGATTGAAAATCCCACGCAGAGAAACATGCTTGTTGTGAGCATGGCAAGCGAACTAAAGGAGGACTGAAACCATATGTGCTTCTTTGGTGCTTGCCTGCAATAGAAATGAGCTTCGCCAATGAGGATAACTTTCTAAATATGTACATAATGTTTAGCCTCTAAGTTCGTCGTTCGCCCCAGTCCACCACATAACGCCATCTCTACCAATCCCCATCACAGACAAAAACCAGCCCTCTATAACTAGAACCCTAACCAATACCCTTCACCGAGCCTAAACCCAACCCATCGAATCCTATTCCAACCCATCACCAAACATCGCAAACAACCCATCCACATCTGCCCCAGCAATTCTGACCCTTCTCCACCTTCTTGAATACTAGCGTTTGAAATTTTGAGGTCTTGGAAACCACGCAGAGAAAGCTATGATGACCTTCACATGCTTGTCTGTGACTAGAAGACCCTGACATTTCAGTGATGAGAGGACTGCGTGCATCTCCAAAATTGAGTCCAAAATTTGTTGAACATCAGAAAATGCTCCACAGTCTTCCTTCTTTGAATTGTTAATAGAAGGCATCTTGCCATCTTCCACACAAATTTTGGACTCAATTTTGGAGACGCACAGCGTTCTCGTCAAAGAAATGCCAATTTTGGTTCCGAAGGTCATCATAGCTTCGATATTGGCTTAGAAACTAGTTTTGAAGACCCTGAAAATGCTTTATTCAATTAATTTCAATTAGAGTGATCGTGAGTTTTCTCCTATGGTTTGTGTTGTGCCTTAGCGCTAGAATCCTCTTGGATTCGATCAATCCTTCGGGAGATTGATCTATCAACCCCATCGCTGCATCAATTGGTATTAGAGTCAAAGAGTGATCGCCGAGAAGACTCTGTCCCTCCTGGAATTCCCCTCCGTCCATCCATCCACCTCTGTTAGTCACCTTTTGCCTCACCCTAGTCCACCACATAACTATAACCAGAACCCTAACCAATACCCTTCACCGAGCCTAAACCCAACCCACCGAGTCCTATTCTAACCCATCACCAAACATCGCAAACAACCCATCCACATCTGCCCCCAAGCAACCCTTCTCCACCTTCCAGTACTAGCGATTGAAAATCCCACGCAGAGAAGCATGCTTGTTGTGAGCATGGCAAGCGAACTAAAGGAGGACTGAAACCGTATGTGCTTCTTTGGTGCTTGGCTGCTATAGAAATGGGCTTCGCCAATGAGGATAACTTTCTAAATATGTACTAGGAGATGCCAGGATGCCGCCTCCCTGATGCGCGATCGCCTCCCCCAATTGCTTGGAACGGAGACGAAACTCGAATTGATCCCCACTGGTTTGGTTGGAACCGACACTCAACCCCCTAAAATAAATTTAAAATAATTCCATAGTAGCTTTCTCAGCCGCCAATTTGGACTTGTGGCTGCACCCGAAGGGCTAGGTTGGATGGTTGGCCCAAGGCCTCATTTAGACTTCCGTATTCCATCAACTTACCAATTGAAGCAGCATAGGGAAGGAGGATAGCCAATGGGCTATTCTCCAAGCCAAACGGCTTAGATAGGGTGTCTAGGTCTCACACCAAAGACAAAAGAGGAGCACATGATTGAGAAAGCTCAGATTTTCATTCAATTTCTGGGATAACATCCTTTATATAATAGAGTCTAAGCACTAATTTAGCAATCAAACCATTAAAATTAGAAACTCTCTAAATCTAAGAATCTAGAAAACTTAGAAACTGCCTAATCACAATAATTACTCAAATCTAAGAAATCTATTAATTCTAGAAAGCCTATTAAAATGAGAACCTGCCAATAGAGAAATCTTGGGAAAATCTTTATTGTTGGGGCTTATGAGCCTTCTGGAATAAACTTTCAAACGGGGCCCAGTGGTTTGGCCTGCATCAGTTCTCCCCGGCTTGGAGAAACTCGACTCCGGCGAGTTGTCACCTTGGTACCTTTCGTACAAGTCCGGATTGAGTCTCTGAAAGTTTGTGGCGGTGATCCATGTAGCTTCAGAAAATGGTTTACCTTTCCACTTGACCAAAAATTTGTGATATCCACCAGTCTTTGTTGAAACCAGTTGGTCATCATAGACATCGTCAATTTCTTCTTCGGCACTGCCACCGGACATTGTCCTTGGCATTGCCGGACTCCGGCACCATTTGCAAGGATGACCTTAGCCCCATTTGCAATCAAATGCTTGATGGTGGGAACTGCAGCCCCTTATCCTGGTATCATCCGTGATCTTTTGATTGTCATCCAACGGCACATTCAGATCAGCCCTCACTTCCCCTTCAAATCCTCCGCCTTCAGATCTCCCACGCTCTTCTTCACCATCGACACCACCCCACCTTGGCAGCCAAGTTGAGGGCCAGGAGCGGGTCAGCAGCGGAGAAGCCAATGCTGCAGATAGGTGCCGATCAGAGCCCGCCGGCGTGGAGGCGGCGGGATGCGGTGACTTGGGTCGATGAGCAGTCACGAGAAAAGGAAGAGAGGACTAGAGAAGAGAGGGCGGGTGGGTGTTGCTGCAGAAGCCATGGAGAGAGCTTTGAGAAGTGAAAGGAGGTGTGAGAAACAAGTTCCTTTTCTTTTCTTTTGTTTTCCTTGTCTTTGTTTGGAGTGAGGTATTAATAGAATAGAATTGAGTGAAATGAGTTGTGGAGAAGAGTGTGAGAGAGAAGATTAGTTCCTGGTGTGTGTGGATGTGATGTTGAAAAGGAAGAGAGATGAGTATGTGGTGTTTGTTTGAGAGGCAGGAAAGAGTGGCCAAGAAATGGATGGCAATGGCTTTGGGACTGTAAATGGTATAGAGTAGTAGGCATTTTATCAAGGGGTATAGATTTAATTAAGATAGAGGGATGTAATGGTCCTTTTACTGAATAGAGGTTCGGCATTGCTAAATGATCATAAAATAAAATTATTGATCTATTTTCTCACATGTTTCATGTTGGTTAGTTAATCTAAGCTAGAACCTATTATGCATTTCTAAATTCATAATTCATAAGCAATTTAGCATAAATGTACATAACACACGATAAATAAATTATAAAGTAATGCTTAAATAAAGCTTGAAGGATTAGAATAGCAATTGAGCCCATAGGTTTCAAAATCGGAATCGTATCGCAAATCGTTCATAGCCATGAATCAAATTGAATTGCAAATCGTAGGACTTTTTTATTTTTCTAATAAAAATGAAAAAAATTAAAAATTAAAAGAAAAAAAAGTAATTGTTCATAACCATTTGTTTTCCCATTTATCGCAGTATAAATACAATAACAAGAAAGCCTATCATACAATCATATCAAGAACATCATAACATATATTAATATATATATATATGCAAATGAAATAAATGATGTGTAGTTATAAATAGTTAAATAAGTTTAAGGAATCAATATATATATTATTATCTTTAAATAAAAAAATAAAATCCAAATCATCAATCTTACATGGTGGGATATCTCTTTTAAGTTAAAGAAAGTATTCATGAAGAAAAAAAAAACCAAAATCGATTAAAAAGAAGAAGATATAGACAAGCATCATACGGAGAATCGAACTTTTTATTTTTCTAATAAATATGAAAATAATTAAAAATTAAAAGAAAAAAAAAGTAATTGTTCATAACCATTCGTTTTCCCATCTATAGGAGTATAAATACAATAACAAGAAAGCCTATCAAACAATCATATCAAGAACATCATAACATATATTAATATATATATATATATATACAAATGAAATAAATGGTGTGTAGCTATAAATAGTTAAATAAGTTTAAGGAATCAATATATATATTATTATCTTTAAATAAAAAAATAAAATCCAAATCATCAATCTTACACGGTGGGATATCTCTTTTAAGTTAAAGAAAGTATTCATGAAGGAAAAAAAAAAAAAAAACCAAAATCGATTAAAAAGAAGAAGATATAGACAAGCATCATACGGAGAATCGAACGATTTAATTAAATGCATGTTCTTGATTTATCTTTAAAACCTCATCAAAGCTACAAAAAATTCTTATGAGGCTTTGTTAATTATTAAAAAACCCTTAAAAAAAAAAAGTGATAAAAGAAAGAAGAGGATTTTACGGGAAAAACCCCGAAATATAGCCATATATCCCGAAAGGTCATCGCAAATGAGGTCCGTCAGTCGAGTCGCTCGTGTCTGATGAGGGCGACGCTAGCTTCGCTCGTCAGTGCATCTCCTAAAGTACAATTTGCTAGTGGGGGAGATGGAGAAATATACACAATTTGCTATATCGTCACTCATCAGTGCATCTCCTAATTTTTAAAAAGGTGTGGGCAATATCTTACTAAAATATATTACCTACTACTAGTTACAGCTCTGCTAATAAGCATCCAGTCCCTATATTAACCATCTAGTTTTGTGAGTCAAACCCATATTTGAAAAATAGCCAAAAGGATTTGTGTCAAGCCATCAATCTGGTTGTGTCTATCGGTTGGGTGCTTGCAACATCAATGATCTACATGTCTCCTTTTGAACCTTCTACCAATAGGGATTTGATTCCAGTCATTCAATTTCTAAACTTCCGTTCAAGCCAGTCATTCAAGCCATCAATCTGGTTGTGTCTATCGGTTGGGTGCTTGAAACATCAATGGTCTGCATGTCTACTTTTGAACCTTCTACCAATAGGGATTTGATTCCAGTCATTCAATTTCTAAACTTCCATTTCCTCTCATAATGCCCCTCTCCATTGATTTTTTTTTTTTTTTCCTTCTTCTTTATTGTTTAAATAGTAGAGTTGGATCTATCTGTTAAACAAACAAACAATCAGTGCAAAGGTCTTGATTAACGGGTAGGAATAGATCCGATAGATTATTTTTTTCCAAGAATAAGTCTGATAGAGTTAATGGGTGTTGTAGGAATTTGTGTCTAGTCATTGAGGCTTGCTGTCATTGGCATGCATTAGGCCAATAGCAGTTTATTAGTGTAATTCTTAAAAATGTGTGGGCGATATCCAAAGGAGAGAAAGAAGACATTAGGAGATGTTTTGACGAGTGACGATATAGCAAATTGTGTATATTTCTCCATCTCCCCCACTAGCAAATTGTGCATTAGGAGATGCATTGACGAGCGACGCTAGCATCGCCCTCATCAGACACGAGCGACGCTAGCGTTGCTCTTATCAAAGTTGCAAAAAAAAAAAAAAAAAAAAAAAAAGGAAATAAGGCCTGAGGGACCTAATTGGTGCTACACAATTTGCGAGGACCTTTTGGGATATATGGCTATATTTCGGAATTTTTCCCGTTAATCCTCAAGAAAGAAAGAAAAAAGGTAAAAAATTATTAATATTAACTTATTGGTTGTAGTTATTCTCGCTTAACCGAATCACTTGAATTGTAAGATTCGATGAAACGAGTATCGAATTGTAGGATTCACAACGGAATCATGAAATTCATATATAAATGGGATTCATTGCATAGATTTTATTATTATTATTATTATTATTTTATAACGCAGTGTTCCTAACCCTTTGGGCCAGAATAATCCCTACGAGCCCAGGAGAGAAACCCAAGTAAAATTCCCCTGTGGCCCAGTGTGGTAGTGCAGTTTCGAACCCACAACATCCGGGTGCAAACCGTGGTCCTAGGCCAACTGAGCTAACCCCTTGGGGATTCATTGCATAGATATGAATTGTTTTTCTTAGGATTCGTGATATAAATCGTAGGATTCTGATAACTATGGTTGAGCCAGTGGCCAAACACTTCGTAGTGGGCGATATGTGGCGGTTGCACCATAAACAACAACGTAGCAGTGTGAATTGAAAAGGCAGTAAAAGCTCAAGAAAAAAATCCAAAAAATCCAAAATATTGAAAAATGTTAGAATTTGGTTTTTTTTTTTCCAGTAGTAACTAAGATAGAGGGATGTAGCAGCCCTTTTACTAAATAGAGGTTTTGCATTGCTGAACAATCATAAAATGAAAATATTGATCTACTTTTTCACATGTTTTCGTGTTGGTTAGTAAATCTAAGTTAGAACCTATTATGCATTTGTAAATTCATAATCAATAAGCAATTTAGCATAACTATACATAAAGTAATGCTTGAATGTTTTGAAGTTCAAACCAAATGACAAATTAACTTTCATTAAAAAATAATGTACTTCTGTTAAAAGTTGAGCAAAGAATACCTTCCCTAATACTAAAGGGCGTGTCTACCACAATATACCTAGAGAAGAGCCCTTGAGAGAAATTATCGGTAAGCCATATTTTGATCTATGGTTATTACTGTTATGCATGCTACAGGTAAGTGACAAATGTATTGAAGTTGCTAATAACTAAATCTCACTCACCGTTGACCCTGGGGACAGTAGACACAAGGAGTGATTTGGTTTGGTCCAGTTGCATGTGAACTGGTCCTGCTACATTTCAGTATCAGATTTTGTAACTTTTACATCTTATAATCTCAAGTAAAAACCAATCCATTATTTGCCTACATCCCTGGGGACCGTAGACACAAGGACTGATTTGGTTTGGTCCAGCTGCATGTGAACTGGTCCTGCTACATTTCAGTATCAGATTTTGTAACTTTTACATCTTATAATCTCAAGTAAAAACCAATCCATTATTTGCCTATATCAGGTGATGCATATAGATAACATTGTTGTTGGGTATCTATCATTCACTCTTATAGTCAGTTGCTGGATATTTTGTTGAATACAGTAGAAATAGGTTTTGCTGGGACTTTACAAGCTCTGTGCTTGCAACATAAAGTTGAAAGACTGCCTGAAATAAATTCCTCTATTTGATTATTCATGAAAAGGTGCAAGGAATAAGTAATCATCATCTCATTCATTTACATGGTTCATCTGGTAAGGAATGCACCAAAAGATTAAGTTGTGGCAAAATAAAGTTGGATGTGTGAGAGCATTTGGTTGGCGATCATGAGAGAACCAGAAGGAATAATATTATGTCAAAGAATACTACCGTCATGTCCATTTGTGCTGACTGCTTCTGGAATTCTTGCATCACCTTTGCCTGCTTCGCAGGTGCCAATTGCTGTAAATGCAAACATATTTTAAAGGTAATGATATCAATTCTTACATAGGAGTATATACTACAAAGAACAAGAACTAGTTGGATGTCAGTTTTGTTTTTTTTTTTTTTTTTCTGCCCAGATGTGCACCAGAAGAGTTCTGGTCAACCAGAGATGGACAGATTATTAGGAATGAAACTATAAAAATGAATAAAATGATAGATTACAACTTTCATATCAGTAATAATACCTTGTTCATGGCTGCCATTGCTTTACTTGCTCCTTTCATTCCAACAGAAATTGAAGTATTAGCATACATAGCCTGAGAAAGATTGACAGAATGAATTAGGAAAACAACATTTAGAAAAAACAGATAATGGGCTGTGACAACGAAAACATTAATCAATGCATGTAGTTATTAGAAATCCTCACTTGTGTATGAGTTGCAACACCTCTTATCTGAGCACGACTCCCTTGCAGATTAGTTATTTGCTGCCTCAGCCGAACAAGCTGACGAGCCAAGATTCTAGTGGCGGCCTGGTACGCAGGTACAGTACATCATACAATCAAATGAATGATAAGAAACCCCATAAACTAAAAGTTATGCTGTTCCAATGACAAAATGGAATCCCAAAATACCATTTGTATTGCCTAAAAAGGAAAGAGAAAATTGAATGCTTTTTGACTCATTTTAGCTTTTTGACTCATTTTAACAGACAAACTTGCCTCATTTCCAGTTTTAGCAGTCTTCTTTATCTCAGCCACCAATCTTTTTTCCTGCAACCTTATATCTCATCAATATATTAAAAATTCAAAAGTGCATCTCAAAAGGATATATGTAACTACTTCATTGTTACAAACCTCTAACTGCAAAGATGCAATCTCACGTTCAATACCTGCACAAAAAAAATTCCCTTAATCTTTTACATATGTAGAATATGAAAGCAGAAACACAGCTGCATCTAAACTTTTGTTTCTCGTAACACACTCAACAGCATTAACAGAACATTTCAAGGCACGAAATACATATGCTTATTTTGTGAGGACTTACGGTATTGACTTCAGATTCATTTTAACCAACCTAAAGAATTTGATTTTTATTTTAAAGGGCGATGTGGGACTACCAGAAAGCATTATAACATACAAGTCAGTAACAGTGACGAGTATAAAACTCCTGATTCCTTAAGAACATAATATGGTAGAACAATTAAAGCTGAGAAATTTAACCTCTTGTTGCAACTGACATTTCTCTTTTACTTGTTCGGAGTGCATCTGCATCCAAGCAAGAAGCCAGGTTAACATTCAGCAGGGGAAAATGAAAGAGAAGAAAGCAAAAGGTTCTGTCAATCAGAATCTGATCAAATGCCTTCAAAAGAAGTATGACTCTGGCAACAAGAACCACAGCATATAGTGGCTCTAAAAAGTTAAGAGAATATATAAATTTAAGAAAATTGAAACATATGGCAATAATTCCAGATCAAACAATAAAATTCCCAGGATAAAGAATCGTGAATCGAAGGACTGAACGCTAAATAAAATAATCTCATCATCTTAGCCACATGTGTACTATTAAAGAAACAAGGTAAGATCATAAATCGCCTCAGCAAACTCTCTCTCTCTCTCTCTCTCTCTCTCTCTCTCTCTCTCTCTCTCATGCACTCAAGGGACGCCAGTCGCCAAAGGCTATTAATAGTGAGCCCAAGATACCTCGATCTTCAATCAGAAGAAACATACTGATTCTATTACTGTTGATCACAAAAATCAACCATAGAGATCTTCAATCCAATGGGAGAAGAAGTGCTCTAGCAACTTTTATTAAAAATGTATGACAAAAAGTAAGAGATTAAGTTGGACATTCAATTATAAGTGTTTAAATAATATTCAAAGCTCTCCAAAACCTAGAGAAATCCTAGCCACTCATCATCACATCGTGATATATTAATCCGTAACTATTAAGGGTCCTAACATGTATATCCTTGTCACCTAGAGGATTTGTGTGACGAGGTGGCGGTATTGGTCTCCAAGATTGAAGTTTCCTTTGATCACATTCGGCGGTCTGCAAATGGGGCGATAATCTTGTAATTGATAATTGTATTTCGCTTGATGAGTAAGCAGTGGCTTTGGGGTTTGGCTTTCTTTTTCCTTTTGCTTCCCTTTCGTGCTTCCCATTATATGTCTCCTATGCTCTTTTGCTTCTAATAAATTTGCATTACCATTCAAAAAAAAAAAAAAAAACATGTATAAAAAGAAGGAACATCTTGTGGGAAGGTCAAGGAGATAAAAAGAAAATGCATCTAGTTAAATGGAGTGAGGTGATTAAACCTAAGAGTGATGGAGGAGTAAGTTTGGGGAGTGTGGAGTTGAAGAATTGAGCCTTACTTGCGAAATGGTGGTGGAGGTTTAGGGAGGAGAAAGAAGCTTTGTGGAGGAAAGTTATTGCTTCTCAGCATGGTGAGGATGAGTGGGGCCGGGTCCCTAGAGTTGTCCCTAGGTATCGGGTGTCAAATTTGTCAGGTAATATTTGGAGTTTTGGGAATGAACCAATCAATAAGGGAGATGCTGTAAAAAAGAGGGTGGGTTTCAAGGTGGGGGAGGGGGGTTGAGTTCAGTTTTGGTGTGATGAATGGTTGGGTGTGGATTCTTTGAATGTTGTGCTTCCAAGATTGTTTAGGGTCGGTCATGTCCGACAAGTTGTCTACTCTTAGAGAGTGTCATATGGGTGAGGAGGGGCATGTGTCATGGAGAGTGTTGTTTAGAAGAGTCCTTCGTCAATCTGAAGAGTATGAGTTTGTGTCCTTGTTGAGTTTGCTTTCTAATGTGTTTAATTGCAGGGATTTGGCGGATATTCGCATTTGGAAGCCTTGCCCTTCCTAAGAGTTTTCTTCAAAGTCCTCTTATAGGGTTTTGGACCCGTTGACGACAATATGTTCTCCCAGCTTTCTTGTCTAGTATGGTTTGGCTCCTCCAAGAGTGGAGGTTTTTCGTTAAATAGTGATGTGTGGCAAGGTGTCTGTGGTGGATAATGTCAGAAGAAAGGGGATCATGTTGGATACTATCTTGGATATTTGTACCCTTTTTGGAGTCCATTAATCACTTGTTTCTTAGGTGTGGCGTAGCCCATTCTGTATGGTGTTGGTTTCTAACTCACAACAACTTATCTTGGAGTCTTCCAGGATCCTTGTGTGGGTTGATTGAGGCTTAGAGGATGAATCCATTTTACATGTGTGGTTGTATTTTGTGGAGCCTTGTTCCATCAGTTATCCCATCATCTCTATGGAAGGAGCACAATACGAGGATTTTTAAAGGCTCTAGGCACTCTTTTGACAATCTCTTATATGGGGTGTTGCTCTTTATAGCCAGATAGTCGGGTTTCTGTTAGAATAGAATTTAAAATTTTCCATTTAGATGATATCATTCATAATTAGGGTCCTTGTTGGTTTGAGGCCCCATGAGGGATATGAGATTGGTCATTCGTCTCTCCCTTTGGATGATGTTCTAAAGTTTAATGTGGATGGAGCCACAAGGAAGCCAATGCCAGCCAGCATAGAAGAAGTTCTACAAAATAGCAAAGGAGAGGTGAGGGTGTTCTCCATGAATGTGGGGGAGAAGGAATCAAATGAAACATAGATTCTGACTCTTCTGCAAACTCTTTGGATTTTTCTTTTGTCTCCATTCTAAGGCAAGCTCATTGTGACAAGCGATTCTTTGAATGCTATCTCTTGGGTTACTTCTCAAACTGTTGGGCATTGGCAATTCCATTTTCATTTCATGGTGGCAATGTCTTCCCAAATTTCTTTCTAGTTTTTTTGTTGGTTTATTTTGGTGGGGTATAATGCTCTTGTACCCTTTTACTTAATGTTGTCTTGTCTTTTCTTGTACTGTTATCTGATCTCTTCCTTAATATAAATACTAGTCACCTCTCTAGGAAAAAAAAAAGTACAAAAAAAGAAAGAAAACAACTTAAGAAGAAATGAATGAGAGACAAGGAAGTTGTTGTACATTTCTGTTTTTTACAATTGTTGGATCTCATGCTAAATCTTGTGACGAAATCCACTCGCCCAATGACAAAAAACAGATGGGCCCGCAAGTGGGACTGCACAAGATAGTTTAGGAATATCTTGAAAGATTGTGATTTTGTTGATAGTAGGTTTCTAATTTTGTTGAAAGATTGTAATTAGGATAGTTTCTATTGCTTTCCTATTGCTTTCCTAATTTGATTAGGTTTTCTTAACCCTAAGTTTGCTTTTCCTATTTATAATGCATTGTAGAGAAGAAATTCTCAGACTTTGACAATTAATAGAATTTTGAGTGGGTGTTTTATCCATTGAGGGGTGTCCTTGTGTTGAAATCTCTGCGAAGATCTCATATATAGTGTTCTACGGACACGTGCTTTGGCACTTACATGCAAGCCCTAACCCTGGGGCCTGGATCACCCAATCTTATCCTAACAAGCTTCCTGATTTCTCTCTTAAACAGGTGATACCTTTAATCAACCCAATGTCAGAAATAAAACATTCACGTTGGATATTCTAGACAAATATATGGTTGTGTTATGGCTAGTAGGCTCAATTCTGACAATGTGCAATCCACTTTCATTTTTTTTTTGGCTCAATTGGATCCATGGTTTAAAAGATTGGCCGAGTCCGAGTCGAGTCTATAGTGACTCGGACTCGGTTCAGAAGACATTTTGAAATAAAGTAAAAAATGAAAAAAAAAAAAATATATACAGCAAAGGGGGTCTTTTGTAAAAAAAATTCAGCTTTTGCTGGCTTTTTGCTGCTGCTCGCTGGCCTGCTCATCTTGCTCCTCATTGGCTGGCTGGCTGCCTGCTTTTTGCTTTTGCTGCTGCCTTTTTTCTACTGCTGCATGCTTTTTTCTGCTGTTGCTGCTCATTAGCTGGCATCTACATGTTACCCTACCGCTAGTGCTACTACCTGCAACACTGTTGCTCCGTTGACTAGTGACTGGTACACATTTTCTTTCTGTTTTCTTTCTTCTCTCTTCTCTTCAAGCCTTTGTATAACTCCATGTAGCAGCAGCAACTTCTTCTTCTTCTTCTCTTTCTTCAGCACTGCACAGGGACTCGGCCAAGTCCCATGCGACTCTCCTGAGTCGGGTGAGTCGACTCGGACTCGGCCCTGGGCGAGTCAGGTCCCGAGTATGATTGGATCCCTTTGGGATTGATATGAAGGAGAATTTGGCCTATTAAAGAATTGATTTTGGAAGCCTATTAAATTCAGAAAAAATTATATTCAAATTTTAGCCCCATTTATCAATTTATGTTGACCATGTCCAAAACTAGATTTAAGTCCTTTTTCTTGATTGAGCCTCAATTAGGATGGGCCAAAAAACCCTTGTCAACAATCAAATTCAATCATATAATTGAGGGCTTGATCAATGATATAATCCACTGGATCTAGGACATACACGCTTCCCCATCTCTCCCCCTTCCCCCTCTCCAACTCTCCTGCAACATCCCACCCCCGATCGCCCTCCCCCCACGGCAAAGGCTTGACAGGCACATTGGGAGTGACCGCCCTCTGCACGAACCAAACCCTACCTATCTGGGCAATCGTCTTTGGCTTCACCAAGGTGAGAATCGCCAACGCATCTATTCCGAGAGTATGAAATAGAGAGAGGACAAATGTTGAGTGCAGCTCCAATATCGATCAGCGTCTTTGGGATCGAGTGATCTTTGAGCAGGGGGCAAGGAGGAGCACATAGGAATGCCGACCACTACATAAGCCACTAGTAGCTGAGAGAAAGCGAGCAGCAAGCAGCTCCGAAAACTACAATGCGCTCCTGCAGCGAAGAAAACTCCAGTGCGCGCCAGCGCACTCTGGCAAGGAGGAGCACATAGGAATGCCGACCACTACATAAGCCACTAGTAGCTGAGAGAAAGCGAGCAGCAAGCAGCTTCGAAAACTACAATGCGCTCCTGCAGCGAAGTAAACTCCAGTGCGTGCTAGCGCACTCTCGCTTTCGAGCCAAATGGCTCTCAGCCTTCATTTGCTCCCTTGGGGTCTCAATGATATAATCCACTGGATCTAGGACATACGCTTCCCCATCTCTCTCCCTCACCCCTCTCCAACTCTCCTGCAACATCCCACCCCCGATCGCCCTCCCCCCACCCCATCTCTGTGAGTGTGTCTATGAATGAGTGGGAAAACAAAAGGGTCGAAGCTATAAGAGCTTCACATTTCACCATCCTAGCCTAATCTCTTCTATTTAGGACCTGCATAATATATAAAACCACAGAAAAGCAGAAACTCAAAAGAACTCTGTCACATATCATCAGAATCAGATAAACAAGTCCCAAAAAAAAAAAAAAGATCCATAACATAAAAAAGAACGAAACCCTACAAAAACCTTGAAAGACACAAGATCAAGAAAATCAAAGAACACCCATTCCAGCTGGGCAGGATCCAAAAGGAACCCACTTAGAAACAAAACGCATCAAAGAAGAATCAATTCTGACAAGCCCTAAAAAAAAAACCCTACAAAGAACATCAAAAGTACCAAGAAACAACAATTAAAGAAGCCCCATTTCATTACAACCGAAGAAGAAGAAGAAAAAATCACATTTTTAAGATAGCTTGTGAAAAAACTGGATCCATGGGCATGACAAACCTAAAAAAAAAAAAACCCAAAGAGAAAACGTGAACAAAAAAAAAAAGCTTTATGACAGAGACGAAATGTATACCTTTCGCGGAGGTTTTCTTCTTGAAAATGTTCATGGTGCTGCAGGAAGAAGAAGAAGGATCGGATCTACTTACAACGGCCGATTCTCTCAGATCTGCAAGGGTTTTAGTAGGGTTTTATATGAGCAGAGGAAAGAACACGAACGAGAAAATAGTATAGATTATACTAATACTATTTTGCTTGGAGGAGCGTGCACTTTCCCTTTTTTCCTTCCAGTAGCCTCAGTTAGCCGTTGTAATATCGATTGCCGAAAATGCCCATGCCTTCTATTTTCAAAAGTGCAGTAAAACGTACGTGCACCATCACAATTCACATGACATGTGTCGAATGTTGTTGGATTGGTCGCACAAAATACTGACTGACATTGGTGCACATCACTGGGGGGACTGTAGGCATGGCGTATTTTAGGGTGTTTTGGGTCCTCTTTGTAATTTGGTTCAGGTTCAGATGAACTTTTATGTTCATTGATTTTCATCCCTGCATGTGTGGTGAGATAAAGGTAGAGTAAATGTGATATTAATGGTAAAGTCAAACACCTTTGTTTACCTGTGTGGTAAAATAATGGTGGTGGAGTAAATAAAGTGGGACATGTTACACACAGTGATTAGATCATATTATTATTGCAGTTTGGAGAGAGGATGCACCTGGACTCAACATTTTGACATGTCGTCTCTAATTGGAATGTCATCTTACATGGATCGGGTTTTTTTTTTTTTTTTTAATGATTTGTGAAGTACGATGTGCTTATCTTGCATGAGCCATGCTTGTATTGTTATTATTATTATTTTTTTTAAAGAAACATATCACTCAATTCTATAGTATCTTTTTATTTTGATATGATATTTTTTATTTTTATGAAAAAAACTGTTTTATTTCTAACATTTTTTCTTGTAAAGAAACTTATCACTCACTTATTCAAGTATACGGGTCGACCTGACCTGTATAACCTACAATGGTTATACGGGTTTAAGTGAGTCGGGTCAGATGACCCATAGTGGGTGCGGGTTAGGGGTTTCTGACCCATTTAATTAAAATTTTGCAAGTACTGTAAACACTTTTGACATGTCATCTCTAACAGTAAGAAGCAACCAAAGAGTTATGGACCTAGAGCTTATCAAGCTTCTACTGCTCATGCTCGTGAGTTGTGTCACATCCTTCGCTGCTAATGGTATTCCATTACAGCGTCCTCAAATAACTACCCAAATGGGGATTTCGTCTCTCTCAGAGCGGATCTCAAGTTTCTAATCTCGCACTTGGTTTAGTATTGCACGATTTGCCCATGTAGATGTTCAGGGAAAGGAATATATCAATGGGTAATAGAAGTAGAACATTCATATGAGTAGTTATAATTATAGATTATAATTTATAAGAGGAAGAAAATCTGCAATGTGGAGAAAACACGAGAAACTTGCAAGAAACGTGGAGATAAAGAGAAATACCTAAAGATGCTTCTTCGGATAATTATAGAAGGTGCAGGAAACGTTGTGATGTTGTAGAACTTGTAAAGTTGCAACGGATACTCAGATGATTAGATGACTTGAAACTGAGTTGAAGTTGTAGGAGAGAATGAATAGTTGCAGACTTGCAACCATGGTTCAGAATAGCGGTATCGGTCGCGGTATCGGCTGGGACAAAAAACCGATATGATATCGGTATCGGTCGCGGTTATCGGTTTATCGCGGTCGTCGCAGTGTGAATTTTTTTTTTTACTAAAAAAAAATCGCAAAAATATCCAAAAAATATAGAATATTAGAAAATGTTGGAAAACAATATTTTTTTCCATTAGTAACAACAATAAATCAAAATATCGGTCACCTTAAGTCATGAGCCCCGTCTGTGTCGCTGATTCGGTGTCTTTTCCAGTATTTCATATAGTGCAACCACTATTTTGGCTTATGATCAATTTATTAGTGTAAAAGATATGAAAATAAGGATAACACATCAATTATCATTTAATACTAACTCAATAATCAAACAAGTTGTGAAATTTAAAACCATGAATATAACATATTAAAATATGAAGCATGATAGTGAGAAAGATAAATCATAAAACACTTGGACATTAAAAAGTTTATGATTTACCTGAAATTAGGGGGGACTAGAGAGTATAGAGAGATTGATGGGTATGCATGACACCCTAACTCCAAGTGGAGTGTCGCCCAAGCTCGACATCATCGTCATCGTCATTTTTTTGGTATGGGTGAAAAAGATATGCTCCCAAAAAATAATTTATTATAATTTAAATATTAAAAAATTTAAAAATAATAAAATTCAAAAAAATTCAAAATCATGTGTATGAGTAGATCTATCATCTACACACTATTAATAAGCTATTAAAATAATTGTTCTCCTCTTATATGGATTTTGGCTAAACCTTATTCTAATTAGAAATGTGGTTAAATGAAATCGATTGATGTTTTAAAATTAATCAATTGGTCAATTTGACTGTACACCCTTTTTCTATTAAATTAAAATGAAACTTGTCCAAGGGCCCACATATCTTGATTTTCTATGGGTGGGCCCACTGTGGAGCCCACAGTTTGACAAGTTCCATAAGGAATACACGTGATGGCCATTTCATAAAAAGGTTAACACGTGATGGCCAGCTGATGGAATCTTGAATAAAAGTAACCCTAGGGCCTTGCCCTTTCATCGTTTCAGTTGGGCGGTCGGTGCTCAGCAAAACAGAGAGGGAGGGAAAAGGGAAAAACAAGGAAGAAAAGGGAGAGGGAAAGAAGAGGAGGAGGAAAATAAAAATGGAAAAGAGGGAAACACGTTAAACGAGAATTAGAAGAAAGAGAAAAGGAGGAGAAGAGGAGGACGAAGGAGAGGAAGAGGAAAAAAGAAGAGGAAGGAGAGGAAGAGGAGAAAGGCCAAACCTATAGAGCGCCGATCCGTGACGATTGATGACAACGGAACGAGTGTAACTGCAAATGGTGATGGAGCATCCCCCAGGTGCGTGCATCTCCTCCCTGTCTCCTCTTCTTTCTTTCTTTCTTTCTTTCTTTTTTTTTTTTTTTCTAGCATGTTTGTGGACAGAATTGTGTTGGAATCAGGGTTTTTTTTTTTTTCTCCACTGATGTGTGTTTTTCTAACCCCAAATCTCCTTCTCTCCCTCTCACTGTTTTTCAAGAAATTCCTGCCATTAAAAAAAAGAAAAAACAGAGACCGTTACGACCGATATTTGACCGATATATCGGTCTCAACCGATATTTTGAAAATACCGGCCGATACGGTCCGATATTTTGGCGATATATAGGGTGCCCGAGTCCGATACCGATAAGTTTTCATTTATCGGACCGGTGCCGGCCGATACCGGTTCGTATCGGCCGATACGAACCGGTATCGGCCGATATTTTAAACCATGCTTGCAACAGTAATAACTAATAAGAAAGAAAGTGGAGAGCGTGGACTGTGGAGACCAGAGGACATGCAAGAAAGAAGCCAAGAAGGCAATGAACGTGGAAGTGGAACAGCCCCTAGTCCCTAGAGTTAGAGTTAATGCCAATTGCCAACCCCCACGTACATTCTAATTAAGTATTGGTAATCTTAAATAGACTTAAATACAAGAATTAATGCGGGTTCTGCGGGTCACGCGGGTCAACCCTAACCCGACCCGCTTAATTGCGGGTCATGAATACTTGACCCGTGACCGACCCGCCTATCAAACGGGTCGGGTTAAGCAGGTAATATGCAGGTCAGGTCGGGTCGGTTTAACGGGTCGGGTCATATTTTGCCACCTCTAACCTGGAGAGCTAGAGAAGGACAAGTCCATTGAAAGGACCACCTATGAAGCAGTATACAAAGATAGAGGGGTCCTAGGTACTTTCACTTTGTTATTTCTTTATTTAATATTAGAGGTTTTTACTTAAAAAATACTTTTTGTAGTCAGTATACCGAACATGAAACATTAGACAAACATGCACCTAATAAGAAATCCGTAAATACAAAGTAACTTTTTTCATCATTTTTTTTTGTTGGTTGCATTCGACCTTCATTTCATGTGTTGTCGACCCTCGCTATAACAAGTGAGAGTTACATTCGACCATGAGCAGGCATAACCTCTTCATCATCTTCCTTCTTCCTCGAGTGTTCGCAGGGTAACGGAATTCCAATGATCCAAACTTTAGAACTTTATTTTTAGCCAGAGTGAAACCCATTACACTGACCACTTTCTATGTTGCCAATTTCTTCACGGGGCACCTTTGATCGCCTCCACTGAGCCATTTGGGACTCAAACCTCAGTCACGCCCATGCCCATACCAGTCTCATTTACTTCTAATATGCACGTCACAATAAAATTTGGGTGCCTAAAAATAATTTTATTTGACCAATTTGTGGAAAAGGTGAGTGTAACTCTAATGCCATTTTGTTTTTTAAGCACCCCAGATAGTTTCTCTTACCAATTTGAGTAATCGACTGGACTCTAGAGTGCATCTGAATACATTATTACATATTTGTGTAGCAGTGAGAAGATGTGCAAGTGCCATAAATGTTAGATCAATGAATGCCTTTTCCTGCCTCCAAGACTTGCTGATTCATGACAAGGTTTTCCTCCACAAAAACACATAACCAAAATCTTCATGCTGATGTGAGATTATAATAAATGCAATGACAACAGTGAGCAGCCAAAAATCCTTGAAATTCCATCCTTAACTGAAAATGTAAAGTGGTGTCAAGTCTATCTTTTCCAGTCATCTCTTCCTTTAATTGAAAACTCGAGGAAGAAGGGAGAAGATGAAGAGGTTATGCCTGCTCAGGGTCGAATGCAACCCTCACTTGTTATAGTGAGGGTCGAATACAAAAAATGAAGGTTGAATGCGAAAATACAAAAAAAATGGTGAAAAAAGTTACTTTTTCTGTACGGATTCCCTGTTAGGTGCATGTATGCCCAATGTTCTCTGTTCGGTGTACTGATCACATAAAGCATTTTTTCCGGTAAAAACCTCTTAATATTATATGGGTTTTTTATGGGATAAAAAAAACCCCCTTATACTAGGGTTGTAAATGGGTTGGTTTCGGTCCGGGTCCATGGTGGACCCGAAACCGGAACCGTTAAGGAGAAGGTGGATCCGAATCTCGACCCGGATTCGTTTTGGAACTGGTTTCTTAGCTTCGGAAATTGGAACCAGAACCATATATGGGACGGGTCTGGGTTCGGATCCGGGCCTAAGTAGAGAATGATATTAAAAAAAAATATGATTTTTAAGAGAGATTTTAAAAAATTGAGGTAATATATTGGATCTCGGGTCCACGAGTTCGAACCAAGGTGAAACTGGACTCATACCCATTTACTTATCGGGGCCTAAATAAGGACCTAGACTTAGTTTTTAACGGGTTGAAACTTTTAGGTAATCGGAGAATCGGAAGCTCATTTACATCCCTATGGCTTATACCCTAAAGTAGAAAAAAAATAACCTAAAATTTTGATAGTAACTATATAGAACTTTCCCAACACTTTAAACTTTTTTTTTTGGCACTTTTATCTAGAGAAGTGATATAGCTAGTACACTAGTAGTGATATTAATGCTTACTAAAATCACCATCACGAATTCCCTTTGTCCATTTATCATATTTTTCGTATCAGAAGAGATTCTCCGCAACTTTTTCATCTCACAACCCATTTTTTAGTCTTTTCCATTTGATTACTCCATTAAAGAGGAATGTGAACTCTAATAAAGAGGTAGGTAGCCCACGTTACCTTTTATTTATGTGTGTTTAAACCTAGAACTTGGTTTCTATGGATTTTTTATATTTTTTGCAGACAATTTTTTTTAACTAAACCTTGAAAGGTGGTCTTAGTTATCGATGTACTGTTTGATTAATATTTCTTACTATAGAGAGTGTTAGCTTGCATTGAGCATCGATATGAATTCTCATATCACATCACCGAATCGAGGCCAATTTGAGAGTGCTAGCATGTTACCAGCATCGATATCGCTGCCAAACACAAAGAATTTATCACAAGTTAGCATCGATATTGCTACAGTCAACCATCACTAAATCGATGCCAATCTGAGTGTATGGGCATATGTTGAGCATCAATATCGCTGCCTATTATATATATATATATATATATATGTATATATATAAAGACAACATCCCTCTTTATGAAGGAGCAACACGTGGCGCATCCTTAAACTTTTTGCAATGCGACATTTCAAAAATTATTTCGGAATTACCCTTCTAATCTAATGTCACCAAACAAACTCAAATTCTTCAATACTCCATCACCTAAAATATCTCAAAGCAAATCTAAGATATACTTATCCATTCCCTAAAACATAGCATACAATAATAACTCTTCTTTAGTTACCTTCAATGGGTCCCACGTATTATTAAACTAACAAAAAAAGAAAGAATAAAGGCTCTTTGGCTATGATTTTAGTGATCGGTGTATGTATTAAATGTTGTTACATATCAATTTGTGGGACCCTTATGTCAGATCCAAGTTGTAGAAATTTGTTGCACTTTCGTAGGCAGTATTTTGCTATTTTTTTCCTATTTTTTCTTTCAATATTTGGTATGGTTAATCCGTGGAGACCATTGTGGAAGCCAGTTAATTTCAAAATCCATACTTAATATGTAATCATTTATATTTACTAATTTAACCAAATAAATTTTCTCTAATGAGTCTCCATCTTTATAGTGTTTTTTTTTTTTTTTATCATCTTTTATATTTACTAATTTAACTAAATAAATATATGAATTCCATTATGAAATCCAAGCTCTTCTTTATTTCCAAATTCACAATTTACGAGGGGCTACTTTTTCTTTTTACCAACACATGAAGAGCTTTTTTGATACCAGAGCGAGGGCCACTTTCATAGGTTGTATTCTGCTACTTTTTTTTCCTTATTTTTCTTTCAATATTCAGTAAGATTAATCCGTGAGGCCCATTATGAACATTTTTGATCGTTATTTTTCTTTGAATATTTGGTATGATTAATTAATTTGTGGGGCCCATTGTAGAAGCCTATTAATTCCAAAATCCACAATTAATTCTAAAATGACACTCAATTTATGGCTAAGTACAAATATAATCAAATCAAGGTTCTAAGACCTTTACTAATTACTTAATCTTTCCCTAAATATTTTCCATCTACCTAAAATTTCTCTAATGAGTTTCCATCTTTATTATGAATTATACATTAATATTTATTTATAATTTATTTAAATATTTAAAAAAATTTTAATTAGAGATTTTAATGATTTTTCCAGTGCAGGCCTATTGCATAAGTTATAGAAAATTATAACAGATAAGCATCGATTCAACCTTACTAACAAACTTCTTCCTCTCCTGTAACGCAATATCCTTAACATCGACTTCCTTGAGATCTCCGGTGGCTCCACTCATAATCTCTTTTCTGATTTGATCATAGGTAGGAAACCTCTTTACAGCAACCCATTTTCAAAGCTTCTTCGTCATCTCCGCGCAATGAATGTGAGAAGACATTGTCTGCATTGGTATTCCTCCATATTGAAGAGCTATTTTGGTGCAAACTTCAAGCTATGTAAAGATTGGTGTTGTTTGTAAGATGCTTACCCAAGAAACAAGTAGGAAAAACCACTCAACACCTAGATTAGAACTCTTCAAGTTTTGTGTTAGACCAACAAGCCTTCAAAACCCATAATGGTTTTGCGGCTTTCATTGCAAACTTGAAAGTTCCTGTGTCCATAGTCTGGAAAACTTATTAGTGAAAGATGGGTTTCTTATGCAAGATGAAAGGAACTGATAAAAAGAGGAATGAGGAGGTCGGGCGCGGGAGGGGATATAATGCAGATGGGGCCCATGAAAAAAAAAAAAAAACAAGAAAGAGCCCATGGGACCACTTGGGGCTAGGCCTGTCAATGGGACTGGATGAAACGGGTAAAAAGCCCGGCCCGGCCCGTCCCAAGCCCTAAAATACAGGGCTTTTAAAAGAAATTTAAGTCCAGTGGGTTGGGTTTGGGCAATACATTTTAAAGCCCACCCAAAATGGGACTGGGACTGGGCAGAGGATGCCCAGCCCGTTCAGGCCCGGCCCATCCCAAACTCTAAAATACAGGGCTTTTAAAAAAATTTCAGTCCAGTGGACTGGGTTTGGACAATACATTTCTGTTCTTTTCTTTTTTAAATTACTTGACCCATATAGGAAAATAGGATACTCATTCTCATTCATTTTATTGATTTTTTTATTTTCTACTTTCACCGTCCAAAAAAAAAAAAAAGTTTTTAACTGATCCTACATTACTTTAACTTGACTCATATATGATACTCATTCATTTCTTGACCCATATAGCCTATAGGATAGTCATTCATTTCTATTGATTTTTTGATTTCTACTGTCACCGGTAAAAAAAAAAAAGTTTTTAAGTCCACCATGTTGCTTATTGCATTGCATTGCCAGTCCCAAGCCCAAAAAAAATGAGGAGGGTTTAAAGTCCGGTTCATACCAGGTGTCTGGTGACAGCAAGAATAATTAGAGAATGTTTTGCTTCTGTCTAGGATCGGGCAAAGCCCAGGCCCGGCCCTGTCCCAGCCCGGGCCCGTACGGGACGGGATTTGATGTAGGCTCGTTCAATTTAGGGCCGGGATTGGACAACACCTGGCAGGCCCATCCTATTTTTGGGATGGGATTGGACAACCTTGGCCCAGGCCCGGCTAGGCCCGTCCCATTGACAGGCCTACTTGGGGTCATAAATTTCCTAAGGGTTCGTTTTGGTCTACTAAGGGTCTAAGAGGGTTTTTCTCGTAAAAATCCCTTAATATAATCATCATTCCTAGAAAAAGGAAGTGGAATAAATGTCACATCAATGGTAAAAATGAGATAAAGTATATGGTAAAGTATTGTTTATATTTATTTTTATGACATAAAATAAAGTAAGAGAAAGAGTGGTAAAGTAGTTGAGTTTTTATTTATGGTTTACTTTATCACACATTTAACCTAATCTTTATTAAAAAATAAAATAAAAGATGTGCGGTAAAGTTTGTGGATAAAAGAAAGTGACAGCTAGAGATTAAGAGTGTGTTTGGTTCCACTTACTAGATGGGCAGTTTGGGCATTTGATTTTCAAAAAGCCCAAAAGTGCAAATAAGTCTGTTTGGTTTTTACATTTATGAAGGAGCTTTTTCCAAAGCAAATGTGGAAATGGACTTTGGCACGGAGCAATGCTGAGCCACTTCGCTTTCAAAAGCAAGTTTTTGAGTTTTGCGGGTCGCACATCAAAAGTGGGCGGAATCGTTGGCGTTAAGCGAGTAAGTTCTCTGTATACTTGTGCCTCTCTAGTCTCCTCCTTCCCTTCCTCTTTGTTTATGTCTTTTTGTTTAATTTTTTACAGCTTAAGTTCTCTTCTTTGAAAACCATAGATTTGTTCACTATACTTTTCGACCAAATATGGTAAAGGAAGAAAAAGTAACCGTTAGGAGAAAAAGTAACCGTTAGGTAAATTTTACCTTCACCTTTGCTTTATCACTTGCTAATCTATGTTCACGTAGCATCTGTGATCATTTAATTATCTTTAAAAAAAATTTACTTCCCCCTTGGGCACACTTTTTCGTGAAGTCATGAAAAGTTACACTAAACCTGATGCTTATTCTCGTGAGAAAGCATTTGCATCAAACAATAGAAAAAAAATATCTTGAAAGAATGTCTTGCATTTCCTTTTTATTTTCACAGAAAAGTTGTTGTACAAGTGTACCCTAAAATTAAGTGCCCATTTGTTTGCAGGAATTCTGAAAATACATGTTGGTGAGATCTGTTTCCCAATTCTCAAAGGCTAAAGTGCAACTCAACATTGAGGAAGCCGAAATTCAGAGCATCCCAAAGGTAAAAAATGGTGTCTTAGAAGGTTGGGTTTCTGGAGTTCCACTAGTTAAATAGAAAACCCCAAATGCTCCATAGAGAGCCACTGACGTTGTTGTTAAAGAAAACCCAATATATGGAATTCTCATCAGAATTTTCCCCCAACAAATATGCCTTAAACTTCATTGAGACCCTCTCTCTCGTGCATAAACCAAAACAAAAGAGGATTTTATCGAAAAAAATCCTCTTACACTTGGTGGAGACAAAAAAGTGATCCAAAATATATTTATCCACCATAGTAGTCCCAGGAGCCCTTTTAAGTGATTGTTTTTTAAAGAATTCTGAGCACAGATATCCCCACTCACATGTTCTTTAAAAAATCCACCAAAACCATTTTTCCTCTTTTCTTCTTCTTCCTCCTCTCTTCTCCTCTACAAGCTCTCCTCCTTTCTTTTCTTCCTCTTCTTTTCTCTGTCATGAGCTTCTTTCTTTTCTTCTCCTCCTCTCCTGTCATCCACGAGCTTTCTTCTTCCTCATCTCTCCTCCTTCACAAGCTTTCTTTTTTTTTTTTTCCTCATCTCTTCTCTTTCACGAGCTTTCTTCTTGTTCCTTCCTCTTCTCCTCCACGAGCCTTCTTCTCTTCCTTCTTTTTTCTCCTCCACATGCTTCTCCTCATCGTCGGCTTTGCTCTACTCTCTTTCTCTCTCTTCCCACTAAAATTTGACTCTACCTTCCACATATCCCTTCATCTCCCAATAAGAAACGTGATGGAGATAGATGTCTATCTTTATTTTTTATTAGAAACTTTTTTGCATTTTTGGAAGAGGAGATCTCGCAACAAAATGGGTTCTTATATGTCTATTATATATTTGCAAAAATTGACTTGTAGTTTCTTAATACATATGATTCTTTATGGGATGCTACTTGTTGGAGTTTGTAGATTTGTGAATAGATTTGTTGTCACTTGTAATTTTATTATTGGCTCTTGATGATTCAAGAGAGTACCTAATTCCAAAACCTTAATCTTTGAATCCTGATTCCAAATTCTAAATCCATAAGTCCTAATCCAAATCCAAAGAAACAAAAGCAAATACTCTTTTATTGAATTAATAACATTACTCAAGGGGTCTTTCGGTGGTCAAGTTAGACGTTCTAGTCATATTGATAATTGTCTACTTAAGATGCTACTTTAGCCACCCCTAGAAATTCTCACATTTGGTTGTAATAGTTTGTTTGGGAAGGAATTCAATAATCTATATGGGCACAATTTTGTGATTGAAAGTGAATGTGAAATGTAAAAGTGAAATATGAAATGTTAAATGTAACTTAAAATATGGAATGTGAAAGTGAAAAATGGAATGTGAAAGTGAAATGTGGATGTGAATGTGAATTATGTGTGAATATGAAATGTGAAATGTAACATAAAATCTTAATTGTAATTTTTCCTCTTCTTTTTTTTTTTAAACATGTGATAAGTAGGGATATCCATACCCAATACAATTAACACACTTAATTAGGCAGGGATATCCCCGCCTAACTCGTTGTTTTAACTGTGATGAGCGGGCATATCTCCGCCCACTCATGCACGACTGAGAGGAGATATTGCTGCTCAATTAAAAAGCAAAAAAAAAAAAAAAAAGACAAAAAAATGGTGGGAGATCTTATATGGTCTATATTGAAACTCGAGGGTCTTTTTGGTTTTTAATGAGTGTAATGTATTGTTTGGGAAAGAGGTCAAATGAGGAGAAGGAAAAAAAAAAATAGGGAAAAATGGAGGGAATGTTGAAATTGAGGGTGTTTGGGAAGTGGGGAGGGAAATTTGGGGGTAAAATTTTTGAATTTTGCCTTTAAAATTTTTCAAAACTAGGGGGAAAATATGAGGGAAAGAGGGGAATTTTTGTCAAATTACTAAACTGACCTTTTATTTGTGAAATATAATTATGAAGCTTTTGTAAAAATAAGGATAAAATGGTAATTGTCTCTCTACCTTACAAACAAACAAAATTACACTTTTTCACTCTTCTTTCCCCTACCTTTTTGACTATCCAAACAAGAGGATGTAAAATTAATTTTTCCTCCCTCCTCTCACCTTCATTTTCCTTCCCCCTCAAATTTTCCCTCCCCTCCCCTCCTTCCCAAACATAGTGTAAGAGGATTTTTCAGGTAAGATTCTCAAAATAAAATTGTGTTAATCATGTGTTTTTTTTGTGACTAATGCTGTAGGGAGTTGGAAACGCTCTTATATGGTAAGAGCAGATTGAGATCAAATTTGATTACCTTAGATTTAAGAAACTGGCCCCTTAAGTCTCAAAATCAAATTAGGTAATTAGCATCCATCATTGATGCTAATGATCCCTCCTTCGGGATTCATCCTCATCTTTTCTTTGTAGATTGACATGCATATGTATGTGCCCATAACTATTCAATCTAGACACTCAAAGTAGGCAATGTATTCCTATTCCAACACCATATAGGAAGGTTTTCTCCTGCGCATGACACTCTTGTGGGAGGCTGGGAGCACACACCCAAATTGTAACCAAGGGGGGCGGGATCTAATTGAGTCCCACCCCGACAATGCACAAACCCGAATGGAGCGCATGGTGCAGGAGAAAATTGTTCTCACTATATAATGCCATTTTATGCCCAAAATACATGTTCCCCACCTAACAAAGGAGGATCCCAATCATATCCAAGTGCACATTACGGCCCCACAGTGGCTATTACCATGTGTGACTTCTAATACATCATTCTTAAGCTAAATATACACAGTAGTTTTCTAATTATCTTTTGTTCAATAGTTTTTGGGGAAAACTTGCAATTGGATGGTTTGGTTGGAACTTGGATTAATGCCAACGAGCTTGGCTCAGAGAGATTTACACTTTGGTTGCATGATACACATGATGGGTTGAACCCAGGACAAAATTGAAAGCCAAGCTACTAAATGGAGTGTGCTTGAGTCTGGTCTTTCATACTTCTTCCATAGAACTGCCACTGGCTGAGTTTGGGCCATGATTCATGCCAGATCTTTTGTGATGCTGAAGTAGAGGTAAAATGAAGATAGCTATTCAATATGTCCAAAAGCTTCAAGCCCAGGCCCATGCTCAATTTCAGTGCCTGCAAGATGTGCAATTTAAAATTGGGCCAGTAGCAGTTCACACTGTAATGTGAAAGACATGGATTGAAAGTAGGTTGGCTCCCAGTCCTGTCAATAACCATTTTAAGTTGGGCTAATTTTTCAAACATGAGACAATTCAATGGTTCCTTATAAGAGAAAATATGGCTTTCTTTATGATATGATCTTTTGTATTTTTTTTTTTTTTCCTGTGAAATAAGTTTGCCTTTTACCGTATGCATTTCCCTTTTTTAACTCTGTCTATGAAAAGTGAATTAAGGAAAAATGGAAAACAAATATGCACTCATCATCCTAGTAATTCAAATCTTAAAAAACTCAAGGTCCATCTTTCTTATATACTTCATCGCCCACCTCAAATCATTCATATTTCACCTCTTTAATAGTCTTTCATTTGACTATGAATTCCTATGTATTTTTTTAAAATAAATATATAAACCCTTAAAAAAAATTTTAAAATTTAGATTTCCTTAAAAAAACAAAACATAAATATATATTAAAAAAAGTCATTTATAAGTATTTATCTAATTATGAGTTAACTTGCAATAATCTGGCTTTCATCGAACTCAAAATAGTGAGATTTTGAATCACACATGGCACTCCTACGTCCTAAATAATCATGTTCCATCAAATTAGGGTATTTTCAAAATTTGGGTGTTTTCTTGAGTTGTATTGGAAAAATATATATCCTGAAATTAAACTTTTTAAATAACTAAATTAAAAAATAATTGCAAAACAAATGTAAGATACTTTTAGAAACTACTTTTTTAGCATTTTTTTTTTACTCCTCTTTTACAAATTTTCATATAAAACAAAAAAAAATAAAAATAAAAAAAATAACATCACAATAAAGTCCTCAAGGAATATTCCATGATCCAGCTTCCATTCTCTCAAGGGACAGGAATATTCTAGACTGGGGATATGGCAGTCATTATCCAATAACAATTCTTCAAATATTAAAAAAAGAAAGAAGCATCCCATGAAGAATCTTCCAATCTCTTTGCTTTCTCTGTCGGTTAAATAGATGGGGGACACGTGTGTTAATCTAGCCCAAAGGCCAAAAAAAAAGAAAAAGGATTGGTGGGGGCATGTATGTACTATCCAATCCAGACCGTCAAGTTCAATCAGGAAAAGATGTGAATGGATCACAGAATTTTTGCCCCCTTTTACGAGGACTAATCTCCAATGAGCACCCACAAAACCTACACACATGTACACCGAGTAGGTCTCCGGCTCTATTCAAGTAGACATGGATCGCAAACCTACACTTTATGCCAGTTATCCAAGTTGAAAGTATCACCCAAACTATCTGAATTAGGGGAGAATGTTTTCCTACGAACATATTGCTTATTGTTTATAGGTAGTTCAGCTTGTGAGGCCAACTTAGAGAAATTTCAAATAACGGGAGAGCATAAATGGAAATGTCTCCTTATGTAAAGGGGGAGCCAAAGATTGAGCCCCACTGGTTATATTAATATAGCCCTTAATTTGATATCTTTAAAGTTTGATGACATCTTAACTATTAATTTTTTCTTTAGATTCAATTCCACGGTGAGTGAAGGTTCAATGATTATAAAATTAGGCCTGATGTAAAAAGGGTTTCGAAGAGATTGAATTGATAAAAGGTGGGCCCAAGTGAAATTCAAAGATGTGGACGACACATTCCAAATAATGGAATGAAAAGAGTATAAGAAGGGGCTGAACTTGGAGTGCTGAGCCTCTGGCTGAGAGATTCAGTTGGGTGCATTAAAGTTGTCCGCTGTAGGAAAGCCTAAGACACGGGCCCACAAATTGGACTTTTATATTAGCACTTTGACCTTTGCCATTGCAAATTGCAATGTTGAATAAGTTTGCACTTTCCACATGGCCCACAAATTGGACTTTTATATTAGCATATTTGCACTTTGACCTTTGCCTTTGCAAATTGCAATGTTGGATAAGTTTGGACTTTCCACATGGTTGCGAATAGACTGGCTTCTTTTCCTCTCATCTAAATTGGTACAAGCAAAAATAAAATAATATATATATATATATATATATATATATTGGTAAGGTAAGTTGAGGATAACGTAGGTTCTCAATCCTTTGAATTAGAGAATAATTCTTATGGGTTCAGGAGAGAAAGCAGGGTAAAATTTTCTTATTGTCGTGATAGTGCAGTTTTGAACCCACAACCTCCAGGTGCAAACTGTGGTTCTAGGCCAACTGACCTACCTCTCAGAGTTAATTTGGTGCAAGCAAATAGAGCAAACTTGTGGTTCGTTGCACAAACAAGAATGTTCTTGCAAGGCAATTGACAAGTGATCTTAGCTGTCCATCCTTGTGTAAGTAATAGGTGGGAGTATGCAAAATTCAGGATGCTTAGAGAATCTTTACCATGTATCACTAGGTTTAAATCTTTTGAATCTGGACCCTTCATGCCTTCTCATTTAACAAATTTGTTAAGTGAATTGGTCGATTGTATCATAAAATAAATAGAAGGAAGAAAGAAGAGTATGCCATGAGAACTCCATTATGGAGACTGCTTTTCTTAATCCAATCCATTTGGATCAAATGCCAGTGCACTCTATCATAATCATAGTGGTTAAGATGGTAATGCATCACCCTCTTCAAAGCGACACAAGAGATCCCCAATGTTGTCTTGTTAGCTTAAGACAAGTGTAGTGTAATAGTATTTACCAAATAACTATCTTATCTCAACACAGCTAATATTTAAAAGAAGAGGGAGTCAAAGGGATATTATCATTATCATTTAGCAATACTATGTTTCACCCCCTCTTCTTTTCTTCCCTCTTCATTTTATTCTTTATTTCACTTTACTATATAAGTAAATCACCAAACAGCTAATATAGAGGTGAGAGTGAATAAAAATAAAATATGTAAATAAAATATTTTCAATCTCATGACTAGCCAATTTCTATGGGTAGAACATTTGGCCAAATCCCAAAGGGAGAGGGCATGCAACACGCATCTTGAGCAATTTTGATTTTCAATGGATGAGTTCCACCCTAGAACTCTACTCGTCTCACTCGTGGAGCCATTGAGAGAGCAACTTAATGGGGTCGACACGTGAGTTCTTCCTAGGGCCCACTATGCAGAAAGAAAAATCTTGGAACGGTCACATATAAAAAAGTTGGCAATATCGTTAACTGCTTGTATTTAAACCCACGAATTTTCTTCATCTTCTTTGTGAAACACTATTCTCTCTTTGGGTCTTCTTCGTGAAACCCACTAATAACTCACCATCCAACCTAATTTTCAGTCCACATTTTACTCAATGATACAACCAAAAAAATCCACAACAAGTTAATCCGTGAAACAAAGGAATGGGTAAAAGAGAAAAGGGTGTTTCACAAAGAAGATGAAGAAAATTCGTGGGTTTAAATACAGTTAGTTGAGCCAACTTAATTGGCGATATCGTTAACTGGGTAACTTCGTAAAAAAAAAGTACGAACACCTAAATGGTGGTTTTGTTATCATTCTTCATAAAATTGATTAATTACACTATAATCTTAATTATTTGGTAAAAAACCCTAAACTATACAGAGACTTTTTTGAAACATTTGGGAGGCCGTATGTAAAAAACTATAAAATTTCCTAAAACTTTAGAAGGATTTTTGAAATCTTGGGGTCTAGTGGCGGCTTAGACAATCTGATCTATGTGACTCGGCAACTTTACTTTATAGTAAAGTAAAGTGAGTTAAAGGATAAATTCAAGAGAGAATAAAGTAAGATGGGTCAAATAAAAAGATACAAAATTTCAAGGGGCATTCGGCGTCGGGGCCTTGAACATTCCACTTTATTGCCTTCGATCAACAATCTTTTCTCATAGTGTGATGATAGGTCATTTTTCCAAATTTGAAAACATAAAATGTCTAATTTACCCTTTATTCAAATCATATCCCATGATTAATGGGATAAGCCATTAATAATGGTCAACTACCATTTAATTAGCCACGATTAATAAAATTTCACTAATGAGATTTTCAAATAAATTTCAAAAATCGGAAATAAATCTCAAATAAATTTCTAAAAATGAAATAAATTTTAAAAAAGCAAATAAATTTTAAAAGAACGCAAATAAATTTCAAAAGAACATAGATAAATTTAAAAAGACGCAAATAAATTTTAAAAGATCCAAATAAATTTCAGAAAATGTAAAAAAAATTTCAAAGACAAATAAATTTCAAAAGATCCAAATAAAATTCAAAAAATATAAATAAATTTGAAAAAACACAAATAAATTTCGAAAGACTAAATAAAATTAAAAAAAGTAAATAGATTTGAAAAAAACGCAAATAAATTTTTGAAATAAAAACTCAGATTGATTTTCCAGAAACTTAGATAAATTTTCCTAACACACAGAAAGACTTATTCAAAAACTCAGTTAAAATTTCCAAAATGAAGATAAAATTGTCAGAAACTCAGATAAATTTGCTAAAAACTCAGATAAATTTTCTAAAAACTCAGTTAAATTTGTAGGGAATTCAGATATATTTGCCAAAAACACAGATAAATTTGTCAAAAACTCAGATATATTTGCTTTTAGGCTTTTGAAACCAGGTCACACTTTACCCGACTTGACCCAGACTGGAACTGACCCTCTGGGTCACCTTATTCCTCCTCTCGTTCTCTTGTTCCAGGACAAGAACCAGAAACGTTCCTGCATCTCCTTCCTCTTTGGCGATGGCGTAGAGGCAGTTCAACATAGGGCTCCGGCGAGGTGGCAGTGGTGATCCTCTTCTCTTGTTCCGGCAACGACGATGGCACCGATGAAGAACTTGTCTTCTTCTCTGGCGATGGGTGAATCCGGATCTTCTGTGATCTGGGTTTTTGCGAAGTTTTGGTTTGAATATCCAAATCTGCTGATCTTGATCTTCGGCGACGGTGATGGTCCACCTTCTGTTCAATAGTCGATTTGAACAGTGGATCTCTTCTCCGATTCACCTCTTCCAATCGTAACAGACTATCTCTGTTTTCTGCGCCCAGAATGAAGTTTTGTTCTTGCAAGTTCAGTCTATGTGGCCCACCTCAATGTGGCTGATCTGCTCTGATCGATGGGTCTGCAAATCTTAATAACCAAACTTGAGATCCAATCCGAGCTCCTCATGCAAACCACCATCAAGCACTAGCAATGGGACATAGTCTGGATCTTCTCTGTTTCCATTCTATGTTCTTCCTCTTGATTGTTCTGCGATCTTGAGCACAGTGATGGCCCACTTGTAGATATGCACACCAATTTCTCGTCTTCCCTGAGTCCGGCGTAGCAGCAAGAGTAGCACTGGGCGAATCCAGATCCGGGTTCTCTGTTCCTGTTGTCTTCCTCGGCCAGGAGACATGAATCCTCTGCGTTCTTTGGCACAATTCCAAAACAGAAATCAACGATCTTCTCTAATCAACAATCGTGGCCCTGCTTGTAATGAGGGGGAGAATGGAAGATTTGAAATTTTAAAATTCAAAATTAGATGCCTAAACAGTTGAAAGGGCAAATTAGTCATGTAAATATCTGATGAGCTGCTTGGACCTGAGCCCTTAAAAAGAATTTGCCGGGACTAGAGGCTGGATATAGTCAATTCTAAGGAGCTTTAGCTATTTATCTCAAATTTCAATTAACTTTTTTAACAACCCACCTTATAAAAACGGCAGTTAATTTAGCTTAATGCCTTCAATTAAAGTCTTGATTAACAAGTTTTGTTCGTTCCACGGAAGGCCTGGAGACTTGAGCGAGCCCCTGGAATTCTTTTCCTTTTTCCTTCTCCTTGGAAGCCATTCTTCTTCCCCTAAATTGAAAAGAAAAATCTCCATCTCAGGTCGCATCTTTGCGAAATCTCATTTCTAGGGTTTCCATCTTGAAACGGAGGGCTTCTCAAATCCCGTTGGGTATTTTCAGACATTCGTCAACAACAATTGGTGAAGATTCTTAGGGTTTCAATTGGAGCTACAAACCACGGTCGATTTGGACTTTCTCTGTTCTTTTTGCCACGGTCGATTTGGGCTTTCTCTGTTCTTTTTGGAGGTAAAATCCTGTGATTTCTGTTCTGGACTTCTTTTTTTCATAAGCAGCATGGGATTCATCGACGCCTTCGGAATTTGATTTCTTGTTGTTTGATGTTGATTGTTCTAAATTGGGCTCTTTTGCGATTTTTTTTCCATCAGTTTTGGTTTTATGTGATCAGAATCTGTGATTTATGTTGGGATACAATTTGGTATTTTTCTTATGAGGAATCTTTGATCTGATTTTGATTATACATTTATTGTGGTTGGGATTTTACTGAGGGTTTGATTTGAATTTCTCTATGATTTGTTGAATTTGGACAGTATGATGTCCTCAAATTATGCACCCAAATCATGTAATTTAGCAAAGCTAACATTGCAATGAAGAAGATTTTTTTACAGTTTAATCTTAGCATTCACATGTTTTGTTATCCTTTTTGGATATACTGCTAATATTGTTATCCTTTTGGATGTACTGCTACTAAGTAATGGATTGGAGATTCATGTTGAAAATGCGTAAACATCCATTTTGATCCCTATATGTGCTGGTTGGTTGATTTTATCATATTCAGTATGGATGTGCGGATTGCATTCAATTCACAAGGAAATGGAAGGAACTCCAGATTGTGCATTTAGTTAAGAAATGACTATGTACAGCCATTGCGGGCTCCAGTTCATGTCAGGGAAGCATTTTTGGACTGTTGGTAGTTTCAATGAATTGCAACGGGTCCATGCCACTCAGATTGGAGACTCGTTGGTTTCTGTAATTTTATTCACATGGTGATCTCACTTGGTTATGTTTGCTCGAAGAAGTTAACTTTAATGAGAATGGTGGTGAATATCACTCCAGATGAGTGTTTCAATGAGAATAGTGAATATTAACTCCAGATGAGTGTTGCTCATCATCGTTACAAGTCAAGAGGGCAGTGTTTTCATTGCTCAGTTTGCCTGAAAAAGAAGTGGGTTCACAATTCAGAATTTTTTTTTTTCAAAACTGATACTAATGTATCTATTGGTTTTATCTAATCATTTATCACTCTCCAGTTGCATATTTTTGAAGAATGACTTTGTGCGTGCATTTACTATTCAAAAAGAAAATTTGTGTCTGCATTTTATTTTATTTATTTTATGTTTTTATGCATGAGTTTCCTAAGTATGTGCTCGAGTGGCTGTTAAATCAAAACAAGGAAGGACAACCTTGATCTCTGTATGCCTTAAGAAACCCTTATCATATAATCAGTGATGTGCATGAAATGATTAAGATGGTCCCTTTCAGTGGTCGTGTTTGATGGTCCCTTCTCTGATGATCCAGTTTGATCGTACTCTTGATAGATCTCATCCATTCGAAGACTGACTTAGAGATTACGTCTTCTTTACGAGTCCCTTACCCCTGAACAAATATTGTGCAAGCATTTCATTAGTGCTTCATATGCCTTGTGCTGTTGTCCCATTAAACTGTCTCTCTACAAAAGTTCCATCCACCTGGGGGTAGGTAGAAGATTGGTGCTAGGTACACCGTACACAACCGACCATAAAAAATGGGTCGAACCAAACTGGGTCTGCTTTTTTTTTTTTTTTTTTTTTCAGAAGTACTATTCTACTGACCTTGCATTTTTGGGGAATTGTATGGTCCTTACTTTTTTTTTTTTACATGGCTTGAAAACAGAGGCGGACCTTCATGTATTAGCCCCCCCCCAACATTTCAAAAAACCCATTAGGGCCTATGATGCCCAGATACGGCATGGACACGCCATAGAGACCGTAGGAACACGGATTTTATATATAAAAACTGAAGTATCGGATACGATACGACATGATATGTTGCCCATTTTGAAGTATCCGTGCATTATAGATTAGGGCCCTAAGCCCTAAGAGAAGCCTTGTCAGCCCTCACTTAAAATAATGCATAGCCCCCACCTCCCTTTCCCCAACTCAAAAAATCCCTTTTCCAGTCTCTTTTCCTTTCTCAAAAATCCATTAAAATTTAAAAGAACTAAGCATATTGATGATTACCATTAATCTGAGAATGTTAATGATTTGGGTCAAAAAAATTGTAACCCATAGATTTATAGGTTGGATCTTTTTTATATATATATTTTTACAAATTGCTCAAAATCCATAATTTTTTTGTCCACTTGAAATATGGGTTTTGAAGAAGGAACCTTAAAACACTAGTACAAATGTCATATAAATTTTGATGATAGAATGTTAATTGATGTAATTAGATATTTTGTAAATGCAATACTTTCTCTTTTGCAAGAGTTAATGTTAAGAAAGAACAAAAACATAGTGATCGAATTTTTCAATAGACTATTGTAAGCCCCACTCGAAAGAAAATCCTGGGTCCGCCACTGCTTAAAAATGCCTTTATAATAGGGCATTTTATTTTTACATGTGCCTTGAAACACACTAATGAGAGGACGTAGGATTTGCTTTGGCCTGTGAACTGGCTCCCCACCTGTTTCTCCTTTGTTTCTTCTGTTGTTGCAGTGCACATGCATTTTTCAGCTCTTTCCTTAATTTTCTTAGAAATGGTCTTCCTCTCTGTAACATCTTTTTTCTTCTCCCATCTGTCCACCATACCTTTTTCCAATGTGAAAATGACTTTTATCTATATGAAAGTATGGAATATTATGATAGTATTTCGTTTCTGATTGGTAATATTAGAAATACTTTGATTTTATATCATTACAATATGTTTCCATGCAAGCCTGGTTCAGAGCCTCTTCTTTCTTCTTTAGGGCCCTCTGCCTACTTTGTATTGGATTCCTAGGAATTATAGTTACAGGGGTTTTATTGTAGTAGTGTTAAAGATGTGGCGAATGAAGAGTCTAAGGTAAGATCTAGATAGGGCCATCACTTCCTAGGATTTAATTTACTAGGGTCATGGATGGGCAATCATTTCCTATTGAAGGGAAGATCGTTTGATGACCTCTTGCATATCTTCCTTTCAATCCTTCAATTTTAGCCCATTTGATAGAAAGGCATTTCTCAGAATTCCTATGAATTCTTACTGACTAAACAAATCTGCTCTTTTTAATAAATTTATGGAGAGAAGTTATATGACATTTGTGATAAGATAGGGTAGTATTTGTTTTGGAAATGTTGGATTGTTTGATCCAGTAAGGAGTAAATTCAATGTCTGGTTTTCATTGACATTGTTTCTGTATATTTTATTGGTAAATTTTTTTCCCCTGTTATCTAGCCACTTAAAATCTCCTTGGGCCTCCGATTAACAATTTTTTTCCTGCCATCCCTTACTTAAAATGCTTACTTGATTGAGCTATGCAGGTATGCAGAGCCAGCTTGTGTGCAACGGGTGCAGGAGTGTTCTTCTTTACCCAAGAGGAGCCGCAAATGTTTGCTGTGCAATCTGCCGTGCAATAACCTCTGTCCCACCTGCTGGTCACTCTCTCTCTCTCTCTCTCTCCATTTGATTTTAGTATTACTCAGTTCAAATGTGTCCTGGTTCAGATCTCTTTATCAGTATTTGACTTGATTAAAGAGATATTCATCGTTTTGCTCCTACATGCTTTAATTTACCTTATATTCTTATGTATGCAAATATGTAACTTTACTTTTGATGTTGGAAGTATCGGATAGGTATGAAATGATTACGGTGTTGTTTTGAAGTATAATAAATTGGATATTGCAGAGACGAACTTGTTTGAAGGAGTGGATTATATAAGCTCTTACAGTGTTACGGCTTCTGATGGAGTATGGGGGTGTTTCGGCATTGTTCAAGAAATCTGAAAGTAGGCTTGGTCCAGAAAACTGTTTCTGGGTGAACAAAAAAGAGCCGAACTTCCAACTCCCTATTCAAACTGGACTTTAATGCGTGCCAGTCAGCAACTATTTTTATTGGGGCCTGGTCCTCACCAGGTGGGCCCAGTTCATCCAAAAAATGCTCAAAGGGCCAACACATATCAAAAGATTATAGACTTTATTCCTGATCAGTCGGATGCTGGTCTTAGAGGATTTAACCCAAATCAACCACATAAATGGTTGCTCATAGTCGTCAAAGGAGACTTGTATAGATGTCGGTTGCAGTGCTCATGAAGTTGATGGCCTGGAGTTGTCAGATATCTGTAAATATTGCTGCCATGCTCAATCAATTGGAAAAATTCTGGAGCTAATCCTGATGATAATGTGGATGTGTTCACATTGCTTACATAACCTTTGGTGGATAAAACAAAGTTTGTTAATAAGGATGTTATTGGCAAGGATTTGGGAGCTTGATCAATCTTGGAAAAAGGTGAGAAAGTTTGTAAAATAGATGGAATTTTTGAGGTGTTTCATTAACAAAAGGGAGGTTAAGGAAACTAGTTAGGCAATTAGTACAAGAGAACAGAAACTCGCAGAGATCTCATGATGGTTTTGTCAGATTCAAAATTCAACCACTTGAAGAGGTTTGAAAACCACTTTTTATTATCATATTAAAAGACACCAAACTCAAGTATCTTGATTGATCCTTAGAGATGGTAAATCACAATCTCTAGTTATGGGAATGACCATGGCACTGAATATAACCCTCACCAACGAGGGGGAGATTATGTTACTATTTGTACATACACCCCGTCGATGCATTGCGGGCATGCGGCTATAAATTTATGCTCAAGTCTATGGGGGCAATTTATAGTAAAAGAAATGAAATCTCTAAGGCATGACATTGCACTATTGTTTTACTCTAAAATAGCCTACCCTAATTTCTTCTAAGGAATTTTGGAGGCTAACTTGTGAATGGGATTGATCCCTTTCCAATAAATATTTAGCAAAGAAAAAAGAATAAAAAAAAAAGAAAAGAAAAACCCCGGCATGAAATGTAAAATGGAAAATTGAAATAAAATAGAAAAAGGCGGTTTTATGTCAAGTGTTTATTGGAGAAGATCAAGTCACCCCTCCCTCCCTTCCAAAAAGTCTTTGGAGGAAAATAGTGTAGACTATTTTTAGATAAAAACAATGATGCAATGTCATTCCTTGGAGATTTCATAATTTTTATGTGATTCGATCTATAGATTCGAGTATAAATTTAGAACCATGATGTGTTGCCAGCGGCGTATGTAACAAGTGGTACTCCACTGTCTCCCACTCTTTGGCGGCAGTTGTTATAGGTGTTATATGGTCATTTCCTTGATGGGCAATTGTGGTGGAAGTAAATGGAAAATTGAAATAAAAAAGAAGGTTTTGTGATAAATATTTATTGGAGAGGATCAATTCCGTTCCCTAGGTTTCCTCTTAGCTAATTTAGTTAAAAACAATGACACAATGTCATGATGTGCGTGTTTCCGGGTTCTAGAGAGATTTAAAATGGGGTATCTTTTGCTTGCTTCTGAGAGAGATGGGGCAAAAAAGGGGGTTTTCTAAAGAGAAGGGTAACTATTGATGTAAGGAAATTTTCATGATGTCCCAAAGAAACATAAACATGCTGGGGTGTGCCATACTTAGAAAGATTTTTATGATTTTTCTTATCTATGAATTCCTAGCGTAATTCTGTGAAATACTCTTTTGAAGAACTATAATAAAATAGGGATCTTATAACTATGCAAAGGCGTGCTATACAAAGAAAGATCTTTATGATTTATCTTATCTTGTGGATTGCAATTGGATCATACAACTGTATATATATGGATGTGGTCTCTTCTATTGATTGGACACACAAGCTGAATAGCTAAAATCATTCCATTTGGAAGTCTTCTCTTTCCCTGTCATTTGCCATGTAACTGAAGCGACATGCTCGATATTGTCTCTGCCTTTGTATGAGGAGTGTCACAACCTATTGCGATCGTGAAGCCCCCTCTTGGTGGGGATGCACACCTTTTCGTAGCAATCCATATAAGTATCAGGGTTTTGATGTGGATTGCAATGAAGCATAGGAAGATCTCATAGTAGGGAAAGCTTTAGCATATATGGAGGCTTTTGACGAGCACATGGGGTCTGAACCCATGTTTGAAAGGTTCAGCTCAGTTGGGAAGCCGTAACAGGCTAACAGCTCCATGGATTTCATAAACAATGTGAAAGGTTCAGCTCAGTAGGGAAGCCATAACGGCTCCATGGATGTCATGAATATTGTTTAAGGGGGCTGTTTAGATTTTCTTGTAACTGCAGGAGGGTTCTCTACAATTTGAAGGAATCCAGTTTTTCAGAGACCAAACAGCAAAGAGCTGTTTGTTAGGGCCTTAACGAATGGGCCAAACTGGGGCCTGTACCCATTGGGTCGCCCCAAGGGTGAGTTCTGATCAGGTGGCCCCAACCGCCCCATACATCAAATAGGTGAGCCATGTGGGGCCTAGGACCAGGCATCTTAGCAGTCTAGAATATTCCCAACTGCCACTTTTGGATTTCTATTTCTTGACGTCTTTTTTTTTTTTTTGATAACAGTAAAATTTTATTTCACCAAAAAAAAAAAAAAAAAAAAAAAAGGAACAAAGCACTAGAGAAAAACATCAAACAAAGAAAATAAGATAACTAAACATCAAAAGACAAGGTAGAGCTAAAAATTCCTTCACGAGCAGGACTATCCGCCATGTACTTCTTTACATCTTTAAAAGTTTCCATATTTCTTTTCTTTTGATTTTCCTCCAAGTCTTTAAAAGTTTCCATATTTCCTTTTTTTTTATTCTTCTTTCTTTCTTTCTTCAAACTACTGATATTATTGCTTAAGTATCTCTCTATATTAGGGAAGATTGTGTAATCTGAGTTGGATAAAATTTGAATTCTAACTGGGGAATGGTAGGACGGTAGGATCTTGAAACTAGGCTGTAATATATATGGGATGACTGTGCTGGTTGAAGGTATTCGATTAGTGATTGTTTTTCGGCAACTTTGCTTTATAAGGAATAAGAATATTTCTCTCTCCTTTGGGTCTATGAGTGCATTCCATTGGATTTAAAAATGTCCTTTGTCTTTGAGATTAAAGTCTGGTTTTGTGAATTTGGGGCTGCATTTCAGCAGAAGACTTGACTCTTTGCTGTAAACAGTCCTCTGAGGGATGAATTTAATGGATTAATCTGAGTTTGTGGTTTTCTAGCTGGGAATTTTCCATTGAGTGTGACTAAAGCTCGCTGTAGTTTTCAAAATTATCATCCTTGTTGCTGTTTTCAAGAGAACCAGGCTGTTTCCACAATCTTAATCAGTTGACGAAAATAACAATATGGATAACCTGTGTCAATTATGTCTGTGAATATTCAGTTATGAATGGACTGTCTACCACATGATCAAATATTGGACTGTTTGTTCTAGTGAAGAATCACATGATGGGACTGTTAGGATTGTCAACAAAGAAGTTTTATGAAGTGACCACTCAAAGGTTGGATAGATGGTTTTGGTAATAATAAACGTGTCATGTGTGATCTATAGCAAATGGGTGGCGCAATTCTTGGCATGCTATATCTTTCTTTTAATGACAGGAAATGCGTGATTGTCTTCCCACTATCTTCAGTTTTGTTATGAGTTTAAGATGAAATAAAATTTCATTAAATCCAGTAATTTTCTAAGAGGATTAAAATATCCATAAGTTTAATTCATTTTTCTCAGTTGAGTGGGGATTATAGATTGGCATGTCATTAACTTCTCGGCATAACATATCAAAGTAGAGCAGACAGTACTGATTTTTTTTTTTTAAATTTTCCTATAAAAGTAATCTTGGTTGTACAAAAATTTGCATCTTTTATATGAAAAAAAGGACAAAGTGTGATAGTTTTGGATTTCTTTGTAAATGTTTGTCATTTTCCTGTACAGTGGAAATAGCTCAGCTTGTATGTAGAGGTTGCCAGACAGTACTTATGTATACTCGTGGCGCAGCTAGTGTGAGATGTTCCTGCTGTCAGACAATTAACTTTGCAAGTCCAGGTAGGTAACCTATATAAAACATTTGTTACTGTCTATTTGAATATTTAAAGATTCAGTTAGCATCAAGTAGTCACTGTTTACACGTGTGCCTCTCATGTCCTTGTCTTTAGGAATGTGTGACAGGGTTTGCATTCTTTGCATTGTCTGTTCCGTTTGTTAGAAAATGTAATAGCTATTTTGTTGGTTTACTGTGGTGAAAAGCACTTCAAGGGTCTATAATGTGTGTTGCGGTATGCATTCTTTGCATTTTCTTAGGTTCTTCTTTATACCACCTATTCTGACTGTTGGAACTTGGAAGTCTTTTTGCCCATTTAGTTGGTTTAAATGTGGGAAGCAGTGCAAGTCTTCTTTTATAATTCTCAATACAAATACATGGAATTGCGGATATGAATATATGATTCAGTATATCTTGATATATGAGACTACTATGCCAGTTGCCAGACTTGGGACCCCTTATGGGTCCACACTGCAAGGTCTCAAATCACTTGGCTAATTTTATGTTGGGACAAGGGTTATTAGGGCCTTACAAACCTTGAGGCGAAGCAGCTCACAGCCACGTTAAGCCCAAAACCCACCACCAACTCCTCTTGATGGAGGACAGGCCCATGGTCCCCCATGGGTCGACCCACCAACGGGCCCAACCCAGTTATCCTGTCCAAGCCTTTGGGCCCAGCCCATTTATTTCATGTCATTTAGGCCTTTAATTATGTTTAGGTTGCTTATTAGGATGTTTTAATCTTGGCCATCAGTGTGTTTGGATGGTCCAGATTAGTGTTAGGGTTATTTATTTTCCTACATAATGATGTAAAGCCTCTTTGTCTAAGGTAATGATTGATGATTAATAAAAATGAGTTTTCTTCGAGTTCTCCTCCAAGAAATCCCTAATGCCTCCAGGATTGGAGTTTGGTGAGAGCACGATTTTTGAGTCTCTTGAGCCCTACCTTGCTCATCTGGTGTAACGCCTTCAGATCGGTGAGAGCCCAAGAAAAGGTATCATCTTCCCTATCTTTTTCTATCTTCATCGCCCTCCCGCATCTCTACCTTCGCTGTCCGCACCAATTGGTATCGGAGTCGAAGATCTATTCGCTTGGAATCTAAAATCAGCACAGTTTGTTCGATAATCAGGTAATCCATACCCTTTTTGTTGATTCTATTCTACTCATCATAATCGTTAGAGACCTCCATCAACAGAGCCTTCATCACGATCCTGTACCTATCCCTAAACCCCAGCCTCCAAGACCATCAACCCATTCAGCCCACCACATTCAAGTCCTTTCCCTGCAATTAGGCTTCATACAGACCCCAAACTACATGGGCAGCCAATAGATCTGTTACTGACCACCCCAACCAATAGATCTGATATGTCCAACTCTGCCCAAACCTCATCTGGATCAGTTGAATCCCATCTGTCAAATTGTCGATTCACATCAAAAGGCCCAAACCTATCCCAACGTCATTCCACATAGCCAAGAGCCCTTCAAAGTTCAAACCCTTCATTGACACATCCCAACCCATTATCCTTATAAGTCGGCCAACATCGATATCCCCAAATCCAAATCACCATCACACTGATATTCCTCCAAATCAGGCCATCCCAACTCCATTCCAGCATCCCACCATCGATCCTGCCAACTGGGCCCCACTCGAACACAGTTACCCATTCCCCAACACAAAAAAAGAGAGCAGAAAGAAGAAGAAGAAGAGAAGAGGGCAACAGTGTACCTGGCAGCATCGGCGTCCATCACCATCGCCTCGGCCCCCATGTTACCAGAGCCGAATTGTTGCACGACCACAGGCCACCAGAAGCACCGATATCTCCAGCCACCGAGCATTCTCGTCGGCAACTACTCCTTCAGCACCGTTGGCAGATCCGAGCATATCATCATCACCGCGTGGCTTCATCATTGACACCCATCTTCTTTGGTTCTTTGTTGGTGAGTAGCACTGTCGTCGCCAACCACCATCGCTTGCACCATTGCCATTTCCATCTCTTCGGCGAATAATAGGAGCAAAAAGGAATTGATTGGAATACCTCTCCCTCTCCCTTTCTTCTCTGCATGCATAGGAATCGAGAAGAAGAAGTGAAGTGGGAAAGAGGATTTCTCCTCCTTCACACCTATGATACCCAGATATGGTAACTCACCCATGGTACGTATGCAGACATGGTACGATACGAATATAGGTATGGGATACCGCAAGATATGGTAGGGATACGGTGCAAAAAAAGGGGATACGGCTGTGTTGTATTTTATAAAAAAAAAATTGAAAATAGCGGAAATCTGTCTTCCCGCAACCCCACCCCCTCTTTGCCAAATCCCTTCCCCTTCACCTCCATCACCCAAACACAAAGAAGAAGAGAGAGAAAAAAAAAAAAAACAGAGAGAAGAGAAGAGGAACAGGGAAAAAAAAGGGGGTGTACCTGCACCAACGACGCCACACCATCATCGTCGCCTCCACCATCATCGTCACTGCCTCCACCATCATCATCGCCTACTGCCTGCTGTCTTCTCTCTCCCCTCATCTCTCTTATCGTTAGGGCAGAGAGAAAAGAGACGAATGCTTTTTTTCGTTTTACCCCTCATCTCTCTGTCACGTGGGTCTCTTCAAGTGTGTCTTGCATTACGATTTCAAACCGTGTCTCCCACTCTTATTTAAAAGTGAGCCAAGGCCTATGTATTCCCCACTCCAAATTCAAGTGAGGGCCCATCTTGTTGGCTTCAGATTGAGTCAAGCTCAGCCCAGCTATAATTATAATAAAACAAAAAACAGCAGCAAATAAAAATCTCTTTACTCTAGATTGACAGCTCCAGCAAAAGTTATATATATATATATTCATTTAAAATAAACTCCCAATTGAATATTTATATTTAGATATTTCTAAAAGTGTCGTTCCCGTATCAGTATCCTAAAATTTTGAAGTTGATGTATTGGACGCTTGTTCCCGTGTCCCGTATCCGTACCCGTGTCCGTATCTGGGCGTCATAGCTTCACATGCATCCATGAAACATGTGCCGTGTTGAGCCTTCAGTGCGGGTTAGGCCTAAACCCGAGAGCAGAAAAAAAAAAAAAAAGAGTATTTAGTAAGCATATGGCCCGGTAGCAGATCACTCGTCCAGTTCAGACTGGGTCGATTTCTGGTGAGTCCAACCTGACCCACCACTATAGTTCAAAATCGCAATTTGCGGCCATCGCAGAGCGAATTTTTATATGACCGAAAAAAAAAAAAATCCAAAAAATCCAGAATATTATAAAAATGATAGAAAACAATGAAACAACAAACATAACCCCCCCACCCCCCCCCCCCCCCCCCACCCCCACCCACCCACCCCCCATTAGTGCGCACTTTAAAGCAAAATAAGGGTCCCTTCAAGTTATAACATCCTGTATCATGGCTGTATTGATGTATATAGTAAAATAAGTTGAAATATCATAAATTTTACATAATGCAACCATAATTTTGGGCAAACTAATAGTGTTAAACATTTAAAGTCTACAATGACAATATTTAAATTGCACATCATTGTCATACACTACAAAAGAAGTTGAACAAAAATTTAAATATTAAAAAAAACCCAAATTTTGAAAATAGAAAAAGCTAGATCTACCCTAAATGTGATTAAGATCTGTGACAAATATAGAACCCAAAAGCAAATCTAACACATTTCAAATGCATTTGACAAACTAATTTGATGAAATCCAAATGATTTCAAGAAAAGCCCCAGTTTAAAAAAAAAAAAAACAAACCTAGATCTACACTAAAAAAACTAGATCTAAGAAAAACCAAGTGAGCAACATCAAATAAAAGTATTTAACTCAATAAAAGACTTAGAATCTTAGATAGATGTATTTTATACAACTTTCAAACAAAGAAAATTCGGGTTTAAATAAAAAAACTCAAAAAAAAGAAAAAGAAAACAAAAGTAGCCGATTGACGTAGGACAGACCCATGGTCCCCATGGGTAGACTCGCCTTTGGGCCAGCCCATTTATTTTCATGTTTTAGCTCATTAGAGTTATATTTTATGTTATTTATAGTTTATATTGGATGTTTTAATCCTGGTCATCAATCTGTTTGGACGGTCTAGATTAGTTTTAGGGTTAGTCTTTTATCTATTTAAGCATTGTTAGAGTTTGATAAATGAAAATCTTCGAGAGTGATTTTGGGGTTTCCTGAGTTCTCTCTTCTTTCTTGCCCGCAACGGGGAGTTTGGCGTGAGGCCAATTTTCAGGCAAAAGCCTGACCTACACCCTCCACCCTCCATCTCTAGTATAGCCATCTCTATCCACTCCGCATCTGGTACCCCGCTTCCCATCACCGATTGACCAAAAGAGAATTGAAAGGGGTAGGGCCTAAGGTTCAAGAGCCGAAATGGCAGAAAACGGGTCAAGTGATTGATCGACTTGTGGACTGATGCCGACAGCTGATCGGTTGGTGGCTACAGAAAACCTATATATAACAAATCTTAAATCTCGGGGGTCTTCGTAAACATGCACGAGGTCTGAGACAAAGGGTTTGTGCCCAGATGGCTAACAGCTAATCAGTAGGTGCCCAGCTGACCACTAGCTGAACGGCCTGTGCCTGGCTGGTCATCAGCCAATCAACTGTAAATCCTCTCCCTTAACAAAACTCTGGGATTGGCGAGGGTCTCCATTACCATGCAAAGGCATAAAACAGAAAGTTGAGCTTAGAGGGTGTCTAAAAGTGAGAATTAACAAGAATCAACAAGAGAATATAACATGCATGCAATGAGATTTTAACATATTTACTTGCCTTAACCGAAAATCTAGTAATTCTCTTAGAGATTCAAGCAATCCAAGGCCGAACCTTGCTTCTACCAGCTCAAATCTCCAATTCTAAGCTACTCACCCTCCTACATGCAAAACCCAAAACAAAAAGGGAAATTGGAGCTTGCCTATGAGATTCTAACATGCCACTAGCAATCTAGACCAGTGTGGCCGAATTTTCCTTATAATTTCAGTGCTGTTCCTCTACTGAACTGAATACCACATATGTAAGGTTTCGTTACAAATTTTGGAGCAAATCATTCAAATTTTGGAAATTCGGACCGAGCTGGAGGATTTTGTCTGAATTGGGTGAAACTTAGGAATTCACCCAAATTGTGTAGCTTGCCTTCAAAATAGAAAAAACAAAACCTGAGGGGGCTAAATATAAATTTTTTAACTCAAGTAAAAGTAAAAGTGAAGCCCTAACCCAAAGCCCCTTTCCCCTTTTGTTCGATGAAGTAAAAGGGAGAGGTCTGTCGTGCCATCTCCGTCACATTCTGCCGAATCGACCGCTAAGGAGCAGAATTTGAAGTGCCGTTGCTGCTAGATCTGAAAAAAAAAGAAAAAAAAAGAAAAAACGCCAGGTACTGCTGCTTGAGCCAAATCCCTGTTTTTTCTCCCTCCCCCTCCTCCTTTCTTATGTTGGACTGCTGCTTTCCTCTTCGTTTCACTGCCGTTCGACCGCTCTGCTGCTTTCCAATCGACCCACATTGACCCACCTGCTATGCTGCTTCTCTCTTCTGTCTTTTCTCATCCAGTTTTCTCTTTTTATTCCCAAGGGCAACCGGCCTTTACTTTCTGCAGGGCTGATCGGTGCTGCCTTTATGTCTTCTTATTACCGCCTGACCTTCCTTTTTTTTTATTATTCTGCACTAATCCCACCCACCTGCTCTTTTTTTTTTTGTTTGTTTCCCTTCCTTTTGGGCTGGGCTGTGTTAGTGTGTTTGCTTGCTGGCCTTTTTTTATTTTTATTTTTCACTGGCTGCTGGACTGTATAAGGATTTGCTCGTTGGTTTTTATTTTTATTTTTATTTTTATATAAATTGATGTCTGCTGGGCTGGATTGTTTGTTTTTACTTTCCTCATTGCTGTTTTTACTTTATTTTTTATCAATTGCTGCATGCTCGGTTGGGTTTGTTGCGGGGCTGAACTTGTTCATTGAATTTGCTGCATTCCACTGGGCTCAATTTGCACTTTGGTCATTTCTGTTCTTTTTCCTCTTGTTTTTTTATTCTCAAGTACTCCTGCTGGATTGAGCTTGCCCATTGCTGGACTGAGCTAATAATTATGAGTTGATTTAGAAGAGTAAACTAAACCGAAACGTTTTCCAAAACAAATTTCTCAACACTGATCCAGACATGACAAGAGAAGATAAAGAGGAAGAACTTACGTAGTTGAGCAAGAGAAGAAGGAAACCGAGAGAAGAAGATGGTGCACAATGGAGAGGGACCGCTGGATGAGCATGAGTGAGCGAGCTGAGTGGGCTGGTGGTAGTTCTAGCCAAGGGGGAGGGATGTTGTCGAGGAGAAGGAAGTTGAACTGGCCGAGAGATGGGAGTGAGAAGAAGAAACAAGAAGCATAGCAGTAGTTGACTGCTTGGAGAGTGGGTCCTTATATAGACTCTCTCATGGGGAAATTACGGTTCAACGAAAATCTGGGATTTTCTAGCCAACAAAATGGTATACTTAATGAATGATTCATGAAATAATTCCCTCTATCCAACGGGCCCAATATTGACATACTTCCAAAATTATGGTAAACCCGTCAAACTTAACTGAAATTACAATTGGATCATCCGAAGCACTAAACAAGGTCTAAATACTCTCAAAATGATTAAGCCACTAATCTAAAACATAAACCCATTTACTTACCCACTAGGCACACTTAATTAACCTTAAATATAATTAATGGGATAATTTCAAAAAAGGACAGAAGTTTTGGCTTTATTTCAAAAAAGGACACAAGTTTCAAAACTTTTCAAATTAGTACCTAAGTTTTTCAGGAGGTTTTCAATTAATGACATCCATCTATTTAAAGTTATTTTTCGGCAACTTTTTTCCTATTTCTTTTTTAAATACTTAAATTACCCTTCATTGTAATAAAACTCTCTTTCATTTTCTCTACATTCTCCTCATTTCCCTCGCCGGTGTCCTCATGGTGATCAAGGACACAAGTAGTGGCTGCCGAAACCATGTCATGGCTTTAAATGAAGGGTAATTTGGGTATTTTTAAAATATTGAGGGAAAAAGTCACCAGAAAATACTTTTAAATGGCCGGAGTTCCTTAATTGAAAATTTACTGGAAAGCTTAGGGACTAATTTGAAAAGTTTCAAAACTTGTGTCCTTTTTTGAAATAAGGCAAAAACTTAAGGCCATATTTGAAAATTTTCCTATAATTAATTACACTAAAAAACAATTAATATGGGTCGAGATATTACAGTTAGCACTTTTTCAGAAACTTGCCTAATCAAACTGAGGCCTACTTTCTGGAGGTAGTACTCTACCTATCCCACGGTATTGGGAATTGGCATAAGCAAATAATGAACTTTGTGTGCATTCTCCATTCAAAATGGGCAACGAATCGTGTCAAATTATATCCGATAGTTCACTTTTTATGTGTAAAATGCATATCCCTGCCATATCTGGGCATCATAGGCTAGACATGCACAAGAATATGGGTATAATGGATGATTCACCATTACATTAAATTACGAAGATAATTTTCTTTTTTTGAGCTGACATAACTGTTAAACTATGGGCCTTTTAAATGTATCATCATTATCATCCGATGGGAATGATTTGGCCCAGTATCTAACCCCAAGAGATTGGCCCACCCTTCCCTCCCCAACCCCCAAAAAAACACACTCACACACACACAAAAAAAAAAAAAGTATAGGGCCACACCCTTTTGAATTTTTTGCGCTGGTGAATACTCACACACCCACATACACACTCACCCAAGTCCCTCACCATTAGCAATACAACGGAAGAACCCTGGTTGTTTTTGTAGAAGGGAGGTAGCTCACCACCGAGCTACCAGTGACCCCTCACTTCTCTCCCCGCTTCCCTTTTTTTTTTTTAAAATTTTTCTTATTGTAGTTGCACTGAATTGTTTTTAAAATCAACACCGTGTCCAGATTTTGTTTGTTGTTTTTCATCCTATTCAATCTAATAAAAATATCGTTTTTCTGTTTTGTATCTAAGCAGCTCATGTGAACTGTGGTCAGTGTCACACAACTCTCATGTATCCATATGGAGCACCGTCTGTCAAATGTGCATTGTGCCAGTATGTAACCAATGTTGGGGTAAACACATCCTGTCACAATTTATTTCGATTGTCTCTCTCTTTCATGTAGGAAGTTTTCAGCAGTATTGGCTGATCTGTCCATGATTCCTTTTCTGCAGATGAGTAACATGAGGGTGCCGATTCCTGTACAGAGACAGAATGGGGCAACACCTACCACACATCTGCCCTCTACTTCGGCGGTATGTTGTTCAAAATATCCCATTTCTCAAAAGAAAATAAAAGAAAGAACGAAAGGAAAAAAAAAAAACTGGCATGTCCAAATGCTTAGGACTCATATTGAATTTCTTGTGTGTTTTTGCTGCAGCCCCAATCTCATGGCCAGACTGTTGTTGTTGAGAACCCCATGACAGTTGATGAAAGTGGCAAACTGGTTATCTTCTGGCCTTTTCCTGGAATTCTCCCCCCTCCCTTCTCTCTCCTTTTCCTCTTTTTTGACATGTTGAAAACAGCACTGAGTGTTTCTGTTTCTCCATGTAATGATGTAGGTAAGCAATGTTGTGGTGGGTGTTACGACAGACAAAAAATGATGTAGCAAGCTTCCGCCTCTGCTGTGTTGTATCATAGTGTTTTTTGCTGGTGTGCCCATTGTCGTAAGTTGCTTCGAATGGAGATGGTCATTACTGTCTCATGGAAAGAACTGCTGTCATTGTAGTAGTGTTTTCAAGAGAAGTTGCAATATTTTCTGAATTATCTGGGATGAGAACCTACTTATGACTATTGTAAGGAATTTGTCGAGGGTGCTGTATTTAGTGTATGTTTTAAGCTTTGAAGATGTGCACATTAACATTTTATAGTGTTTGTTGCTAATGCTCAGTAAATACAATAAGAAAAGTTGGAAGGTGCTCATTGTGGCAACGAGGTTTGTAGTTCAAGCAATGTAAATTGGTAAAAGGAAATTCAGTTAGAAGAGTGAATGTGAATGTAAATAAAGACATTGTTGGTTGTTGCTCAGCTACATGTGCCTACAGTTGAGATTCTCAAGCATTTAAACATTGGTCATTTTACATGTTACCATTCAATTTCAGAGGCCTGATTAAAATGTTAGATGATCATCTGGTTCACTTGATTGGTGGGAAGTCATTACATTGAAGTTTTTGCTTTAGACTGATGATTAGACCTTAAAATTTACAGCTCTAATGTTATTTATTTTTTCCAACTTGGCTTTGAAAGATCTAGTTGGACTCCATGGACTGGCCAGATCGTCAAGTTGGACTCTCCATGTACCTAGTTACAACTGGGAGCTCCCATATATGGGATAACTTTTCCAACAACTATGGGTTATAAGTGCTTATGATGCTTTAAATTGGAATGGATAAAAAGTAGGACCTGTTTGTTTTATGTGACTTCATACCTAGGATTTCATTTCATCTGCAATTATACATATATTAAGCCAGGAGGTTTTGGATCTAATTTTGACCGTTGGCGATGATTTTGACCGAAAGTTGCATTAACTACATTCTATATCTTTTTATCATAACCACTCATAACTGCTCTCCACTTTACGTTTCTTTTCTTTTTATTTTTATTTTTGTAAAAGACTTTATTTTAATCCAAACTCTATCATTCCCATTCTACTCTAATTCTCATTTTTTCACTCTATGATATCAATTCTTCAATTATATAAATACATATTCATAATTTTTTTTGTTTTCTTCTTTCTAAAAAATCTATGAATTTTTTACACATGAATATTTAAATTGCAATGTTTGCTATATCCGTGCTAATCATGGGTAATTTTGCGAGTTCCTATTTATTCAAATCCTGTGCATTTTATGTAAACAAAGAGGCCCTAATGAGTGTTAGCTAAGGTTCCTTTTGGTTTTAATAGCCTGTCCATTGCGATAGTTCATATCACAACGGAAATTCTTTTCACCTGTAGGAAAGTCTTGGATTGTGAATTTAAGGAATTTATTGTGATTAACAAGTTAACCCAACATCTAATTCGGTGCACAATCCAATTATATCTTTGATTCTCTCCCTATATATATATGATGAGGTCAGCTTCTCCATGTTATCTTTTATCACAAGCTATGCTACAGTGACAGGTACATTTTGATTGTCTTGTAATGTTAAATATGTGGTTAGTGTGGTTCATCTAACGTTGATCTTTTATTCCGTTTATGGGACACCTACTAGACCCAATACACATATTAACAAGTAACTAGTGGGGTTGATCTATCATTACTTGAAGGGAGAAGTCAAGCCAAAAAACGAAACATTACGTAAAGATTAGTCAAAGAATCCAATTAAGTGAACCTATGCTCTTGCTGCATGAGAGAAAGAGGGCTTTCATGATACATCATCTTGATTGCTGCATGAGAGAAAGAGGGCTTTCATGATACATCATCTTGATTGATCTCGGGCTGACCTTTGCTTGATCCAATCCATCAATATTGGATACCTAAAAGAGAAAATTATATACGGACCTAGGTTCCACCCCAATGGCGTGATATACTGCATTGGATTAATCAATTCATGACAAAGGAGATTAAGCTGACTTGTTGGTTTTGTACACATTGATGATAAACTGATAGTGCACTAGACTCTAATTGCCGTGTAATATTGGCCGGTACATATTTTAGGCAAGATTTGTGATATAAATGACTTAACAAGAAATGCTGGGCCTCACATAGCTTGACGAAGGTGACAGTTTTGGATTCCTAGGCTGCCATCAGCAGGGCTTTATTTCTCTTACCTAATGAATTTGTTACAACCAACTCAGAAATGGGTGATCTAATTATACTATTAGTCCTACTACCACTACCAGCTCACAACAAAGTTCTCTCTCTCTGACTAGTATAAAATCTCCACTCCTTCCTCAAACTCCCTAAGCCCATTTATTTCCAAGCTTCTCTCTCTCATAGATCATGGCCGTCGAAAATGGTGGAAGTCTTGAGAATGGGTCGGGCAAAAAGCCAATAGCAAAGTCACCTGAGAAGATAATGCTTATTGTGTTACGGTTGCTAGCTCTAGGTGCCACATTTTCAGCCACACTTGTGATGGCACTGAACAAGGAAACCAAAAGCATAGTTGTTCCATTGGGGGGAAGTAACTCTATCAGCGCAACTCTCACTGCCAAGTTCCAACACACCCCAGCTTTTGTGTAAGCTGCTTCTTCTTCTTTTGGTTCTTAATATAAAGTCGTTAAACTTATAGGCCATCGATCAAGGGGTTAGAGGCATGAGATTGACCGTCCCCATCTTTTATGTTTAGGTCCATCATGAGCGGATTTTTTCATCCCTCCCATGTCCCATGATCTATGGGGCCCACGTGTGACCGGCCGACAACTAGTGTGCAATATTGTAATACCATGCACACTAGATGGCGTAGGAATATTACCCAATATATATTTAGGTTGATAAAAGAGGATGTTTCTGTGCAATGTGCAAAAGGTTTTGAGCTTTGAGTCGAAATCTATCATTAAGTAAGTGGGTTACATACAGGCCATTATGATTTGAACGACTTAAATGAATTGTGCGTGTGTGTGCGGAAACTTGATTGCGATCTCTCGTGTGATTGTATCTCTTCCTTGTGTGTCTTGATTGTGGTAGTACGGCAAAAGTGCCTACGTCCATGAAAAAGTAACAGAGCTACAACAAGTGATATAAGAGCCACATCATCTTGTTGGATTCTTTATTCTTTATTCCTTGTTATTTTATTTCTAATTTTGACATTGCTTTCTACTTTTTTTTTTTGTTTTGTTTTGTTTTGATAGAGCATTGCTTTCTACTTGATATATGTTCTCCTGATGTCTAAATATAACAGTGAAATATTTATTGGTTGGAGTAACTCAAGTAAAGTTTATACTTGAATTTATCTTTATGCATTTTTTTCATATTAATTTATTTAAAAAAGAGAGAATAGAACTTACTTTGGATTTATCCAATCTGATACCTCATACCGATTAGCGGCGGTTTTAATTTTCTGCCGCTGAAGAGGCTTATCAACGACGGATAATATAATCCGTCATTCATTAATCATTGACTTGTGTATCTTAATGGGTCCCGGTAAGGTGGGCCGAACCTAATCAACTCTGCTCATTCATTGATCAGGTTGGAAATTTTACATGGACCCTCAATTACCAGATCGAGTCAGAAGTGCAACCTACATTTGTTGTTTTAATCCAATAATCTACCTCGAATAGAGACAATTAGGGGCCAGTATGAAGCGGAGAAAGCAAGTTTATGAAAACCACGCGCCCCCCCCCCGCCCCCCCCCCCGCCCCACAATATATATTCTCTAACCATTTTCTCCTCATCCAAACACACGCTTACCAGATCGATAACGTAAGTTTTTTCAACTGCATACTAAGGGTCTGTTCATTTCGTGTAATTGAATTCCTAGGAATTCTAGGAGTACATTATATTCCTACAAGTGGTAAAAAATGAGGAATCAAAGGTGAATATAAAAATAGACTATCAAATAAATTGCCTTTAATGGAATTTGGATAAAGGGAATAAGGGAAGTGAATATACTGCCATCACCCAAGTAATTCAAAACCTAGGAAATCCAATGCCCGATCTATATCACCGCCGTGTGTCCTTTACCCCTTATGTCATATCCTTCCACCTAATCTCTTCAATAATCATTCCAAGGTGCTCATTTAACTATGAATTCCTATGGATTCACTTCCTATATAATGTAAGCAACCAAACAGGCCCCAAGTCCTCAAAATAAAGTTTTATGTTTTAGTTAGCTTCTATTGGTCCTAACAGAAGAAAAAAAAAAAAAAAAACATTTGTTGGCGGGTCTTGTTCTTGACAATGTCTTTGTTGTGCAGGTTTTTTGTGATAGCCAATTCCATTGCCAGTTTCCATAACTTATCTTTGTTGTTGCTTCGTTTGTTTGGGAAGAAATTTGAAGATATCAAGGGGCTTGGGCTTTTGATCACAATCTCAGACATGGTAATTCAAATTTTCTTGTATCACAACACATTATCATGTTGATGGCACTAAAGAACATTACTCAAACCATTGCTCATTAATGAGCTGGGGCCAGTCATGAATTTGAGGCCCAATTAAGAAAAACCTGATGTACTTAATGCAATATTTATCAAAGAAAAGAAAGAAAAAGGCCAGCCAAAAAGCCTTGGGAGAAGACTATTAACTAGAGCTGAACCTTGCTGCAGGTCATGGTGGCTCTAGTATCAGGTGGGGCTGCAGCTGCAGCTTCCATGGCAGAACTTGGGAAGAATGGCAATTCACATGCAAGGTGGAACAAGATATGTGACAAATTCGACGCTTACTGCGACCGAGGAGGCGGTGCCCTCATCGCATCTTTTGCTGGAGTTGGTCTACTAATGGTTCTCAATGCGCTGGCTACGGTTAACCTTTACAAGAACCCAGCCACCCATTAGAGGTCTGGCCATTCTGGAGCTTGCTGTTTAGGATCTATTGAGACAAAATTGTGTTGTATGCTTATGCGTTTTTGTATTTGTGGGTTGGGCTCATACTATGCAGATTTCAAACTCATTATCACCATGACCATCATCATTTTAGCATTTTATTCTAGTGTGGAGTGAGCTTAAAAAGTTCTGCCATTATGTTTCTGTAATTAGTATGATCAGAAACCAATTCATTGGTTTCAAACTCTTAAATAGTTTGTTCTGGAATATGGTGATCTGTTGTGGAAAGACTTTATTTCCTTGAGTGCAGCATTCTCTGTCCTCTGGTTTTACCATCACTTTTGCCACTAATTATATGGACTGAATGGCAGCCAAAATTAACCTTTCAGCACACAGAAACACAGCTACAAATTCCATCCAACTTACATTTTTCAAATGAAACAGAAACACATGAGATAGAATTATCAAAGCATCAGTTCTGAATTCAGTCTAGTCCTTATCCTTACCCAACTCAGATATGTCTAATTGACTTCATCTATCATGTCATGATTTATAGATTTTGTAAATTTATGCTATATACCATTATATAATCACATTCTAAATTTTGGACCAATTATTTTAGATTTTAGAGATTATGTCTAGGTGTTATATATAAAAAAAAAGTGGCAGAAAAATGAAATTAATTTTAAATTTTGTTTCATAGTTTTTTGGTATTTATCCAGATATTTCATGATAATATAGTTGGATTTTCAGTTTTGCTTATATATTCGAAATATCACAATATCATCAATAAATATAGGTGCACAAAAAGATTCTCTCATATCATAGTAGTATCAAAATATTTTCTGTATCTGTGACACTGGTTGAGCCTTTGACTCAAAACTAGCCCATTGAATTTAGACTTGCACTTTACACCCAATAATTCTTCAGGGGCGTGGTGCAGTCAAGTGTTGAGTGCAACCTAACCCATTTGCAGGCCTTCCAATTGGTGGAATCTATGTTAATCTGATCATGAGATAGTGATGGTTTGGGTTTGGACAGTTGACCAAAGGATAAATTTGTGATCTTGCATTGCCCTGGATCCGAATCCTCTAGGGCAGTGGACATAGAATTCTCTCTGTGTAGGCCAAAAGTTCAATCATTAGGCCTAACCTTCTAGAACTCTATCTGCTCTTTTTGGATTGAAATCCCCTCAAAGAACCATATCTTATAGCTATGTGATTGAGTCAAATTTCACTGCTATCTGCCCTAACTATAGCTCAACTGATTAGAGACATCATGTAGTGTTCCAATTTGCATAAGTTCAAAGTCTCTTGTAAAAGCAGGAAAATATTTTTTTTTTTTTGAGAGGCTCGCCTCACTGATCATTGTTTTACATTCTGTGTACACCATATATAAAAATTCAAAAGAGTGAATCACATATTTTAGGTGGGATGAATCTAATGGTGAGCCTATTGGGGAGATATGATCCAATAATGTACCAAGGGAAGAGGTTTCTCTCTTTAGTAGTTGGATTCAAGAAGGTAGGCCTCACCAATTTTTTTCTTCACAAGATTCTTTTTATGATGCTATAGATGGGACCCAAGTTATTCCTCTTTGCCCAAAACAAATGGCATATGTCATCTATGAAGGTAATTTTTTCCTGCAAACATCCTCACATAGGGATATGTGACATTGTCATGGTTGATGCCTTTAAATTTAAAGGGGTTCCACTCTTTTGACAACCCTATGCCTCGTTGATGGTCGGATGGAAACATCTGCATGGAAACATTCCCCATGGGTGAATATTTCTCGCTCAACTACTTATACATGTAACATACTTGTTGAGAGTGATGTCGTTAAACCGTCAAATTTTCTCCTGCGAGTGTCCACAGGAGTTGTATGCATGCATGAAACTGCATCCCCACCTTTAATGCAAGGTGGACCCCTGTATTAAAGGTAGGCCATGAGTCTCACTCATGGAGACTCCTGCAGACTCCCATAGGAGAAAAAACTCTCTTGCTAAACCTAGGGTCCCATTTGGGTCTTTAGAATACATACTACCCTGTAATTAAGTTACATGTAATTGATTATGACAAAGAACAAAACCAATTGCCAATTTGTAGTTACTTTAGGTTATCCAAATGCAAAAGGTGTCGGCAAGGCTTAACTTGATTCTGTTGCACTCTGCAGAGTTACTTAGATTGAAAGGGTGCTAAGAGCATCATTTCAATTCCTGCATCACTTGGAGTGGTTTTACATATAATTTTTTTCTAACTATGAGCTCATATCCAGGACTTTAATAATTAAGTGAGATTGGGAGCCTCCTGAAATTGTGGCAAATCTACAATATCAAGTTGTTAATTTTTGAATCTGAGACTTCATTGAGTATTCAAATGTATAAAATGGTGGAAGTCTGTGTCCCAACTAACAATATCTGCTTGGAAGGAAGTTGTGGGAAAACCTCAGGTTTTCATGGGCTCCAGTATCATCAGGAAATGGGGGTGGGTCAGTCATTGACATTATGTCCAGGTGCACACGTGGGTTGCTTTGTTAAAACCTAAATATTTCTGTTCAGCTACTAGTTTAGATTAAGATGGTGTCTGTGTGACAAGGTTAGATTTAAGGTGGGGTCACTCGTGCAACTTATTTTGAAAAGTAGGAATTCTTTAGTCAGGGCTTGTTTGCCTGCTTTCTAAATTGTTTGGGGGGTGGGGAGGGTGGGAGGGTGTTTTACTTGCTATCATAATGTCGTGTCCCATGAAGATTAACTAGGTTTAAGGAGTATTTTGATAATTTGTACCGAATATATATATGGGAGATGAGAACTACTCTCACCTTTACTATGAGAGCTAGGGTGAAAGCCCTCATTTAAATTGTTGGGAATATGGATGTGAGGGCCCCACCCTAGCTCTTATAACAAGGTGAGAGATGCTCTTATAGGAGCATATCCCTATATATATATATATATATATATATATATGGGGATATTCCTGTGCATCCTTTCCTCACCATATGGTGAGGGACAAATTTAATGGGACCCACCTAGGGACCCACTCATCATGGGACTTGTGGAGGATGAGAAGAGACATCTTGGATAAGACTATATATCAAATTTGGGGTCAATCCCATGCCTCTGACCCCTTCATCCATGACCCACAAATTTAATGACTTTATATTAAAGTAAAAAAATTGACCCTTGATTCAATGGTCCAATCCATTTCGATAGGTGAAACTTCAATGGGTCTATTGTACTTAAGGGGGTTCCATGTTTGTGGATGATTCAAATGTGTTATAAAGTCAACCCTACTATGTTGTCCCTCACCATAACATGGTTATGGTGAGGGATGGATGCACATGAATATTTTCAATATATATATATATATATATCAGTAGGACTCTCCTAAGCTTGCAGCTTATATAATTAAAGTTGATTATCTCTGTTTTTGGCAAAAAGGAATTGGAAAATCCATTTTTGATTGGATTTATCTCGATTTTGGAGACAATGATTTAATGCAGTTTATGATGGAGATGATTTTGAAGACCGTTTCATTTTAGGATAATATAAGCTACAGTTTAGAAGAGCGTATATATTGTAACTGTGTTGTAGATATCAGTTGATGTTGATGTTGAGAGGTGTGGCCTACAAAATTGTAATCCTGATTTCTCACGGATAGGGAAAATTAATCTCATTCACATGATGGACATTGGTACACTGCTGAACAACATAAAGTTTACTGGATTCTTCTAGTGCAAGTTGTTTATTTGTTGCATTGTGATTGTTTAGATTCGCAACACCCAGTGGCGGAACCAGGGAGGGGCTGGCAGGGGCCATGACCCCTCCATAATTTCAGAAAACCCCTTTATTTCTAATTTATAATTTTTAACATATGCTCCCACACCACAAATTTTTTTTTTTTTTTCAAAAAACCCTATATATGTTGAGAATTATATGCACTTTTTTATATGTGGTCCTCTGGAGATTTTGTTTCTATATAGTGACCCCCCACCCACCCAAGGAAAAATTCCTGGGTCCGCCCCTGGCAACACCATTGAATTAAGAACCAAAGAGGAGCAGGAAACAGTCTAAGGTGGAGATGTAGGTTAGATCACATCACTTTGAATTAATTTTTGAAGTGGAGAATAAGCAATTGTTTCTTCATAGAGGAGCTATTATTTGATGGCGCTTGTAGATCTTCAACTTTAATTCTTAGCCCCTTCAATGGAAGGGCGTTGTTTAAACATTAATAATACTAATTAAACAAATGGGCTATGGGGGTATATATGTTCATAAACTTCTACTAAAGTCTGAAGAACTCTAGAAAATGAGCTTTATCAAAAAGGGGCTAAGGTTGGAGCATAAGGAGGAAGATCAACAAAAAATTATCAACTTGTTAAGATTCAGTTTCATAAGGTGAAGGACAGATACCATTTCTTATTAAAGATTAAAGAGGTTAGTTTGAAGGTCCTGGTAAGTGACCTTGTGTTAGTGAATAAGGGCTGTAGAAGCTCTGGATCGAGTGCCATATGTCCGCTATAATGGTCCAGACCAATCTGTACGTATGTTGGACTAGATCGTGTATCCTCAAAAGGCCCGGAGATATATTAGATCAAATTACTCCGGTGTAATCACTCCCTATTGTTCACATGCTTTGATCTCATTTTCTTTTAATCCATTCAATAAAAGCCTACTTAAGAACTTCAAGGAATGTAATAATGATGTCTATGCATGCTCCATAACTTCAATGTTCACAAGCAGTGTCATGTTCTTACCTGCATAGAGACATTTTATGGCAATTAGTACCAAATTATTGACGACGACGATGATGATTTAAATGGGCATTAGTGCTCCCATTCCTACTTAATCATTGACAATAAAGAGTCATTCCTCTGTCATACACATTACAAGGTGGTGGTTTTAGAGGAAACAAGCCCGCAATGGCAGCAGCGATGAACACAAAATATACAAATGTGAGTTCTCAGTTTCTGACACAATCTTCAATGTCATAAATCTCATCAATTTAGTAGTGATTCCAAATGTTTGGAAAATTCATATGAGACGACAAATAGCTTTCAGAGCCGCCTTCTCCATAACTTGATGATCCCAGCTTTTGGTTGCTTTCCAGCTTAGAAATGTGATCCAAAACTGCCTTTATGACCTTTTTCTCACAGGAGAAAGGGTTTACAAAGGTACCCAAATCAGGTAGAGCTCCTAGTTGGAGTAAGCTGCTGGTGGGTATATCTGTCTCCACTTGGGGAAGGTCCAAGAAGGTTTGATTGGTTTGTTGGGATGTGTTGTTTTGAGAGAAATTGGAGAAGCAGGGCACCTGCTCAAAGCCATCTACATTGAGAGCAGGTTGGTCAAAGCAAAGGAATGAGTCCAATAAAGGCGGGGGAGAAGAGGAGCCTGTGTCATCATAGGAGTTTTCCTGGCAAGGTTTGGCAGATGTTCCTCTGTTCTTGTAGAACACTCTGCATAACACCCAATCTTCCTGCTTACCATAGAAAAAGAAAGATTAATTTAGAGGACCATTTTAATAGAAAGTGTATGTAAGTCAAAATCTCTCTCTCTCTCTCTCTCTCACACACACACACACACACACACACTAAAAGATCAGGCGGCCATAGCCAATAGTGACTGCCTTGTAGGACCTGCCTGAATCATGGGAGGGGAGGCAAAATAGTCACCTAAGACGATCCTAACTCTTGAATTTAGGGGTTCACTGTTGAATAGTTCTATAACTGTAACTTTATAGTAATTCAATCCAAATGTTTGAAACAAGTTAGATGAGTATCAAATTGGGATTCCCATCTATATGGAAGGAAAGATGATGTGGGTGAAGTAGGTATTGTTTGAAAAAAATATATTTAAGGTGTATCATGCAGAGAGAGAAATCTAAGTGGTGGGCCACATGTCATCATCATCTCTTAATTCGGTGATGATTGAGATTTAGAGACAAATTTCTTTTGTTCCTCTTGTCCCAAGTCAGTCCCCACCTCCAAAGTAATAATGTTTAGAAAAATGGTATTTTAGTGGATGCAAATTTTTAAACTGACCAACCAACTTATTTTGATGTTTTGTAATGCAATTAGGACTAACAGTTTCTCGACAAATCTCTGTACAAGCCCACCAACTGCCATAAACAATTCATGGACTCATTGATTCCAGAGTAAAGACAAAATAGCAACTTACCTTTTTTTGAAATCTCATAATAGCAAAGGTGCATATATTGTTTACAGACCAAATCAAACAAAGCTTTAAACTCAAATCATCTGGATTCAGAAAGGATATGAAAGAGATAGCTATTAAGAATTATTATCCAAGTTTCTTCCAAACTTCCATTTAATTAAAATTATATTCAAGAGACAAAATCACAAACCTTGATAAAAGCTTTAGGTGAATCAGAGGGTCCTTCTAGCCGGAATTCATGCATGACCCAATCGGTCTTTCGCCCTTTGGGCGCTCTCCCTTGGTAGAAAACTAAGGTCTTCCTCATCCCCACAAGCGCCCCTCGCCGGACATCAATCACCTGTCTATCTTTCCCTGTAGCCTTCCAGTACCCTGACACCGTCGCCCGGTTAGTGCGCGAGCCAGTGGCATATTTCCGGTCACGTAGACTGAAAAAATACCACTCCTTGCCACCTACACATGCCACATCTGGATCACCACAAGAGATCACATTAGACCAAGTCATTTGCCGTCACAAACATGAGTAGTTACATGAAGCCATATGAGCATGAACAAATTATATGATATATTATGTTCTGCATATATCCAAATAGCTCGTATCCTTAATTTTATTAAGGGAAAGGATCCCAACAAATATGAAATTTTAACTATTCTTACTATCGCTAATACAAACTATTCCTACCATCTCTAACATATTCTCAAACACTAGGCTAAAAGAACAAATTATGTTCCACAAATAAATTGATGCAGACCAAAAAACAACCCAACAATTCGATGGTTCTTAGATGATTCCCATCACCAATTCACCTCATACTAAATCATGGTTTATTGAGAAACCTAACACCATGGCTGTTCCAATTGTGGTGGACTTTCAAAGTGTTTGGTTTTAAACAGAATCTTCAAAAGGAATCAGTAGCCTTCACCAATATAATATAAAGGCTACATATATAAACAGGTGTACTTGTAGAACTTCCGTTACAACGACTGTTAACACGTCCATAAACTGTGATTGCAGGAAAGAAGCGTCTGATAGTGGAATTTTCCACAAAGTAGTTCGTTAGGAGCCCATCATGTCGACGTGCTGAGATAGAAAAGGAGTGCCTTTTGTCGATGCTGATGTGTGTGTCCCACAACCAGAGGTTTCTATGGTATATACCTTCTGTTGTTATCTGCCTTAGTGTGAGGCCCCACCTCAGATAATTTCATTGTGGGTTAGATGCAAATGACACAGCTATCGTTTTGGTGATGTGTGACCCACAACCAATAATTCTATGGAGACCTGTTTGTCTTGTTGTGAGACTATTGTTCTCATTATCATGGTGGTGTCTACATCACTGTTACAGATACTTTTAGCCAAAAATTCAAAATAGAATTCTTCTTCAGATGTTATTGAAAGTACATGGGGGAAACAGATTAACTCTGAAATGATTACAAATCCAAAAGAAATTAAAGAACAAGATTCTTTTTAGATGGATATTTTCACACAAGGCATGCATCTTACAATTTGTGTGAAAGGTAAAAAAAGAACCCGACCCTCGTAGGACCCACTTGAATTGATAGTGTATACCAATTATGGGAGTTCAGTGTAATGGGAAGGTCTACTAGAGAGACTAGATTTTCAGGAAAAAACCCATCTTGATCAATGAGTAAATACTATTACAAGTAAATATTGTGATATTCTTTCAAATACTACTTGTGACAATAGTCCAAATCCTAGAGGCATCACAGACGTCGTGCATGTGGTGAACATCTCCTTCCTTTTCACTAGTTTCATGTGGTGCACAAGAAACTCTTCTCGTGTGCTTCCAACTAATGTGGCTTAATCATGGGCCTACAGTGGATGGATTATCTGACAGTCCCAAAATGGAGAATCTCAAACTGTTAAATCCATGCCTACAAAAGGAGGATTGATGGAATACAAATTTCAACGGTTCGGTCTAATCAACCTTTCTGAATAAGATGGACTAGTATTTTGGGTTATATCAACCGAACGCGTGGCATAAGTGCATCTCAATCTATATTTGTCTGTATATTTGAATATACTTTGATCAAGACATGGGCCAGACATGGCGATGGTTATGTGACTCGTTTGGATATAGCTTTCACTGAATATCATATCAACTTACCTATATGTGCATGGTCTAGCATCACATAACTTGTCCTCGTTTTCAACAGTTATTGGTTAATATACCATGAGCCACAACAGTATAATTGTTGAGTCTGGATCCAGTGAGACCCTGAGAAATCCTGAGTTGAAGGAGCTACAGCTGGATCCACATACTAAAAACCTGAGATGCTCTAAATAAATGCCCTCACGGGGTATCCCCGTATTTTACCCTAAGAGGAGTTGGTACCATCGTTTGCCGATAAATCACATTTTTAATCAAACAATCAATTCAACGGTGGGACCAACTCTCATTGCATTAAAACTTGAGAATACCTTATAGACTAAAAACACGTTAATTTTGAGCAGCATAGATTTTCAATAGGCGGGACCCACTATCGAGTTACACTCCTTCAACTCACTAATGATTCCTCTAATTAACTCAAAGCCTTAGAGGATCTCGATTCTTGATTCATGTTTTTTTTTTTGGGACAAAATGCATGAGAAGAAAAAGAATTAAAGAAACAAATTCTATTCTTAGGTCCGACCATACACTCAAGAGTTATTTTGGTGATGGTACATGAGAGGATTTTGTAACTTCTTATTGGCTCTATTAACAGAGGGCAAGAGACTGGTTGAGTCTTTTTCAGTGTATGATAGAGGTAATCTGACACCTCATATATCTCTTTAAAATAGCAGGTTTCTTTCTGTCTCTGTCTCAGGGGTTGTTACTTGTTATTTTCTTTGTTTTCATTTTTATCTCATTTATTGCACATGATCCTTTCGTTGGGCAAATTTTGACCCCTAAAGTGTGTTGACAAATAGATAAATAGGAATTATCTCCAAACAATATCATTGTGAGCTGAGCAAAAATGTCATCCTACAACCCAACTACCAATCACATACATAGTTATTACATTTACAACTGAATCGAGTCTTTGGAAGAAAATCAGATACTAACACATACCAAACGCAGAACACCTAATATTGATTGGTTAACAGATGAAAAAAAGGTAAAAGCACTAGTACTGAGCACCCAAAAGACCAAAAAGACACTTATCTATCAGCATATAGCTAATTGGCTATACACAATTAAATTTAACATGTGTATTAGGGTCATTGCCTCATGTTCACCAGGGGGGTAGGTCTTAGAATCCATGGGCTTAAAACAGGGCTTGGGACACTATGCCTTCCGATGCAAAACTTCCAAGTATAAGGATATACGACTGATATTATGAGTTCTTTCAGGATTTCATCTAAGAAGTTTAAATTTGCCTTCAAAGAATTCTACTTGTAGATTATAAGGATGAAGATCATATACAAATATATCAGTAATTCATTATTATTTGAAGATCATATATCTGGGTACCATAGAAAGGTAAAAGCAGAGAAAGAGAGAGAGAGAGAGAGAGAGAGAGAGAGAGAGACTGACCAGGAAGGTCCCATGGCTCTATCTTATTCAAGTCGACTTCAATCAACATAGGAGATTCAAACGAATTTCTACTGCCACTGCCTGCCACCTTTTTGGCCAAATAATCACATACCAGCTCTTCATCCCTTGGATGGAATCTAAATCCAGGAGGCAATTTTGCCTCCATCAAGCTCAAGTAGCTCATCCTCCCCACACACAACACACACACAGAGAGAGAGAGAGAGAGAGAGAGAGAGAGAGAGAGAGAGAGAGAGGCAAAGGAACCAATGAAAGGAGAGAAAATTCAATGACCCCAAGAAGATGTGTCTGACTTTATAGAGGAACTATCTAAACCCAAATGAATGAAGATTGGTTTCTAAAGATGAAAGCAAGTGAAGAGAGAAGAGAGAGATGACTTGGATTTCTCAAATAAGGTTCCCCCACATGGGGGTATATATAAGGAGTTTTCTTCATTTATGGATAATTGGATTTGGCCATGGTCAAACCAAAGTAGGAGCAAATACAAGAGGAAGAGATGGTCACGATTTCTCACTGTGAGAGTGGAAGAGAGAGAGGGATGCTGACATGTAAGATGATGTGGCCACATGGTATAAGCCCACACCCAACCCTTCCCTACGATGCCGACGTGGATTTGGCGGGAAGCAAAGAGCTGGGTCGTAGCTTCCTTCCCATGACCATCCCTCGGTTTTGGGATTTAGATAGAGTTGGCAGCATCCACCGCTAAGGATGGCACTGACGGTTGGGCCCACCCACCCTTTGGCTTACCTCACCCCCTTAGCGTACAGGGGTTCTTTCTCTATCGCCCATGGCCTTGGAGTCTTGGACAACCCACTCTGCTGATGCTGATGTGGCCACAAGATCTTAGCCACCCTGAGCCAATTGGCTACTTGGGGTTAGTTTTTTTATCATTCATTAAAATATTAAATCTTCGAATCAATTTGACTGTGAGTACAATTTTTTTAATAAAAGACTTTTATTTCAAAGGGAAACTCAATTTGATATATGTAATGGTATGAAGTTTGCCTTCAAATGATCCCTCTACTTAGAATGAATATTTGCTCAAGTCCTTTAATTTCCACCGGTGATTTCATTGTCTTGGGTCGGACAGCTAACCATAATCTCTATAGTATGGAGTCGCATGTGGTGGACTTTTCTACTAATTTGCAAGGCCGGGTTGAGACCTCAATCCTCCCTTATGAAATGACCGTGGTGACCCTCCTATGTATCTAAGAAGAAGACAGAGGCAAGAGTAGACAAGGGGTTACTTGATTGGAAACCCCGCTTTTCATTCGGATGATTAGAGATCGACCCTGGACTCCTCCAAACTTCCCCCATGTGCAAGTTTTTACTCTTTGCATGTGTGGGTTCTCTCTCTTCTCAAATGTACGAGTTATACTCCCAGCCTGTGAGTCTCCATGGTCCAAGGAAGACAGAGGCATTGTGTGTGGTCACCACTTACTGGAGGACTTAAATGGGGGTGTTTTGGCTTTGAGAAACAAGATGCAACTAACACTTGTTGAGGAGGTGGGCTTGGTCAGGGTGTTATGTGAGCAAGGACAAAAGTGGTATTTGGGGACATTAAAGAGAATGGTTAGGTTGATGCGCCAACCTTCGATTGGTGAGGGTTGCTTGTCTATGGTCCAGCCTAATAATGATCTTACCCATCTTTGGAGGGAGATTGCAATGGTCACCTATTTTGCCTATGAACCAACATTACCCATTTCTGAACAAAACAATTACAGCAGGATACGGGTACTTCATACCACTTGATTTGGAAAATGCTAGGGTACCAAAGGGCAAGTAGAAACAACTAAGAAAGCATATGTAGACCATCCATTTTCTTTCTTTCACAAAGTGCTAGTCATTCCCATATCTGAACCACCTTAGACTCTCCTTTATTTTCGCTTTTAAGTGATCTATAGTTAGGTTTATGAAGCATATGGGCCCTAATCAGTCTCTTACTCAAACCTAGTAGTCACATAGAGCCAAGCTTTAGTTCAAATTATGAAGCATATGGGCCCTAATCAGTCTCTTACTCAAACCTAGTAGTCACATAGAGCCAAGCTTTAGTTCAAATCACATTACCCAAAACAAAATGGGTACAAATATTGGACCCAAAATCTGATTTTCAAAATTTTACAAGTCACAAGAAAAATTACAATTCAAAACAATAATGGCATAGAGCAAAGCTTTGTTAATGGAAGAAGAGTCAAAGTCACATTCCTTACTAAATTAGTTCATATCACTCGTACATTTAGAAATGAGAGAAGTGAAAAATCCAAAGTACGAATTTATTGGTAAGAGGCAAAATATGAATAGCTTAAAGCCATTCATTACTTCGTTTCCGCGCAGCCTTCGCTACCTTACTAGCAACACCTTAACTCTGAACTTCCTTTTTTAATTTTTTTCCTTTTTCCGACCATTCAAATTTGTCCATAAATGTGTTAGGTCCCTGGTACAACCCTCGTGTGCATCCGTGGTGAGTGATGTTCAAATGCCTTGTTAACAAAACCAACAAACCATAAAACTATTGTTGTGTCGTTTTCCATCACCAATTGATTTTAGGATAATTGGTAGCTCAATGGGGTATGGGATTCTACAAGTTGTATCAGAGCCGGACAAGATTAGAGTTTAATAACTATAACATTGAGTTTCCAAGGAACAAAACTAAATTTGATTAACTGAAACTCCTAAATCTTCAAAATGTCAACTAAAACATATTGAATAGTCCATTCTTCAACTCCATTTATCTCATAGACCACTTCCGGAGCATTAGAGAGAAGATGGATTTTGGGCAGTCTTTTTACTTTGCATTCTTTAGTGTCATGAGTGTTGGTTTTTCTTTGGCTGGGTTGGGCTTTTGGTTCGCAAATGATACTTTACCATGAGTGCTCAGGAATGCGTGTGAAATTAGGTCCAACACCACTCAATCACGAGTGCGTTGGCTCATGCTATATTTTATCAAATCCAAAATCCAACAAATAAGACCTATGCAAAGATTTTCTTTCTAGAGGCAACTGTGTGAAATATAAGACTAACCCCAATAGAATGCCCACAATTTTCTGATGCTTAAAATCATATAAGGTTTTCAAAAGGTATCTCCTTTTCTCATTTTGTTTGATTATGACTGCAAGTAGCCTATCTCCCACATGCTTGCCAATGGGTGTACTTTTTGTTAGATCTGGTCCATTTATTAGGTGGGCCTGTGAGCCTGTACTGGCACTGGCACAAGCCGTGTGGTAGTTCACTTGTAATACTTTTCAGTGGGCCACAAATGCATTGAAACAATGCAAAGGTTAAAGGGCAATACTTATCAGTGGGCCACATGATGTATCGAAACAAACAAAAGGTTAAAGTGGAAAGAAATAAAAAAACATGAAATTGTAGCGAAGCATTGTGGAACATGCTTTTGCAGGATGGGAGCCCTTTTGATCGAAGGGCTTGAATTTCAGAGGAATTGTTTTACATGATCAGTCTTAACAGTGTCTCTAGCTCTACCTTTCGTGAAACTTGTACAGATCAAAATTTAAGGAGAAATGCTTTTGGGCAGTTTTGATTTTATAAGTGAACCCAACTGATGATATAAGAGAACTTGATCAGGCTTGGTGCCATGTGATAATATGACTTTTATGACACGTTTCTGTAACATCCGCAGAAAGCACACTCCACTCATTCCACAAGATGGAAAAGTCGGAGGCCCTGGCCTGCTTGCCCACAGATATAGAAAATGACTTCTGCTAAATCACAGAAATTGAGTCCCTTTCCACAACTTTTCATAAAGAAAATTATGATGGATCAAACCCTGAAAAAAGGATAGAGTGCCATGGCCTTTTCATGGAAACCGTGTTATAGAAATGTGCCCATGATGCTATCCCTCATTGGTCGATGTTTTGGCTGAGGTCTATGGTTGGGCTGTCAAGGTTATAAGGTTTTTTTTTTTTTTTTGTCTAATCTTCTAAAGATTTTGCTTTATTTGTAATAATAAATATGCTTGTATTACCGACACATATCTAAAGTGGGATTAGTTAGTAAGTAACTAGTTTGATGCATGTTAGTGGAGTTGTTAACATGTAATCAAGTAAAATCTTCTTCCTAATTTGATGACTAGGATCATTCCCGCCGCCATAAAAAGGCCATGTGTGCAATAAAGATTGGAGCAAATGATGATAGGCTCAGATAGTTCTTTTTCCATTTCTCAGTATTTGTATCCATGTTTATTGGTTGGTCCATGCTTGAAACTTGACTTAGATGCTTATTTTATGGTAACTTTTTTTTTTCCTGTGGGGCTACCACAAAGAATTTTCAAACCCCCGACAAAGACTCCTACTTTAATGGCAGAGATTAAAAACCCCACAAGCACTTGCAAGAAACAAAAAATATCTAGGGCCTGTTTCTTGACAAACTAGAGATTCTCAGCTTTCACCAAATCTTGTCCCCCACCAAATCTTGTCCCCCATGAAATTCTAAAATTCTTATAGAGCTCCAAGCATTTTTGAAATGTTAAAGGGATTTGAAATCTAAGAATTTTACAGACCTTTTATGACTTTTCGAGTGGTTGGAGTTTTGAGAATTTGAACGGAAACAAGGTATTTGGAAAATGCTAAAAGGGTAGGTTGTTACATCATGTCATAAATTTCCAGCATTAAGAATTCGAGTGAAAAAAGCTTGTAAAGAAATAAGCCCTCAAGACACGTCCCTATAAATGCTTGATTGATTAGGTTGCAGCTTCCTACATTTTTTCTCATGCTCAATTGTCCATTCCATCTTTCCATTAGTGGCTCTCACCTCTTCAAGAGCATCCAAGTAAAAACAGATTTTAGAAAGTCCCTTATATATCTCCATCCATGGTCACGTACCGCATTAAAGATCACTTACACTTCACCTTCTTTGGAAATGAGGAGTTCCAATCCCTTTGTAGTGCTACACCACAAGGATCATTAAGGGTGGGTAGTGATTGATTAGACTGCAACATCCTACGTTTTTTCTAGCTAGAACCATCTATTCCACGATTCAGTAATATTATTAACAACTGCATTGTATGATAACATTCCTAGTCTCGAGCCAAACCATAGTGCTCGAGCAAGATTAAATGGAACAATGATTGTTTTAACTCCTCAACCACTCATAAGAACCAAACTGCAAATTGGAAGAATTCGTTTGGCCTGCCTGCCAATGGGACTTACGTTGGATTATACACTTGGTTAATTCCAAAGTGAATCTCTCGATTAAGTATTAATATTTGACCATAGGAGAGTTTGGATTGGGATCATACTCTGGTAAAGAGTGCTGGATCGATCTATCTTCGGGTGTGATTTATCTCCCATTCTGGTCAAATAAATGTAGAATTATAGGAGGGGTAGAGTCCATGAGAGTCATGACTTCTCGGGATAGATCTATCTAACGGAGATGGAGCCTATTGTTGATCATCCAGGAGATTTAAGAGCGAGTTTGTAGTATTTACCTCACACTGAGATGCACAAGGTGGCTTCGGTACCAACACCCATATGGAACCAACACAAATATACCATCAATTGTATAGCTAACGAAAGATCTTATGGGATGGCCTTCTTTATGCATTTTCATCATAAAAGGAGAATTTTATTGGGAAAGACAAAGACTCCATAAGGCCATCTATTTCATAGATATTATTATTGCTAATTATTTGTAACTACTAACCTATAAGATGATTTTATAGTGGTATTTGACTGATTTGTTAAACATCTATACCCTCTTATTTTCATGAGCATTGCGAGACATGTCATTTCGTAATGTTCTCCACATCCTGTCCATTGCTAAAGGTGCTTAATTCTTAGTTACATTTCATCCCATTTTCTATTGGCATAAAGAAAATCTTTGACTAAATTAGCATTCAGCTCAGAGATAGGAGAAAGCGGTTTAATTTTCTGAGTCTATCCATGCAAGGGATCTGTATATTGTTCTAAATAGAGATTCTTTCCCAATTACTAACATTCCAACCTTTTAGCTTTAATGAGACTCAAGGCTTCAACAAAGTCCTGCCAAAACCACAAATTTCCTCTTCTGCAATTCACCTTCATGAGATTTATTAGGGAAACATTTTGCTTTAATAATCCTACGCACAATAATCTATTATTAGAAAAATATTTCTAACAAGTTTGCTTAATTCACCTTCATGGGATTTATTTGGGAAACCATTAATTTCTCAAAATTTGCAGGGGATTTTGTGACTTTTTTAGCTCAGAGGGAGGGGGCTGAAACCCGTGGACCCATTGTGATTAATAATTTGTGGCCTTAAAAAAACATTAATGAATTAAAAAAATAAATAAATCTAATACATAAAATCGTAATCTTGAGTTCCTAAGAAATTTAAAGAATTTTACATATAGTTTATATTTGTGATTAATAATTTGTGGTCTTAAAAAAAACAGTAATGAGTTAAACAACAAAATAAATCAAATACATAAAATCGTAATCTTGAGTTACTAAGAAATTTAAAGAATGTTATATATAGTTTATATTTGTGATTAATAATTCAGGGTCTTAGAAAAAATAGTAATGAGTTAAGCAACAAAATAAATCTAATATATAAAATCGTAATCTTGAGTTATCAAGAAATTTAAAGAAAATAATGTGGTAAATTGACATGAAAAATGAACATTTTTTTTCCTAAAATAAAAATGAACATTTTGTTTGAAAGAAAAAAAAAAAACTGCTAAACACCTGACTCGACATGCATGTGAATCCAACATTTCGAAATCCAAACCATTCATATCACATGGCCAGCCTTCTGTAATCCTTGTTCAATGAATCAGCCTTCCCATTCAAGCTTTTCTTTTTGTTGATGGTGACCATAATTGATTCATTGAAAATGGTGCTCTAATAGTGATTATATGACAATGCGTAAGTCAAAATTACTGTATACAAACACAGCTCAAATCTGTTGACAGCTTGGCCCATTATATTCAAGCTTGAGCTTGATTAGATCGTGTCAAGCTTGGCTCAGTTAGTGTTCGAGCCTAGCTCAAGTTGGGCAAGGCTTGGCTCAGCTCATTTACATCCTGATCTATAGTATTTCTTGGTTATAAAATACCAAACTTGGTCATCTAAGGCTATTAACTAACCTAGCTAAGGGAAATTAAAGTCCTTTGTGGGACGGAGGGTAGCTAGGTTCAAGTCCTTGGTTTTTAGGTACCCAAGCCTAAGGAGTTGGGACCCAAGTGAGCCCACACACATGGAAAGAGGAAGCCCATATTGTGGGAAGGAGATCCCACACATATGAGAAAAGTGGCATACCTAAGTATCCATCCCTGTAAGCGGGTTGCCATCTACCTTCTCCTCAGTTTGAGCCCATGTTGGAATGGAAACTTACAAGTACAAACAAAACTAGTGCAAGCAGCAGGCCTTATCACATTCACTAAAGCCAAAGGCAACTCGGAGATATTTTATCATTTCATAGAACCTTCAGAAAATATAAAATAAGGAAGTTGAAGACATAACAGAGAAGTAAGCATCCTTAAACTTCCAGGAAAACAGAAGATATAGGAACTCATTGGCTACAGACAAGAAGGAAACCAAACGGCACACTCACTGACCCATCAATTAGTATTACTGAAACGAACCCAATACTATAATAGAGAATATTCTCCACATGGTTAATGATATCTTAAGTCACCCCTTGTGTCATGCATCTGGATTGGTCTCTGGGGTCGATCAATTTTGACTAGTTTTGATCGTTCGTAACTTTTAATCCATCTGTTGAATTGTTGCGTATATTATTTGTTGGAGAGCAGCTCTCAAAGGTTAGAATGTAATGATACCCTTTCAGCTTTCAAACACCATTATCTTCTTCTCTGTTGGTCAAACTTCTTATTTTTCTGTATCATTGAAAACTGAGAAGGAAGTTTTTTTTTTTTTTTTTTTTTTTTTTGTGTGGGGAGGATTGAAATGGTATATTTACTTGGCTTATAATTAGAAGTTGGTCAAACCTTAGCTTAATTGGGCAAATTTACGCTTCACCACAAGAGAATTTATTTTTTTTTTTTTTTTTTTAATCATCTACACTGGGTCCTTGTCAAGATTATGGAGCCTAGACTAGAGTGTTCTTGTTGGGATCATTCTGCTCAAAGGGCAAGTTTGTGTGGGAATACAGTTGCTAAATCATCAAACGAAGAGGAAAAGCCAACTATAATAAAAGGAGGATAAAGCCATGAGAAAAGTGACTTGACCATTGGGCTCATTTCGATGCATGGAATCTTGTTGTGTATTGAATTTTGGTTTATCTGTTCCTTTTTCAATTTAAAGGAAATTCTACACTAGTTATTCAAAAAGATGAATTTCAAAAGCCCCTTTTAAGAATTTTACTTTTAATTTTTCAACCAAAGATAGGGTGAGTTTGGAACTATGTCTTGGCAACCTACTATAATTTCTTTTAGATAAAGTGTAGTTCTTTCCTTTTCAATCACTCATCACAAAGTAACAAGGGTTATTAGTAACCTAGTTCGAAGGATACAAATGGTGCATTAGGAAAACTGTGTATTTGAATTCCTATGGTAGGATTCCATGCATTTAAGTTGGGGTGGAAATTCTGACCTGAAGCAAATCAAGCAAGCCTAGCTAGCTCAAGATTCATTGTTCGGGTTAACCCCTTCCAACTTCTATAGTTTATTTGAGCTGCATTTTAATAAACTCTAACCTGAATCTTACAGAGCTCGACTCATGGGCCAACCTAAGAATTAAGTTAGGGTTCAGTGTGATCCCTTTTACTTCTTCGTTGACAATTCAACCCAAATGACAGACAAGATTGAGTTGGCTTGGGCCCATAATTTATTAGATAGAGACACATAAAAAGGAAGACAAATGAAAAATAAAAATCTCCCTTTCCTTTGAAAAAAAAAAAAAGGATAAATCATAATGCACGAAAACAACATTGAAGTTGAGAGGCCTCTTTGTATTTTGCAGTATGTACATTGTCTTTGACAGACTTTTTCAAGGCAGTTCCTATCATTTCCTTTTAGTTGATAGTTTGGTTCCTGTCATCTTGCTAAAAGGATGATAAGATTATTCAGAGTACATTGGTCTAGATGACCATAACTGAAAATAACCCATCTAATGGTGCAGAAGGGCAACAAATTTTGCCAGGGTGGCGACGCTTGACCACTTGGGAATCTGCCACATGGCGAACAGACTGGGCCGTTCAACGGTATATCCTTCCATGTGGCCAGGACGTTTTCCCCATTACAGCAAAGTAGGCCCACCGGTTTGTGATTACGATGCGGTCCCATCCCACGTGTCCACCTCTTCAGCTCCTACACGGCAACTTGCGCGTGCAGTTGCCATCCACGTGTGCGACGCAAATCGTCGCCGCGATGGCAATGTGTCCCACCATTAATTACAGTGCCTATGATAACAGTTCTCAGCTGAATTTCAGATTTACACTCAATTATGGCACTGCAATTTTGCAAAAAACCATTTCATGCTAGCTAGTCTCAAGTCCCTTTCAACCTTTTTTGTATTGATAGTCCTCCAGCTGCTAGCCAAGAAGTCAGAGAGGATCACTTCTTTCTATTTAATTATGCTTGTTCAGTGCCTATGGGCTCCTTTCTATATTGGTGGGGGAAAAAAGAAAGAATGAATGTAAGTCAAGATAGTTAGGTAACTAGGTGAATATATATCTGGTGTAACCGTCGTTCTCATACCAACCTACTAATAAAAGACTCACTATTCTTTATTTGGTATACAATGGGTCAGGCCCCTTGTTCTCATCTCAAGATGGAAACATTCCAAGTGAGGAATGCTCTTGATATTTTTTTAGGGCAGGGAGGAGAAACTGTGGGTATAAAAATCTCCATTTAAAACGATGAAAACCCTTCTCCATCTTCACAGAATTTCAGCGACTACATATATACAATGGTGTTTTAGCTTATAAAATATGTACCCAACTAGGTCAGTTATGTGACATACATATTGTCTTATTATCTTCTGAAAGGGTTTTAGTTTTGGGAAGATAGATTCTCACATGTAGCTCTAGGACAAGCAAAGCAGTGTTAGAACTATTGGTTTGAATGTCAGTACTATCCCAATCAGTTTAACTATATGCTTTACTGTTTGAGTCTAGTCCATGATTGAATTGGATTAGTAAATCCAATCCAGTCAAGATCATGTAGATCCACCAGTGGATTCACAGATTTAATGGGGTTTATAGTTAGAGAGATTTGTCTAATTTTCGATGAAGCTATTGACCGTGATTTCCGCAACCAAGATTGACACCATCATCTCTGGTCGACAGCCATGATGAATTTGATCGCGGTGTTACAAGCATCAGCTGAGGTAGCCAATGAAATAGCAGTGTTATTGATCATGTTTGATAATTCAATGAAACTTTGCTCAACTTGGTTGAGTTGACTCAATTCAATCTGTTTTTGAGAGAATCAATCCAAAACTCAATTTGATTATTGAGACTTGATCTACTCCCTGAAGCTGGATTAAATTGCTTACTTTAGAGTAATCTACATACATAGAATCTATTTGTACAACTTGAACAAGAATGGATTGAGTCTTTGAGTCAACTCAACCTGGTGAACTTTAGAGTTTAGTTAGGTTTTTTACTTGGTCAAAAACTGAATATATCAACATTATCCATAGTCCATAATTCCAAAGGTTACACGTCGGAAGTTTGTCTTTATGAGAAACTCAACAGTACTACAGAGATTTCTTTCCTTTTTTTTAATTAATTTCAAATTCAAAGTAAACAGTTAAGCCCAACAAGTAATGTCAATATGGACTACAATTTCCAAAATTAGTATGACGATGATTACTGGGCTTTTAGCGGCTTCATTGACATTTTAATCATCCTTAAGACCAGGTCGGCAACCGATCTTATTTCTTGGACGCATCCTAATAACCTTAGAAATAGATTTTGGATTCTACACTACTGGAAAATTATAATCTCAACTTGTTCACCAATAACCTTGTTTTAGGTCAATACATAACCTAATGCAAGTGTATCTAAAAACACATTAATCAATGACAACAACCTGAACTTTGGTATGTTTGTCATTTAAAATTACTCAAATCATGTCAGTAGATTCATGAATATGAGCATCTTTGAGCGTTTCATTCAAATATTCTTTGGTGGGCAGTGTAAGATCGATTGACCTTATAATGGTACCAATTTGCAACCTTTTCTCCAAGCAGTTGGGCAGAAGACTTGAAGAAACTCATGAAAATCATTGAACAAAACATGAATCCTGAGACCAGACCCAGAAGAATCCATGTCCCTAGCATGTGAGAAAGAAGAAACTGCCATAGCAAAGAAGATTTAACACATGGGTTCATATGAGTTTTCTTGGTAAAGAAAGAAGAAGAAAATCAAATTAAAGTATGTGAAAATAAGTGTCAGCATTGGCATAAGTCAAGAATGAGGTAATGATCACGTCTGCAAATTGTAATTCTTTTTCCTGCAAGAGGGTGTTTTTCTTCCTTTCTGCACGGGGGGGAGAATAAATCAATACTAGTTTATTGAGCAAACTAAGTTCATTGTCATGTTGTTAGATGAATTGGGTTTTGCTTATTCAATAGATGAAAGGAATTCTAATCTGTCCTTATTCATGATTATGTGGTATAATTTATAATTCAGCATTTGGGTAGGTAAAACTGATGGGGGCAGATCCAAGAACCGTATGAGGTTTGAACACTCAAGGGTTGATTTGATTCTCCCTTGTCGTAGGAGTTCAAACACTCCACATCTCTGTGTTGCCACAGGCCATGAAACTAGGAACTACCTTCCTCTTCTTAATTGACTCTGTTTAAGAAGAGCAGAGACTCTAAGCTATTTTTGTCTAGTTCATGATTCATGCATATGTTAAATTATTCAATATAATACATCAGAGGATCTTAAATTAACCTTCATATTTGGAACATATGGGGCTTCATATTCAAGAGAGGTTATCCTGTGGGCCCACTTTCCATATTGAAACAAACAGTTTGATACTTCTCTGTTCAGCAATCTGATCACTTGGCACTCATGTTTTTAGTTGGTTTGAATAGAGCAGAATCCAGTGGAGAATAAATGTTGAAATTGAGTTATATATGGGGATCCTGATCAAATCTTCAATTCCGATGTACTCAAAACTGACCCGAGATAGATGAGATAAGACTATAATGAGGATGATGATGGATTCATTCAGAAGTGAGTGTTCATAAACACTATTTACTGAAACATATTATAGCTATGCAACTTACAAGTCTTTGTATTTGTTCATGGATCCATGATTGTTCAATTGAAAAATGTTTGACTCCTGTACAAAAACCTCACTAAAGGCCATTGTAAGATCATAATAGGACTTTTATGGACAGTTGCTATTGTCAAAGGCCTTGAGCAAAATAAAACAAAAGGGAAAGGGGAAAAAAAAGGCATCAAAGCCTGTGAAATGAATTGTTGATTCAGCAAATGACCACCCTTGGGGATGATGAGTTTAATGATTCAATCAGGGAATATATATGCGTTGTGGCGGTTTGCTATCTACAGCGGGGCCACGGATATATACAATGTTTTGGATTTGGATCGGGTGCATTTCCAGTAGATATCCAAGATGGCCCTTTTAAAATCAGGTCAATCTGATTTAAATCCACACCATTTATCATAGAACAGGTCTAGTGCTCATGCATTTCAACCTATATTTGGGACATGTTCATGGTTCAGTTTGGGCTGAGCTTTAGCTTGTCTGACCCCAGCAATTCTGTGTCGAGTTTCTACATCAATAACGAATACAAATCAATATCATCATCATCATCATCATGGTCGTTGTCGTCATTATGGTTGTTCATCTATGCCTCTACCTAGCCCAGGTCAAGCCCAATTGTGAAAAAAATAAAAAAAGAACGCTGCTTTGTAAGGTGGGGTAGAAAATAGCCAAGAGTGTATGCTGGTGGCTGTTCTTGATTTACATAGGCCCAGACCCAGCTAGTTTAGCTTATTAGGTCTTATGGCAGAAAATTGGCTAGGGTTAACCACATTGTCATAGGGGAATATAAGGTAATTTAACAAAAGAAACATCAATCTTTTTCAATCTGTCATATCTGACTCCCAATTACAGACCCTGTCTCAATCTTTTCATATGCCTAACTGAAATCATGTTGCAATTTCCTGCAATTCTCAAGATATCAAAGTCTTAAAAGTTGTTGATGAAAAGATTTTATTTATTCATTTATTTTCCATCAAATGATGCAGCTATAGACCAATGGTCTGGATTTTAGAAAATGTGCACCGTCTATACAGTTGTGGGGCCAAGCAAAGATCATGCTCAGCAGAGGATAGTCATCACCTTACTAGAAAAGATTTGTTTTTTATCTTAGTACTCTTTGGATTAAGAAGAACAATAGGAAATGAACAGAAAATGTTCTAAACCCAACTCATTTTCAGCTTAGATAAGGAAACCTTAAGATGTAAAGTATGGTAATCTTATAAGATTAAACAAAACTAATGGCTAGGATGTAGACATATTTAGCCTTTCAATTAGATGACTAATTTTGATTCTAAACAATATATATATGACAAACTGGTAGTATCTATCTTTCTCAAAACTATTTGGCCCTGAATTAGATGAAACCTAACACACTTCTACCCACTCAAGCAACATGTAGACTCGGTGTGATGATGGTATTTTGGGCTTGACATTTTGGTTAAGTTAGTCATAGCCTGATCAAATCAGATTAATCAACATGTTTTATGTCCAATCTTGATTTGAGAGTGAAAACTGATGCCCTGCTAAGTATGATAATTCCTACTTCCAATGTTTTATGTCCAATCTTGATTTGTATTACTAAACGAAAATTTTCATAAGTAGTACGACCGAGCATGTTCTATATCACTTACGATTTCAAGAAAAATCATACATAAGATTGTAAGTTTTTAAAGAGGATTAATTAACAGTAGTAGTAGGATTCTTAGAGAGATCTCAAGAGTGATAAGGATGGGGAAGTATGGCAATGAGGAGAGAAGGTTTTAGGAATGGAGGAAGGATGACAATTTTAGGTGAGTAGATTACCTTGATTATTAGAGTTATATAAGTTGATGATTTAGTTGTTTTAAAGGATTAGAAGATGTCAGATAGCTCTACCAAAGTTGGAAGCTAACGTCGGAAAGGATTACCAATAAACATTTGCTAACATGGCACTACCAAGTGCCGCTATTTCGAATTGGATATCTCTGAACCCCTCCAAAGTCCTTTTACTCTATATAATTTTGCAAACTTTTAAGAAATTGTTGGTTGCTGAATGTTACCAAAATGTAGCTAGCTTAGCCATTTGATTTAACTCTAGGATCCATATATTTAACTCTATATATAATTTTGCAAACTTTAAGAAATTTGGGAATGGCCTTGTGGGACTTAGGCCATGCCAATTATAAGGGAGGTGAGGGATTGAAAGAGCCGGATGGATTTTACCTTTGTGGGAAATTCCAAGTATGATATATCATACTAACTTCTTGATCTACCACATTGAAGTTTAACAAGTTTTAGAATGCATCATTTTTGCGGGGGGAGTGGGGCTGTTTTAAGGACTTCATTCCATTGGTGAGCAACATTTGGATGATTGTCAAACTTTTGTTGGGGGTGGGATGGGTGGGTTTATAATTAACCTTAAAGACAGAGAGGCTCACTAGGTTTTAAGGATTTCAATCCATCCATGGGCAACCATTGGATGAGTGTCAAACCTCTAGGGGTCCCACATGCCTAGAAATTAGGCATTTGTGTGGTTGTTGACAAAGAAATGGCTCAGTTGGGTCCTCCCTAGCTTGGCCCTCATGTTGGTGGGCCTTCTAAAATTGGGCTCTACTCTACCGTCAGGCTTTAGGACATGAAAAAGAGCTCTTATTTTTTACAGTTGGCGGGCCAGGCCTGACCAAATTGACAAGCGAGCCTAATCACAGACCATTATATCTGTCGGTAAGGTCAGTTTTTAGGCCAACATAACCATAACAAACATTCCAAAGGAGTCAGCTCAAAACTAATTCTAAATTTGAGAATTCCACTGTAAAACGTGCTTGAGCGGGAGTAGTATTACTATGGGTGACTTCTTGGAAGGTCTTGGTGTTGCACCCCCACTGAAACGAATCCCAATTCAACCTAACACAGACACCAAAACCAACCCTTGCTTCTCTTTTATTATTTCTAAATTGTGTCTGATTTCGGAGTTAGGGATAATTGGGTTGGTTTTTGCCAGTAGATTAGGATAATAATGGCCAAAGCATGCTCAGATTATCAGTTTAATCGGAATGATGTCATGAGGGCTAAAACAAGAGCTCAAATTGATTTGAGAAATTTAGCACCAAGCTCAAATGAGGCTCTGATACTTGGACCTGTCCCAACCTGAGTTGCACCCTTGCTTTCTCAGATCCAAGATGCCACAAAGAATTTCAACATTTACTTTCAGCAGTTGGTGCCCAGATCAATTTTGCAAAAAAAAAAAAAAAAAAAAAAAAAAAAAAAAAAAAAAAAAAAAAAACCTACTCTTATGATGCTTTATTTCTCCAAGGTCCTACATGAATGACCGGATCAATTATGTTGTAATTGATCCAAGCTCTTCAATTTGCTAACCATTGATAACCAGGAAATGGTCATCAGATGAACTCGATTGTAGAGACCAATTGACTATCTAAGGTAATGGACAGCTAAACTTGATGGTGAGGCCTCTTTAAATTGACTATCTATTGGGCTTGATGGTTAGGCTTGTGCCATCATAGGATTCTTGAGCAATACAGCTAACCTGAGGCGTGACCCATGCAATTTGAGGTGTGTATTCTTGAGCATTACAACCAATTCTCAGTATAATAGATGAAATCCTTCATTTCAATTTCAAGATGATCCCTGAAAGAAATGGACAAGAAGGGGGGTCAAGTTTGGGTTTGGGACCATATTGTCCATATTTTTCATATGATTGACCCAAACTCTGCTTTGTTTAAAAGGAGTCCCTGGGTTACCTAGTTGGGCTTGGTGAGGTTGGTGGGTTGGGTCAAAATTTCTACCCTTATGGACAATATAAAATTGGACTAAAATGACTTGACTTCTCAAATAATCTGGGCATTAGATCATGCTTAAAATTGATTTCTTATTTAGATACTCCATCAACTTGATTGGGACTGAGATGGGGATAATCCATGGTGGGGCACTCAATGACGATAAAGATTTGTCATCAGGCCTTTGGAGTTGTAATTTACCTAAAACCATCCATATTGTTGAGGGTTAATAGGATGAGTGAATCACCCATTTAAAGCAAGCAGTAAGTGGTACAAGAGATCCAATCTGGCAAACAAAATGGTCCATACAAACAATGATTGGGACATTTCTTGTATAATTTATTCTAATCGTCCATTCCCTTTTAACATGATGATATGGATAGGGTTGTTCAATCAAGGTGACTCTTAAATGAGATAAGATTCGAGCTCAACCAACATAAGCCTGGATTAAGTTTCGATTACGATTTCCTGCCCAAGCCCAAGTTTGGGGTTGATACACCACTTGGAACCTGGGTCCAGGTCCAGCCCATTGGATAATTAGAATCAGATGTAACAAGATGCAGCTCCACTTTAGTGCTCTTTGCTGCTTTCTAAAATAGCAAAGAGTTTGCAGGTCCATTTGGCCAAGCAGATTTAAGAGGGCTTTGAGTTCTACTTCCAATTTCTTTTCTATTTTTTTCTTAAAGGTCCTGTGGATACACTATCAGCTCCCTTATATAATAAGCTCATGAATGGGAGGCAAGTGAAGTTTCTATACTGGCCATCCATGTCATGGTCTCAAGTTTGCATGCTGGCAACATCCAAAACATCTTATCTTTTCATATGACCAGATTTTAAGGTCCTCTTGTAAGTTGTAATGAATCGGGATCCTTTAAAGGCCTTTCCAGCTGTGACAATACGGAAGCCAATCAGGCTCTTTTAAGTCACCGTGGGGAGCTTGCGATGCACTTGGGCTGTCCTACCTGCCATCCATAGTATGCTCCTGTAGTGACGTGGCAGAACATGATTGGGTTCCATACTGTGTCACCGCGGGGAAATGCCCTCAAAACCATCCGGACTCGCTTGTAACTGATTGTTGACTCAGTCACATTAACTGTGATATGACCCGTCTAATAAAGTATGACTGCTGAAGGTTGGATTAGCATCCATGTTTTTGTTGTGTACAGTCTGTATTCTTTTTATTTTCTTGTGATTCAAGCGGCAGCCCCAGTCGATCCTTAGCTCATCCACTGGGCTGGATTTGGGCTGAATTGTAGGTTGCCATTGCTAGGCCTGGCCCTCTTTCTCTCCAGACAGTTAAAAGCACTGGGCCCGGTCCTATTTGTAACCAAAGGCCGAATAAATGGCATGACATATGGCCCAACTTTTTGTGTAAGTTGAATCTTAGCCTAAAAAGTAGGGCCATTACTGAATGTGGAAAATATGGCCCGACCCAATTCAATCATTAAGTCAATTGGACTTCCATTTTAAAAAACACCAAAATAGCATATGGGTTCTTTTAATTTTAATTTATTGGCTAATAAACCATGGGAAGACTTTTTAAAACGGATAAAACTTTTGGCTCGTTTTTAAAAAAAGTACATGAGGATTTGAATATTTCAAAAAAGAATAAAGAATTTTCATATTTCTTTCAATCTAGAACCTTTTTTGAAAAATAACCAAAAACAACCTTAAGACAAGTTTTTTTTTTTTTTTTTTTGTCTTTTCTTAACCTTCTGTCATCCCCAAAACCAATGCAAAAATCACTTTATGGGCCTCACAGATCAAATGTTGATGGTGGGATACCTTCCTTTGATGGTTTAATCACCTAGGAGAATGCCCAAGTTTTAACTTGATTTTGATGATGATAACCAAGTAATGAAGCTACTTCTCCAATCATTTGGAATCTGTGTGAACCCTTATTTCCTAACCATCTATGCATATAGGAAGATGTAGTGGGACCCACTAGGTCGTTTGGATCGGACTTGATCATTTCTCTTAAATAATTTATTAAAAGGAAATTTTGAAAAATGATATAAGGGTATTTTCTTCCTTTTTCAAAAATAATTATGGAGAGGACTTAATTGGAAGAAATATGAAAAACTATTATACTCTTTTGAAATATCCGAACTTTTATGTACTTGTTTGAAAATAATCTTAAATTTTCCTACCAAAAACTCGAGGCATTAGTAGAGGGTGCATAAATACTTTTCAAGCTAAATCGTTCCCGTTAGGATTCAAACTTGCAATCAGTTGGCTCTAATACAATCTTAAATTTCTGCAGATAGTCGTTCCTATCAAAACCTTAAGGCATTAGCAGAAGCTCAAATACTTTTCAATACTCCCCTTCGAATGAAGACCACTCCTCAACAAATAACATGAAAGTTTTATATTATTTTGGAAATTTCCCTGAACCAGCTGCATCTCCTCGGTAGGATATGGTCTTAATCCCAGATAATTAAGGCAGCAGCATCAGCAGCAAATAAGGAATTGGTTGCAAAAACATGCATCATTTCAACATGAGTTCTACTTTGAGCATTAACACAATTCCGATCCTAGATAGAAAATATGAGACAATCATGACAAAGATGTATTGATAATAAACTGCATCCATTAATTTTTATATCATGAGAACACCTTCAAACGTGAGGTACACCCAGCACAACATAACAATAGAAACTCTCACAATATATACTTTCTTACTTGCAATGGCTGAGATACCTCATCGTAATATCTTTCATTTCCCCTGCTCTTCATGGTTGGTATTCATTAAAGCATACTCTGTGAAGTCATCTAGCTTATTTCATCTCACCGTAGCATTATATATAGATAGAGATATAGATACTCAAGAAGTGGCATGAATCCCCAGTTTAAGGAACTGTGCTATGTGAAGGAATGCCATTGCAACCCACACAAGCTTCTTGACTAGAGAGGCCAGGCTGGGTACTCGAGGGAGTAGGAGAGAGAGGACAAGCAGAGCCAAGCCAAAGACAAGGGTTGTCAAGAGAGCAAAAATGTAAGCAATCAATAGAAGTTTGTGAATACCATGATAAGGCTCCTTCAGTAATTGAAGACCCACCATCCCAACAGCAGAGACTGTAACAGTAGGAACAGCCACCTTCAACATTTCCTTTTGGGCTGCCTTTATGTCTTGGACAGGCCTTAACGTTTGTGTGTGATCAGTGGCTGCCATTTCAAGGATGATGTGTTCATCAATCGATATTTCCGCCATTGGTTTAGAGGGGTGTTAGACAACGGATTTGCAAGTAGCAAACTTGATGTTTCATGTGATGAGAAACAATAGGCCTTTTATATTGAGGAATTGCATGGTTAGACGGTGGGGAGACTTTAGGAAACTTCCCATGCTTTCAACATCGAAATCGAAGATATCAAAGAAAACTAATAGTAGGCCAAAATATATCAGCTAGGTGCAAGTCCAAATCGTCAGATATGACAAATCAGTAATAGGATTTCTCTGATACTTCCAATAAATACTAGCACTCAAAGTCTGTGCATCGCACGGTTTGGTCTCATGGAAATTGAGTAGTTATTTAAAATTAATATTCATATTAATTATCGATTATTAAAAAGTAACCAAAATTTTTCAATGAATTACCATTTATTTTTAGAGAAGCTTAACATTATACAGGTGAACTGTATAATTATGTAGATTATTGATGTTAAAAGCTCATCACTATTAACATAGAATCTCTTTGTATTGTAATTGCGACCAATAAGATGGTTTGGATTTATGTTTTTCATATGGTTTTTTTCCCTTCTACAGATATGGCTTGACTCCTCCATCTTAACCCTCTTGACGTCACATCGAGACTTGGGAGTAAGCATTAACGCAGGCTAAGGTCCCTTTAAACAATATCTCTATTAGATTTCAAATCTAGTGATTAGACTAGTTGATTAACTTAAGTCCAATTAGAAAGCAATCAACCACAAACAAAAAGAGACACAAGATTTATACGTGGAAAACCCTATTTGGAAAAAAACCACGGGCCTTATTGTCTAGACCAACAGACAACCAAGCACTATAATAAAGAAAGTTACAAAACTCACAATACCCTTTCTAATTCCAACTCAACCTAAGGACTCTTAGATTTGCTGACGCCACATCGTGAACCTTCACCATGCCTGAAGCCAACACCATGAACGCGTCTTCAAGGTGAATCTAATGCGGGTGAGTAGATGGATGAGAACTCCAAAGCTTGATCTTCAGCTCTATAGAAATTGGGCTCTGAATTATGATGGGTCTCTCAATAGTCTTCTCTAGGGTCTTGGATGGGAAGAGGAAAACCGTATATAAGCTTTAATTCGTGCCTCAAGTCTTGTAGAGCATTAATAATTTGAGAGGAATTAGGAAGTGGTTTCCGGATTAGTTTTCTAAATTTGCTCAGGGTCCACTCGAGCGGCGGATGGGGCCCGCTCGAGTGGATGAGGTTCATTCTCCAGAAGAATTTGCTCCTCGCATAACCGCTTGAGCAGAGGATGGGAAGGCTTGAGCGCGTGTCATTCTGTGTGGGTCCGCTCAAGTGGGGAATGTGCATCCGCTCGAGCACCCACAATGAACTATTGTTTTCTTGAGAATCTCTTCAGCACTTTCAAACTTGGGCGGTCCATCTAAAAATTACATATGATATAAATCCTGATTTTGTCCATCACCCAATGAATTAGCCAACGCTCATTAATCTTTACAATCTCCCCCTTTGGCAATTCATGGACAAAACATCTAGATACATAAAAATGCTACGAAAAATAAAACCAACACTAGCTTACTACAATCACATCTTCATAATCAATCCAATCTTACCTTTTGGTGACCTACAGAACCTGTTAGTTCTTTGACAATTAATTAAGGGAATTATCATTGAAAAAACAACAAACCAATCCAATTAATTCCCTTTTTTGTGCATAATTGACAAGTAAATATAAGAAAAGTGTAATAAGGAGAGAATAAAAGGAGTAACTTCACGAGATTGAACCAAAACATTTCATCATTAGTCAAGAACAATATAACCATGTGCATAGATATGAGAGAGAATACAAGTAATATAATAAAAACAATAAGGTCTAAAGATATTTGACTTCTAAACTAAGAAAGCAACAGCAAAATGAGGTCTGAAATGAGCAAAATGGACTAAGCCATGAGCATAGATCACTGATGTCCGCACCGGGCAAGAATAGCAGCAAGAGCCTTGTCAATCATGTTGAATATGCCATCAAAGGCATTGAACTTGGCATGCATGCTTGCATTCATAGCACGAACTTCTCCTTCGAGATGGGTCGGACGACCGGCCACACTCTATTGCTCCCCCTGAACCTGTTCTTCTTGTTTAGCTTCATCTTCTCCTTCACCAATATCAACTCCATGATCCTGACGAGCATGAGCTGAAGATTGTACTCCAATGTCATATTGTTAATCGGGTTTTGAATTCTCATAGTCTCCTCATTAGTCTTACGAGTAGCCCCCTTGTACATCTGAAACTGTGTAACTAAGACACCATATGGAAGTGTTGTATTTTTGGTAGCATTCAACATTCTGAGCATTCCATTTACAATCACCAAAGGCACATTTATCCTTTTGCCAATCCCGATAGCATACAATAGATAACCATTCTTTTGATTGACATTTGATGTGTGTCCCCGTGGTTCCAAGTTATGGCACACAAACCGATTGAGGAGCCGGTAATCACATGTCAAGTTTCCATGAGGTAGATTACCTCCAGGCCAACAATCTCATGTCCACAGATAGTAGTTCTTACAATGTCATAGTTGATTGGTTCCTGAGAGTCATGTTGAAGCGGATAATCATACTCATTAGGTACAGGAATGTCCAGAAGCTCTGCAAGTTCGGATGGATTAACTACGATCCATTTTCCACGAACATACGTTTTAAATGTTTCACCTAACACAATTTCCATATTGTTGTAGAACTCACGAAGAATGCAATCCACTAGTATCTCGTTTACTTCAAAAGACAGTAAGGAACCCCATGGCCTGTGAGTCAGAATGCGAACAATAGGCTTGTCCAACAAATCTTCGGCTATAGCTCTCTTAGATCCAACTCTCCTTTTGACAAAGTGATTCTCAAAATGAATTTGTTCACCGTTGGGAAGTGATTTGAATCATATCGAGTATGTGAGGAGGTAGATTCTGCATGAGGTCTCTTCTTAGGGCCCATGACAATTGAGACATCACTTGGGCAATAACCCAAGCACCAAAAGGGTAATTCAACTCCAAGTGACAACAAGGTTGTTCGCGGATCGTTTCAGGACTACCGGGGTCAGCGTATGTAAGAATCCGTGGAGTCCAATCCTTTCGTGACAGGAGACGAGCGAACAACCGCCTTTTCTTTTGTCTACGGGTATGCTAAAATTTCTAATTTACTTGAAAATAACAAGTGGTGATCCGTAGATCAACCTTTTCATGTAGAAAAGAAAATGAACTTTTTTCTAACTTTTATTGCATGTGTTAAAAAAGAGACATAATTTAGATTTTGGGTGCCATGAAAGGCGAATTTCATTTGTTTGCCGTGAAAGGCAATGTTTTTTTTTTTTTTTTTTTGTGTGTGAAAGGAGATTTTGTGTTTGCCGTGAGAGGCCATTTTTTGGTGCCGTGAAAGGAAATTTACAATTTTCATTAGAAAAAAAAAGACTTGTGATTTTTTTGTCTCTTTAAAAATACAAATACAATAAGAAGAAAGAAAATGAGATCTGACTTCTATGGAGATTGCGGGGACTCGCTCAGATTGACGGTTGTAAGTAATGTTTAGGCTTCGCCGTCATCCTTCTGATGATAACAGTAGATGCTTTTGATTCTCTTGGCTAGGCTTGAACCTCGGATTTTTAGAGAATAAGGATCAAGTAGAGATCCTATATCCAATAAAAAAAACCAAATAGACAGGCTAAAAACCTGCGTCTAAGCCATGGATATAGAAGGTGAAGGCCTTGGGGGAGTGGCCCCCCAAGGGTCTTCAATCACCCAACAAAGCTTCTTCAATGAAAGAGGGACCATCGTAGGAGAGTAGTATTAACCTTGGAAGAGCGTGCAACGATTAGAAAAAAAAACATGCCTTGGAATGGTAGGGGAGACCTCCTTTTATAGTCCTTTTGGTGGGCATGTGGGGATTTTATGCGCTTTAAATGCATTAATGCTGCATGATGGGAGGAGTTACACATTTTGAATTTATATTTTTGTAACTCCCTTTGTAACTGATTGGCCGTTGGAAAATGATGTGATCTTATTTGCTTTTAATCTTCATGATGCGAGGACTTACATGGTTTAATACCATAATTGCCTTGGCTTGTAACTCCCCTTTCTTAGATTTTAATTGGGCCGTCCATGGTAATGGGAAATTAACCTCATTAATTGATCATAAAAATGGGTCACTAGCCGCATTAAATGGCTGCCAAAGAGCTTGAAGAGTCGAGATCCACACAGCGCCGTTTTGAATTCTACCTGCAAGTAGGGAGCCTTGATCGCCGATGAATTCCCCACATCAATTGTCGTCAGATGATCAAGCGATTTCAGGCATTAATTGTTGCGAGTGGATGAGTACCATCTGTCCTATCGATTTCTCGATCGATAGGGCAGAAAGTATATTCTCTTAGTTGGCCGATAGAGAATTTCAAGGTGTTCGATGACGAACCCATGATTTCGGCAGTGAATCCGTGATGTTGTCAAAGATCGATGGATTTTCGGCCCAGAAAATCATAGAAGCCAAACAGCTCGAAAATGAAAAAACAACCCAAAAATGGGTTTTCGGAGAAATCCGACGCCCTAAACCATAAACCCGGATATCCAGGGTCGCTGGTGACCATGGGGCATCTTTTACCCGATTGGTCGCTTTTTTGACCATCTTTTTAGTTTTCTTTTCGGCATATTTTTCTTGGTGTTTTTGTATAATTACTAGCATAATTTCCTTACAGAAAACTTGATGAGCAGCCGCCCAAAACAGAGGGAAAAGTTTATGATTTTTCGGGAAAACCGAAGACTTTGTTGTATATGGGTACCGATTTGCCACCAGAAGCCAAATTTGGGTCAAGCAATGTCGGAATGACCTAGAATTCAAGGTGAAGCTTCATGGGCAAGAAATAAGACCAATCATGGCTTTTGTTTGAGTTTTGAAGCTGTTTTGGGTCCTGTCGCCAATAGGCTTGATTTTATCGCGATGAAGACGTCGTGCTTTGATGTACGGTAAAATGATGTCCAATTGACTTAAAATTTGACAGGGAGCCTCATGTGACTATTTTAAGATGATCCATCAGCTCCGATTTGCAAATAATGGTCCCCAGGGACTCCATCGTCGGGAGACTTGGTCTAGCTTCCTAGCGGTCAAAAAGTCAGGTCAAATGATGTCGAAAAGACCTAAAACGTGATATGTAGCCCCTTAGTAGTATTTTGAGACCATCCATGTGCTTTGTTCGATGAGTGATGGCTTCGACAGTCTCCGCCGTTGGGAGGCCTGGTTTGCTGCTTGAGGGCTAATGTTAGGTCAAACGTTGTTGGATTGACATGAAATTTGACACAAAGCCTCTTAGAAGTGTTTTACGACCATCCACAGGCTCTGATTGATGATTGATGTCTTCGATGTAGTTGTCGCCGGAAGGGCTGACTTTGCCGAGTGGAGAATGCGACTTTTGTATTTTGGGCCAAACGATGTTAGAATGACTTGAAATTTGATGTAGAACCTTCTAGTTGCATTTTGAGACCAACTGTGTGCTCAGTTTTGTGAAACAAGGTCCCCAACTTTACCGCCGCCGGTAGCTCCTGTTTGGTTGCTAGAAGAGTGAAATCAAGCCAAATGATGTTGAAATGGCCCAAAACTTCATGTGTACACTTCTCATAATTGTTTTGAAGGATTTCGAGGTTTTTAGATGGTTTCGGCAAGATCTAATACTTGAAGCATCTTTGCCCATCATGGCCCGATGCAGCTTCATGTAACTTCTTTGATGTTGAAAGTACATGAAGAGGCAAAGCGCTACTTTTTGTTTCAACAAGGGTCACAAACAATACCAAATCAATGAATAAGCACACAGTACCACTAGAAGCAAAACTAATAGGGAAGAACCTGCAAACAAGCAAAGGAAAAAAATGATAATCTCTAATCTCCTTAGCAAGAAATTTTAATACATCTGCAATCATTCCAACGTCCTCCACAAGGTTTCAATACAAACTTCCCAACAGAGCAATCAAATCCATACCCAATCTCCAATCTATCTAATTCCACACTCCATTTCCATGGATCCACCATAAACCAACATTAAACTCAAGAATAGCACATACAACCACCAAGAAATCTTAATGGAAGCAAACAATAGTAAAAATGTATGAAAGAGAGCACAAAATAGATAGAAGAAGAGATGCTCCCACGAAATCCCAATCACAAACCCACAAACCTCAAAGAGAATCCAAACGAACGAAGTGAAAAGAACGATTTTTATGGACAATGAGAGGATTTGGGAGAGGATTTTACCTTTGGCAGAGCTTTGATGGCGGACTCTGTAGGAGGAAGACACAGGGGGCGCTGCTAGGGTTTGGGAAGAAGAACAAAGAGAAGACGGCTCGGTGGGCTTATATTCATGCGTGTCCGCTCGAGTGGGCTTATATTCATGGTTATCTATTCATGCGTGCCCGCTCGAGCCAAGAATTTACTCTAGTGCGGCAAGGATGATCAATCAAGAATATCAATAGGCCTACTTATGAAAAATATAAACTATTAAAAAAAAAAAAAGTCCTAACCCATACATAATCTTTATATGATTTTCACTTAAATGGTCCATAGTCAAAACAATAACATTTAGAATATTTAGATAAAATATTTTAAAAAATATAAATATTTTGTAGAGATATTCTGATAGGCCTACATCATACTGGAGTGAAATTTCCCATTGAAGGCCCATCAAAGTCATATACGTGGCAATATATATAAATATATGGGAAATATTCAAGTGAGAACTAGTTCTCACCTATTATATGGGGACTTTTTTGCTAGGCCCAACTAGCAACTCATCCAAACTTAGCAATCAATAGGGAACCCCCTTGATAGTCACTAATCCCAAGGATTGACACACAAATGAATGGCTGAACCGTTGGATCGAGGGTTGAAATATTTTGTAGAGATATTCTGATAGGCCTACATCATACTGGAGTGAAATTTCCCATTGAAGGCCCATCAAAGTCATATACGTGGCAATATATATAAATATATGGGAAATATTCAAGTGAGAACTAGTTCTCACCTATTATATGGGGACTTTTTTGCTAGGCCCAACTAGCAACCCATCCAAACTTAGCAACCAATAGGGAACCCCCTTGATAGTCACTAATCCCAAGGATTGACACACAAATGAATGGCTGAACCATTGGATCGAGGGTTGAAATTTTTTTTTTTATTTTAATATGAAGTCATTAAACTTGTGGCCCACGGATGAAGGAGTTAAGAGCATTGGTTTGGGGTCAAACTTGATACTTGGAGTGGTCTCACATAGATCTTTCCATCCCCCTGGTCCCATCCCCAAATGGGGCCCACACTTGGGCGCCACAAAAAAGTTCTCATATAATATGTGAGAACTAGTTCTCATCTTTTTGCAAGGTTTAAATATTTTTTAATGGCCCACTTTGAAGATCAACCCTAGAGGATTTGCACTTGGATCCTATTTTTATTTTTCTTAAGTGAACTCCATTGAAGAGCCTTATAAACTTTAATTGGAATAGAAAGAGAATAATTTGGATTTGAAATGCCCACTTTGCTAATTTAAGGATCATAACAAGGAGAACATTTTGCCAAAAGACAGGAATGCCCATATTATTTTACATTTTTAGATTCTAAATGGTTATTCCTTTTACATTTTTAGAAGAATTGCCCCTATTAGTTTCTAAGTTTAATCTTTTTTATAAAGGGCAAAGAATGTTGATAAGGGGCAAAAGGTATAAAATTAAAATGCTCATTTGAATTCCTAAAATTCCTCCATTTAAAAAAAAAAATGAAGAAGAAGTTGAGAAGGGGCAATTGCTGCACCTCGATCCTACTTCCTTCCCTCTATTCCTCTGCAGAATTTTATCTTTATTATTTTTTTGTTTATTTTGATGCTGCAGCCAAGCCAAGGGAGCTGGGACTCAAGAAAGAGGCCGCATACATACGGCAAGGTAGCCCACTCAAGTGAAAAGAGGTGACGTACCCATGATTCATTTCTCTTTAGAAATTAGAACTCATGTTTGGTGCAGACACGGTGAAGAAGATAGCAAAAAAGGTATAGATTTTCTTCGACAATGAAAATCTCCCGTTCCCACGCCACAAATCGGATCTATTGGTTCGCTTCACCTGCACAAAAATACCCCTCCACTCCTTTTGACTAATGCCTAGAAATTGTGTATACGGACAGATTTTACCTTTTTGACTTCTCACAATCATATCATCTGGAAAAGAAAAACTCTAAACATTGATGAGACAATTGAAGTATCATCCTTCAATTACAGAGGGGGAAAAATAATTCTACCATAGACTTTCTTATCTTGCATAGGCAAAAGGAGAACACCCCCGCCCCCTCATCTTCTACTATTGAGTATTGACAATTGCTTTTAGAATACTCGCTTGCTAATCTAAAAGAGACAACTCCCTTGTTTCTTGCCATTGGCAATAGACTATTTTGTTTCTAGATTGGTAGCTCCAATCCAGTCCAATGTAGTCGTGCCTACGTCAACCACGCTCGGCGTAGCCCTATCCAGTGGACATGATTCTTAAAAGGCCAGCCCAAAATGTTAAAAAAGAAAGAGAAAAAATTATTTTGGAACCCCAGCCAAGGGGCCAAAAGCTTAGGACCCAAGATAGCCTACACAAGTGGTAAGAGGTGCCCAAAAGTGAGAAAGAAAGCCCCACGTGGGAAGAGGTTCCCACACATGTGGGAAGGGCAGCAATCCCAAGGATCGATCTATGGGCAATTAACTGAGCTACCCGTCATGTGTTGGGCCACTGTAGCACAACTCAGTGTTGTTGACTCACATTCCCAATGCACATCCATAATTTATATCAAACAGCATGTTCCACTTATATCCAAACCACTCAATTTAAGTGACCATCAATTTACCATATATTTTTTTTATATTGGTAACAGTAAAATATATTAAAAACTTAGGAAAGGTACAATAAAGAAGATGGAAAGAAAAAAAAACTTGCGTAGGTATTAGAGCTAAATACCGACATAAAATTACAAATGAGCAAGCAAGCTACATCTCTTTCTACCCCCAACTTAGCCAAAGCATCCGCCATGCCATTCCCCGACCGAAGCACATGATAAAACTCAACATTCAAAGATGATGACCAAGTCTTGATTTCATTGAAAAGATATTAGAATTTTCGTGGACCTTTCTCCAAATAAGACATCCAAGAAATCGCATTTAAGAAATCGCTTTCAACCACTATGCTATGAAAATTATTTGAGACACAGATCCTTAGAGCTTCCAATATGGTAAATAGTTTATTATCCTCTTCCTCGTAGTCATAAATCCCAGCATACAATATTAAGAAGTTTTTGATGGACTACACTTTAATTACCATACTCTTTTGTCCATTATCTTTTTATTTTTACCATTTTTGAACCCATCCACACCTCATATAACGATATGAAAATTATCTGATGCCCCCTAACTGTTATTAATTCTTTTTATTAGGACAACATATGAACTCAAAACTGTGTTCTTTTAGGGTGGAATAACTGTGCCTTTACGAACCCACCCTTCCTTGGGCTATGGTTGTGAATCAAAGGTGCAACTCAATGGCTCAAGCAACTCTAACTCTAACTGTTTGCAGGTAAATCCGAATCCAGACCACAACCTACACGAAACCAAATTAATTCGATCCAAGTTTAACCTGAATTGCATGCACCCTATCCAAGGTCAAGGCGGTGGCTAAGTTGATATGCACCTTGGGTTTGCTCATCAATGTATCAAGTTCAACCCCCACTCCTTGCATTATCCAAGTACTATGTATGTAGCCATGTATGTACACCTTAGGGAATAGTCCTTGCTCATCGAAATCAGGTAACCCCCGAGTCATAGGCCAAAGGTCTAAAGGCTAAGCTGGCGAGGGATACCATGGGTCATTAAAAAAAAAAAAATCCCCTACACAACACGCAGTTTTGGTTGAGTCGGGTTGAGTTGTGGGAGGAGGGGGAGTGGGGTGGCCGGCCATGTACTTTTGGTTCGGTTTGCTTTCCAAAGGTTTAGGTTTTTTTTAACAAAAAAAAAAAGTCAGTACTTTGGTATAGTATAGTGTACATATAGCATATTTACACTATATATACACATATACATACATATATACATATATATATATATATATATTATTGGAAGCAAGTGGGCCTCGTGGATAGGTATTCAAAACTTTTGACTCACTTGATGCAGAGATCAAGTATCCATAAGGCCATTAACCTAATTCAAAATCCAAAACCTCTTTCTCATGAAACAAGATCAGTAGAAACACTATCTAAAAGATAGAAAACAACAGCAACAAGCAACCACGAAAATCTACACGAGAGATGAAGTAGATCTAACCTTAGGAATCCGATTGTGCTCTAATGGAGAAGTTGATCACTTGGCTTGTTGAAGAACACTTTTACAAGAACAAGTAGGATCTCCAAAGCCTTGTAATCTTTCACGCTATGACCCTCTATCAAATTACTTCTCAAGGAAAATGATGGAATCTCCAAAAGAAGAAAACCCTTGAATCTCTAGAAGGGAACTAGAGGATAAAAGAGAAGAGAGGAGAGAGGGGCTTGGGCGTGGGATTGTATATTGGACGTCCACCCCCTCTCTTCTATATAGTGTGAGAACCTCCTCTTCTATTATAATTAGAAGTCTCACTTCTATTATAAGCAGTATCATTCTCCTCCTTCCTTTAAGAGTTCAAAAAGGATTAGAAACAATCTCTTATCAGGGCTAGCGTGGGGACCACTAGGGATTCCCTAGAAGCTGGCTCCAACTTGGATATCCGGACTCCATATCTCATGTGCAATCCGAACCCACAGCTAATTGCAAATAACAGCACTAAATAAATGCAATTAAACTCCAGTCTTAAGAATAAATTATAAGAAGACCCTAATCTTCCCTATTACTACAAGTGGACCCCTTTATCAATTATATCATGGATCAATTGGATTAAACATGTCCAACTAAGCTAGATCCATATCTTATTATCCTTGTAACCCAATTAATCATAGTGATCATCAGTACCATCCAATTAACTCTTAATTGAGATGGGTGCATACCTACCAATGATAAATCCATTAATTAGCATAAGGAGATATATCTATTAGATGATAGATTCTATCTTGACAATTATATGTTCCGACAGTCTCACTACTATGCACCCAAGACACCAAGGTGTTGACCTATAATTGGCCTCACTCATTGGTGACACAAAGTAAATGTATAATAGAAACCTGAGTTCATTAATCTCTCAGGATTAAGAGCCTATTACTAGGGAATTATGAGAGCAGTCCTTAAATCAAAGACATATTTACATAAGGTGTATCTCATGGTCCTTCAGTCAATATAATGTACTAGCACGATGATCCAGAGTCTTACACTCTGATGATTAAGACAAATCACACTCTCTCATAGTGATTATAATATTGCAACCTTGTCAGATGAGATGCCCAAGCTCATTATCGGTTGTGAATCAATTCAAGTATAAGATTTGTTAGGGGTGTAAAAGAAAATCGAAAAATCTTCTAACCGAACCGAAACGAAACCAACCACGGTTAATAACTGTGTTTCACGGTTCGGCTACAGTTATTAAAATCAGAAAACCGTGCTTTACGGTTCAGTTACAGTTTTTGTCTCGGCTCACGGTTATTAATACACGGATTGAATTGGTGCGGATTGAGCCAAATCCGTCACCAATCTGTGGCTGTTAAAATCTGATCCGATTAATCCATTCAATATGTTCTGTCTAATGTTAAAATATATATATATATATATATATCAAACATGTTGTAAAAAAATTCAGCATACAAGTTAACAATCCACAAAAAAATAAAAAATACAAATACAAATTACCAATTGATCAAAACACAGAGTTGTTTTTATCTATATTACAACCAAAAGACATCTAATCAACAAAATAGTGCAAGAACATGGGTTTGGTAGATGAAGCGACGAATGGGCTAGGGTTTTGGGGATAAAGGTTCGTAGGGAATTACATTTTGCCCCCTTAATTTTTTTTTCTTTTATATTTAGACATCTTAATTTATATTTAGACACCTTATGTTTTTTTGGATTTATATTTAATGTCAACGGATCGGATCGGATTGAATTCGCGGATTGAGGGTGAAATCCGCCACCGATCCATTGCTAACGGATTACAAAATTTTCGATCTGTCACCAATCCGTTTACTTTCGGATCAGATAAAAATTCGCGTGGATCGAATTGGATTTACAGATCGACGGATTTTTGTGCACCCCTAATTAACCAGACCGAACCGTTAACAGCGGTTCGGTTAACTATGTTCCCAAAACACACGGTTAGCCGAGCCGTTTCGTTAATAAGAAAAAAACCTAAGGGCCTGAATGAAAATTACTTTTTTTTCACAGTAACATATTATGCCATTCTCCAACTATGGTTTTTTTTTTTTTTTTTTTTTTTTTTTTTTTTTTTTTTCCACAGTAAGTTTGATTGGTAAATGGCAAAATTTTCACAATTTCTTTTTTAAGTGACAATTAACAGTAACCGAACCGTTAACTGCAGTTTAGCTTTTCACGGTTTTTCACGGTTCGGTTATGGTTATGGTTTTTAAAAACCAAAAACTGTGAAATACGGTTCAGTTAACGACTTTTCCAAAATGAATGGTTAACATATCCGTTACACCCCTAAGATTTGTGATATATGTCTTCTGTATGTGGATCTCATCCACACACATAGATCACATCTAATACTTGTGGGCTCCGGTTCATCTAATGAACCATCATGTCATATCATATTGGTCATGTGCAAACAAAGAATTAAATACCATTCATCTCATGAAATAAAAGCATGATTATATTAATTAAGAAATAAGTTCATTTATTTACATCATCTATTGGATTGAGACGATATAATCTAACAAATATGAATACAGAGCCTTTTCACCAGCTCCTTTGCTCATGATTATGGGCACGTGTTCTATCTTCTGCAGGTTGTGGGCCTGGGCCATCCTTTCTTGATCTTGTGATGAGTATGTTAAATTTGGAATAGCTGTGGTCTTCTTTGCAACTACAAATTGCCTATGGAGGACCAGGAATGAGGTGATTTTCGAAGGCAGGACCAGGACCCTCTGTTCAATTCTAAGTTTTTTGGGAGTGATTACTCCTCTGAAACCTCTGTAATTTTTTTTTTGTGCTTCTCTTGTCAAGCCCTTTTGGTCTCCCTGGTTTAGCTTTTTGTAATCTTGGGGGCCGGTTTCTTCAGATAATATATATTTGCAATTCAGCAAAAATGGGTCACATCCAGATACCCAAATACCAAAACAGGCACGACCTGAATTCTATATAAATCTCAAGATCCAGGCTCAAGCCCAACCAGATCCTTAGCTAGCTTAACCCAAATTCACTTTTGGACCAGTTGGGTCAAGTGAGTTTTGCTTAAGCCCAACTCAAGTTGCATCTCTTGACTGAATGGGCCCATGGGAAGAAGAAAATCCGCCAAAGGTCCTGATTATCTGGGTTACCTACCCAACATTTCAATACACTAGCATCACTTCGTTGATGGGATGGGCTTCCTAAATATGATGCCCAAATATTAAATGAGCAGGGCTTAACCAGTAGGGGCAGTCAACTAAATCTGAAAAGAACACCGGCTCCGGTAGCGGTGTTTATAGGCAGGTCGAGGACAGGCCCAATGGCCCAATGTGATTTGGGCTGGGTTTGAACCTTAGGTCTTAGTATTCAGGCCAGACCTGGATCTAGAATTTGATCTCTCTTAATCTTTGGATTAGACTTGGATTAAGGGATGAAAAGCCTGAAGCTGCCTGGCCTGGCCCAAACAAGTAGTGCTTGTAGTTGAGTGATTGATTTGCCAATACAAGTGATAGAAGGCCCAAACAAGTGATAGAATGCCCAGCCCAGCCCGATTGATTTAGCGGATGGGCTTGGGCCTTATATATTTTGGGCACACCATGGTTGGGCCCAGCATTTAAGGCCTATGTAGGCTTACGCCCATATTTCTTATGTTCCAAAAGTCAGGCGGGGCCTGGATATGCCTCAGCCCAGCCTGACATTTCCATGAAACCTTCCAATCACATAGGGTTTCTGAGTTCAAAAACTCTAACCTAGATTTTAACTAGGGCATGTTTTTATCTTTGTAGCCCACTCAAGTGAAAAGAGGTGATGTACCCAAGATTCATTTCTCTATAGAAATTAGAATTCATGTTTGGTGTAGACATAGTGAAGAAGATGGAGAAAAAGGCATAGATTTTCTCCTGCAGTGAGAATCTCCCGTTCGCACGCCACTGATCAGATCTATTGGTTCGCTTCACCTGCACAAAAACACCCCTCCACTCCTTTTGACTAATGCCTAAAAATTGTGTATATGGAGAAATTTTACCTTTTTGACATCTCACAATCATATCATATGGAAAAGAAAAACTCTAATCATTAACGAGACAATTGAAGCATTATCCTTCGATTACGGAGGGGGGAAAAATAATTCTACAATAGACTTTTCTTATCTTGCATAGGAAGGAGCCCCCCCCGAGCCCCCCCCCCCCCACCCCCCCCCACAAAACATCTTCTACAGAGACAACTCCCTTGTTTCTTGCCACTGGCAGCTCCAATCCAGTGCAATGTAGCCGTGCTTGCATCAATCATGGCTTGGCGTGGCCCTATTCCAGTGGATATGACTCTTAAAATGCTGTCCGAAAATGTTAAAAAATAAGAAAAAGAAAAAATGATTTTGGAACCTAAGCCACGGGGCCAGGAGCCTAGGACCCAAGATAGCCTACACAAGTGGTAAGAGATGTCCAAAAGTGAGAAAGAAAGCCCCACGTGGGAAGAGGTTCCCACACATGTGGGAAAGGCAACAACTCCAAGGATCAATCCATGGGCAGCCAACTGAGCAACCCCTTATGTGTTGGTCCACTGTAGCAAAACTCAGTGTTGTTGATTCACATCCCCTAGGCACAACCGTAATTTATATCAAACAGCATGTTCCACTTATATCCAAACCACTCAGTTTAAGTGACCATCAATTTTTCAGATATTTTTTTTATCTGTAACAGTAAAATAAAGAAGATGGAAAGAAAAAAAAACTTGCGTAGTTATTAGAGCTAAACACCAACACAAAACAACCGAAGGATTTTTACCAAATAATTAAGCTTATAGTATAATTAATTGATTTTATGAAGAATAATAATAAAATCACCGTTTAGTTGTTAGTACCTTTTTTTTGACGAAATTACTCAAGTTGACGATATCTTCAACTGCTTGTATTTAAACCCATGAATTTTGTTCTTTTTTCTTCGTAAAACACCATTCTTCTTCGTGAAACACTCTTCTGGATTGTGGGGTTTTAGTATCTTTCAAAGGAGCATGGTTGCATTATTGTTGAAATTTGAAGACTTTTGGTGTTTCCGTGAATTTTAAGTTACCACACGATTCAAAAAAAGTTGCAGACTTTTGGTGTCTCCGTACATTTTAGGTTACAACACCATCCAAAAAGAAAGGAAAAAAGCTATCTGTCCCGACTCCGGGACAGATAGCATCTCTCAAAAGAAAGATCATAGGATACAATTGCACAAGGACAATTTGAAAATCTTGGATCTTCTGGGGTTATCTTTGGAATTTGAGAGCATTGTGCCTTGATCTTTTTTTCGTTGTAAAATCACTGAATTATCACAGCCATGAAGCAGGGTTCACCCAAAACTCTCCTTGGCATCATCCCCTTCTCAAAATCTAACCCATCCATTTTACGTTCAGTGGTAGTAATAGCTGTATGTGTTTTCTTTGCTTCTTGGTTTTTCATTTCCAGTCTCTCTGGTTCATTAGTTAAGAGCTATCCTTTTGTCACCGAGGTTTCGAGAAAATCTGAGGTAGCGTTTCTTAATCCTAATCAGACAGTAAGTTTGCTTAATCCCAATAGTTCAATGAAAAATGTCAAGCACTAAATGGAACTCATCTGGGTCTATGGGAACAATAGCTTTACCATTGCTTCCTCAATCCTCTTTTGATACAATACAAGAAGTCTTCAATAACTTCAGGAGTTGTTAGATTATTTGGTTTCAATCAAGTGGATGATGTTATAAATTGATTTATTTCATTATTTATCAATATAATCATGCTTTACTTTCATTTGATGAATGATGTTTTATTACTTTCTTGCACATAGCCAATACGAATGACATGATGGTTCATGAGATGAACCGGAACTCACAAGTATATTAGATGTGACACATGTGTGTGAATGAGATCCACATACAGGAGACATATGTCACAAATCCTATAGTTAAATTGAATCACAACTGGTAATGAAATTGGGCATCTCATCTAATAAAGGTTGCAGCACTTTGATCACTATGAGATAGTGTAATTTGCCTCGATCATCAGAATGTAAGATTTTGGATGATAGTGCTGGTACATTGGATGCATTGAAGGACCATGAGAAGCACCTTATGAAACACTGTCTATACTTTAAAGTCTACTCTCATAATTCCCTAGCAATAAGCTCTCAATCCTGAGATATTAATGAACTCAAATTTTTGTCTATTCATTTGCTTTGAATCACCAATAAGTGAGGCCAACTGTAGGTCACTACCTCGGTGTCTTGGGTACGTGGTAATAGGACTGTGGGAACATTCAATGGTCAAAATGAAATCTATCTACATTATCCCCTTGTACCAATTAATGGGTTTATCATTAATAAGTGCGCACCCATCTTAATTAAAAGTTAATTGGATGGTACTGATGATCACTATAATTACTTGGGGCTCAAGGATAATAAGATATGGATCTAATTTGGTGGACAGGTCCAATTGATCCATGGATATAGATAGAGGGGCCTACTTGTGGTAATTGGGAAGTTTAGGGTGTTCTTTGTAATTTATTCCTAAGACTGAAGTGCAATTGTATTTATATAGTAGAGTTATTTGCAATTAATTATGGGCTCGGATTGTACATGAGATGTGGGGTCGGGGTGTGCCAGTTGGAGCCATCTTTCTATGGAATCCATAGCGGTCCCCACGCTAGTCCAATTATTAGATCATTACTAATTCTACTTGAACTCAAAAGGAAAGGAATTAGAAAGCTACTATTTCTATTTGAAGTGAGACTACTAATAGTAGCAATAGTAAGTTACTAATTGTTATGGAAGTGAGACTTCTAATAATAATTAGAAAGAAGATAGTTACTAATTCTTATGGAAGTGAAACTTCTATTTTAATTAGTAAGAGGATGTTGCATAGGGCTATAAATAGGGGAACCAAACCCCTTAGACGTCCACCTTGGAATTCACGCCCAATAGTACAAGAGTTGAACTCCCTCCTATCTCTTCTTGTTCTAGTTTCCTTAGAGCTTCTAGTTGATTTTCTCTTAGAGATTCCACCATTCTTCTTAAGAAAAGAGATCTGAAACGGGTTATAATGTGGAAGACAACAAGGTCTTGGAAATCCTTAATTCTCTACAAAAAGAGTTCTTGTTCAAAATAATTGTCTTCTTCTCCATTAGAGCACTACTGAGCTCCAAAAGTATAATTTACTTCCTTGTATGTCATGAATTTATTTTGGTTGCATAGTGTTCCTATTTACTATCCTAGAGATAGTGTTTACTTATCTTGATCATGAGTTTGAGGTTCTTGGATCCTGGATTGGGTTTTATGGCCTTATGGGTACTTAATCCCTTAGTCAAGTGGGTCAAAAGTTTTTGAAACCTATCCACAAGGCCCACCTACTTTCAAAAAATATGGTGCCTTCAAATTCCACATGGTGCCTTCAAATTCCACAATCACAACTTCAATTATTTCTTCTTCCACCGCCTCTGCAAAGATCGACCTATATAAGTCTTAAAGAATATTTTGATTATTCTTTTAAGAGATCATTCTCTATTTCAAGAAGAAGAAGAAAATTCATGAGCTTAAATACAGGTAGTTGATGATATCGCCAACTTAGTTGATGATATCCAACTAAATTGGCGATATCGTCAAATTGGGTAATTTCATTTTAAAAAATGTACGAACAACTAAATTATGGTTTTGTTATTGTTCTTCATAAAATCGATTAATTATACTATAAGCTTAATTATTTGGTAAAACTCCCAACAACAAATTACAAAGGAGCAAGCAAGCTACATCTCTTTCTACCCCTAACTTAGTCAAAGCATCCGCCATGTCATTCCCTGACCGAAGCACATGATGAAACTCAACATTCAAAGATGATGACCAAGTCTTGATTTCATTGAAAAAAATTAGAATTTCCATGGACCCTTCTCCAAAAAGACATCCAAGAAATCGCATTTAAGGAATCGCATTTCACCAATATGCTATGAAAATTATTTGACACAAATCCTTAGAGCTTTCATTATGGTAAATAGTTTATCATCCTCTTCCTCGTAGTCATAAATTCCAGCATACCGTATTGAGAAGTTTTTCATGGACTGCACTTTAATTAACCATTCTCTTTTGTCCATTATCTTTTTATTGTTACCATTTTTTAACCCATCCACACCTCATATAATGATATGAAAAATATTTGATGCCCCTAACCATTATTAGTTGTTTTTATTAGGACAACATATGAACTCAAAACTGTGTTCTTTAGGGTGGACTAACTTAGCCTTTACTAACCCACCCTTCCTTGGGCCATATATGTGAAGCAGCACAGGGAACAAAGGAGGTAGCCAACGGGCTCTTCTCCAAGCCAACGGCTTAGGGTAGGATGTCTTGGTCTCACACCACAGACAAGAGAGAAAATCACACGATGAGCAAACTCAAGTTTTCATTAATTTCTATATATCCTAAGAGAAGGGATTACATCCTTATATAATAAGGTCTCATCAAGAATTTAGCAATCAATCCCTACTAAATAAGAAACTACCTAATTCTAAGAATCTAGGGAAATTTAGAAAGTGCCTAATTATAATAGCAATTAAGAAATCTACTAAATTTGAAAAATCATCTAGAAGAGTTAAATCTAGAAACTGCCGTGAAAATTAAGATCCTATCATGGCTGGGCCTTATGGGCTTTGGGCCTTCTAGAGTAAACTTTCAAATGGGGCCCAATAGTTTGGCCTGCATCAACTCTCCCTGTCTTGGAGGGAACTCAACCTCGAGTTCAGTAGGTGGCCTCCTAAGTTGAAAACCAAGCGTTCAACTTTTAGTTGTTATTGATCTTCTTGCTCTTGACATGACTTCGAAGCTTCACTAGGCAAGAAAATTTCAGATATTGCTTCTTTTGATGGTTCGATCTTGCTTGAAAGAATAACCGCAGAATCTATAAAATCAAATTGCAATTGCCAAGTGTCCATGTTTTATCTTTAAAGATAAAGTTAATGTGAGATACTTCAGCCAATGGATCTTCTTCTAAACGATTTGGAATAATGGACTTGTTTTCTAATGATCCAATGGGCTTGTCTGGAAGTAACACTTTGATTAGATCCATCGGATGTTCATTTTCCTTACTGACCATATCCAGGTCTTCAATGCTTGCTTCTAATTCTTTTGCTGCTTGCATCTTTAGATCACCATTGTTAATAGAAAGGGAATCAATTTCTGTCTTCCAATGTACCTAAAGTAAGATCCGGAGGAGGAGTTTTGTCTATCACTTGATCGGAATTTGTTGGGAAACCATTAACGTCTTGCTTTTGTTCCTCAACATTAGCTTTGATAATCTCCATGACTGGTTCCATCATATGGACTTCTGCGGTTTGCGGAGACTTTTCTTCTGGCATCTAGCTTTTCGAAGGCGATAGCGTTTTATAGAGTGTTCGACACGGATCGCTTCCCAAAATGCCTCGTGCATATCTTTGCATTCTTTCTTCATATTTTTCAATATGCTCGGACGCAAACCTTTGAGAAACTTATTGAAATCAAGTGTCATGCCCAAGTCACATAAATAGTGTAGCCTTTCAAATTCATTGGCATTTTGTTCGACGGACAATTTTCCTTGTGTCAAACTGTTAGTATTTTTAAGTGTTGGCTAATTCATTGGGTGGACAAAACATGAGATTTAATGTAATTTGTATTTCTTAGATGGACCATTTTGGTTTGAAGAAGAATTCCAAAGCATCAGGAAACAGGGCGTTTTCAACAAAAAGTCAGACCGATCGATCGCCTCCCCAGACAGATCGATCGCCCATAAAAAGCTCTCAGTTAAAAGTCAGTCCGATCGATCGGACCTGCAGCCCGATCGATCGGCCAGGAAAATGCTTTAGTTAATGATAGTCCGATCGATCGGACCTGCAGTCCGATCGATCGGCCAGCGGCGAATCCCAGCTGTTTTTTAGCCACATCTTTCTAAAGTTCTGATCTTTCAATCCTATTACAACAGAACTTTCCCATACGAGTTTAGAAGCCTATTTAAGGGTTTAAACCCTTCATAAACAAATACCTCTCTCAGATCAAAACCCTAGATTACCTTAAAAGAGATTATCTTTCTCCAGAGAGTTCCTGTGATAAATTCATGTGCTGAAGCCTTATCCTCTGGAGATTTTCCATCCATGTTCCATCCAATTCGTCTTGCTTAAGGCGTGGAGATTGAAGTGCTAAGAGAAGGTGAACGGCGTGTTCGTCGGCAAGAATCGCTTTGGTCCTTATGTTGTGATCAACTGTAAAGGGGAGTGAGTTTATCTTGTAACATTTGAGTTTATAGTGCTTGATCTTTATGGACCGGTGCTAGGTCCCGTGGTTTTTTCCCTACCCAGGGTTTTCCACGTAAAAAATCTTGTGTCCATCTTCTTGATTATTTGCTTGATTAACTTAGGTTTTTATTTCCATATTCGTATTTGTGCTGGGATTTAGTTTTCTTTCTGTTAGGGTTGTGTTCTTGAACCCTCCAGGAATTTTCAATTGGTATCAGAGCAGATTCACACTAAATTGTTGTGTGAGATCTTCACAGATTTCTGATATGGATATCATTAGAGATGGATCTTCTATTTCCAAACCCCTACTTTTGGATGGATCGAACTATCATTATTGGAAAGTTCGAATGACTGCCTTCCTTCAATCCATAGATGTGGATGTCTGGAATTCTGTGGTTTTTGGTTACACCAAGCCTACTGTCGTCACTGATGGCAACAAAATCATTGAAAAACCCATACCTCAATGGACCAAGGAGGATAAACAAACCTTCAATTTTAATAGTAGAGCTTTAAATTCAATTTTTAATGGTGTTTCTCCTTCTCAATTTCGTCGAATATCTATTTACAAAACTGCTAAGGAAGCATGGGATATATTAGAAACTGTTCATGAAGGTACTCTTAAAGTTAAGCAAGCCAAACTTCAGAATTTGGCTACTGCTTTTGAGAATCTGAAAATGGATGAAACTGAAGTTTTTGATGATTTCAATGTAAGTTGTATGCTATTGTGAATTCTACTTTCTACTTAGGTGAAGTCATTCCAGAACATAAAATTGTTAAAAAAATTCTCAGATCTCTGCCTGAAAGATTTGACCCAAAAGTAGTAGCTATTGAGTAGTCCAGCGATTTGGATTCAATTAAAGTTGATCAGTTAGTTGGCAACATGCAAACCTTTGAAGCCAATCTCAGAAAAACAAAGAAAGCTAAAGGAATGGCTTTGAAGTCTCTTATGGAGCATGAGAATGACTCTGAACAAGAGACCGAAGACCCAGACCTTGATGCCCTATTTGTTAAAAAGTTTAAAAACTTTTTGAAAAATGATAGAAAGGATTTTAAAAAGAATTTTAAAAATACTGCTCAAAAAGGACAGAATAAGCCTACTTCTTCATTTAAATCCAATGCTGGTCAAAATCCTGAGAAAAATGTGTCCAAAATCCCTCCCAAGAGTACTCACTATTTTGAATGCAAAGGTTTTGGTCACTATGCTTCTCAATGTGTAAATAGAACTTTCAGAACTCAAGGAAAGGTGTTGAATGTCACGTGGGATGATGATTCAAACCAAGATTGCAATGATAGTGAACCTGAATCATCATCACCAGAACATGGAAAGTTTATGGCATTTATGGCAAGATCTAACGATTCCTTTTTGCAGGAAGGTGTGGAAAAATCAGATGAATTTATCTCAGAAGATCTTAATTGTTTGTCAGATAATGAACAGGATTTAGTAGAAGCATATCATAGTCTCCTCAAACATTCAAGGAGGATGACACAATTGAATGATATTCTGAAAGGAAAATGGAAAGCTGCTGAAAAAGAAAATCTTGTTCTTAAAGCTGAATTCAATGAATCCCAAGGTAAAGTATCTCAACTTGAATCACAGCGTATCATTCTATCTGACAAATTGATTTCTGTAGGGAATGAACGTGACTTACTTCATGAGCACTCTATTCAAGCTGACAAAGAAATTTTACTCCTAAAGAAAGAACTAGATTCCTGCAAAACTGAAAAAGATAGTATCTCTAACAAACTCAAGATAACCATTGCTAAATTGGTCTCTACCAAAGCTGATATTCATCGGATGAACACAGGGTCAAAGAAACTTGATGAAATTTTGGGCGCACAAATTGTATCTAGCAACAAGCATGGCCTTGATTTGACTATGGTGCATCATCCTCCACTAATACAGGTAAGTTTGTTAAGGGAAATACATTGTTTGCTATTGAACCTGCTATTTCTAAACCTAAACATGTGAACTCCAACCTCAAAAATTACATGCCTCATCATAAATATGTCCCTACCTGTCACTTTTGTGGAATCATTGGACATATTAGGCCTCATTGCAATAAATTGCGTAAGAAACTTCGCAATGAGAGAAGGAAGATCAATTTGACCCCTTATAAAGTCAAACAAAAATCCATTTGGATTCGCAAATCTGATCTTTGCTGCAACGTGGTTTTCACTGTGCTTAAAGCACAAAATTCTCATGTTTGGTACTTAGATAACGGGTGCTCTAGACATATGACAGGGGATAAGTCCTTTTTCACATCACTTGAAAGTCATCATGGTGGTAATGTTCAATTTGGAGATGGAAGCAAATCTAATGTTGTTGGTAAAGGATCTGTCAACATACCAGGTATGTCCACTATCAATAATGTTTTTTTGGTTGATGGTCTTAAAGCAAACTTGCTAAGTATAAGTCAATTCTGTGAGTCTGGTAATGAGGTTCATTTTTCTCTAAATACTTGCTCCATTGTAGACAGTCATGGAAAACATGTACTTTTTGGTAAAAAGAATTCCGATAATTGCTATGTGGTTGTCAATGAGATTGTCAATGAAAAAGCTTTGAACTGTAATTTTGCTACTGTCAATACTGTTGACCTTTGGCATCAAAGGCTAGGTCACATTAACCATTCTGATTTGGAAAAACTTTCTAAGCAAGAATTAGTTCGAGGACTTCCCAAACTTCAAAAACCTCATAACCACGTGTGTGGTCTGTGTCAAATTGGGAAACAAATTAGAGCACCACATAAAAAATTGGAAATGTTCACTACCAAGGGACCACTAGAGCTACTTCATATGGATCTTATGGGTCCTTCAAAATCTGAAAGTATTGGTGGCAAGAAGTACATTTTTCTTACTGTTGATGATTTCTCTAGATTTACTTTGGTTCGCTTTCTTAGAGATAAATCTGAAACTTTTGATGTGTTTCATTGCTTATGGCTTCAACTTCTTACAGATAAGGGCGGACAATTTGGTGGAATCGCAAGAATCAGATTCGACCATGTCACTAAGTTTTAGAACTCCTTCTTTAACTCTTTTTGTACTGAAAATGGAATTAAACATGAATTCTCTGCCCCTAAAACTCCACAACAAAATGGAGTTGTTGAAAGGAAAAATCGGGTTATACAAGAAATGGCTCGAGTCATGATCCATAGTAAAAACGTGCCTCAAAGGTTTTGGGCAGAGGTAGTTAACACTGCTGTCTATGTGATAAATCGAGTCTACCTCAGGGCAAGAACAAAGAATACTCCATATGAACTATAGACTGGTCGAACACCTACAGTTAAATACTTCAAAACCTTCGGGAGTAAGTGTTACATCTTGAAAGATAGAGAACATCTTGGAAAATTTGACTCCCGAAGTGATGAAGGGATTTTTCTTGGGTATTCGTTAAATAGCAAAGCCTACAGAGTATTTCATTTGAGACATTCCACAGTCATGGAATCTACCAATGTCATTGTTGATGACGCTGGACCTTCTTATTTTTCTGATGATGAAGATGAATTCCCTTTAACTCTTCATTCTTCTCCTCGGGTTAGACAAAATGGTAAGCAACATACGGAACAACAAGATCCAATCACACTGGATCAAGAAGCTGTCATTCCTGACACTGCATCAGAATCTGAAAGTAACGAGTCTGGACTGAAAGTGAAAGGTTATGCTCAAAGTACATCAACTCATCAACCTTCTTCAAGCAAGGATGTAAATCCTAGATCCCAAAAAGGTCAGGTAAGCAGGGATCACTCTCTCGACAAAGTAATTGGCGATGTTCATGCTCCTATAAAAACTCGTCAGCAAGTCCAAAGTGAGGTAAATTTTTTGTGCTATGTTTCCTCTTTTGAACCCAAAAACATTAAAGAAGCTCTTGTAGACGACTCCTGGATTAACGCCATGCATGAGGAGTTAGGTCAATTTGAGCGTAACAATGTTTGGAAACTAGTTCCAAGGCCCAAAAATACACATGTCATAGGTACAAAATGGATTTTTAAAAATAAAACTGATGAATTTGGACAAGTTGTCAGAAACAAAGCTAGACTAGTTGCCCAGGGCTAGACACAGGTGGAGGGAATAGATTTTGATGAAACGTTTGCTCCGGTTGCTCGTCTTGAGTCCATTCGCATTTTATTGGCTGTAGCTTGTTCTTTAAAAATCAAGTTATATCAGATGGATGTCAAAAGTGCCTTCTTGAATGGATTTTTAAATGAGGAGGTATATGTAGAACAACCGCAAGGTTTCCAAGACCCTCATAGCCCTGATCATGTGTTCAAATTGAACAAAGCTTTGTATGGTTTGAAGCAGGCTCCTCGAGCATGGTATGAGAGACTGACTACCTTCCTGCTTGAAAACTCGTTTGTACGGGGCAGCGTGGATAAAACACTATTTATCAAGAGAGAAAGAAACAATATCCTCATTGCTCAGGTTTATGTGGATGATATTGTTTTCGGTTCCACATCTGAAAGTTTAGCGACATCCTTTGCCTCATGTATGTCAAAAGAATTTGAGATGAGCATGGTTGGCGAATTATCCTTTTTCATAGGTCTTCAAATCAAACAATGTGAGGATGGGATATTTCTTTCACAATCCAAATATGCTCAAACCATTTTGAAGAAATTTGGGATGACCTCTGTCAAGCAATCCAATGCTCCTATGAGCACCACTGTTAAGTTGAATTTAGACTCTTCAGGGAAAGATTTTGATGAAAGAATGTATCGAAGCATGATAGGAAGCTTGTTGTACTTGACTGCCAGTCGACCAGACATCTCCTTCAGTGTTTGTGTTTGTGCCAGATATCAGTCAAGACCCAAAGAATCTCATGTCCAAGCTGTGAAGAGAATTTTAAAATATGTGAGTGGCACCACTGATTTTGGAATATGGTTTACAAGAGATACCAACATGAATGTCGTGGGTTACTCGGATGCTGACTGGGCAGGTTGTGTAGACGATCGGAAAAGCACTTCCGGTGGCTGTTTTCTTATTGAAAATAATTTAGTTGCGTGGCACAGCAAGAAACAAACCTCTACTTCACTATCCACAGCTGAGTCAGAATACATTGCGGCTGGAAGTTGTTGCACACAATTGTTTTGGATGAAACAAATGCTATCTGATTATGGCATTGCACAGACCATAATGGTTGTTTATTGTGATAACAAGAGTGCCATTGACATCTCTAAAAACCCGGTACAACATTCCAGAACCAAACACATAGACATAAGGCATCATTTTATCAGAGATTTGGTTGAAGAGAAGATCATTACCTTAGAGCATATCCCTACGGAAAATCAACTCGCTGATATTCTTACAAAACCCTTGGACCCAACTCGGTTTGATTCTCTTCGTAAATCTCTTGGTATTTGCTCACACCCTTAGTTTCTTTCAGTAAATTTCGTTTTGGTGGTTATGGTTTGGTTGCATCTTCTCAGTACTCGTCTCTCCTACTCAAAAAAAAAAAAAAAGGGAGGTCAGGACTACCTACGAGTATGTGTAATAGCTACTATATGATTGAAAAGTTTCATTAGAGAATGCTACCATACTCATTAGTGTGAAAGTCACCCATGATGGAACTTATTTAGGCAATTTTAAAATTTAAACATAAAAAAAAAAGGGGGGAGAGTTGAGTCTGATATGTGTGATTATATCATCTATACTAGAACAACTTTTGTTAAATTATTTTTCCTTCCCTTCCCTTCTTCTCTTGGCTGTGTTTATTTTTTTTAATTTGACTTGGTCCGATTGATCGGCCCAACTGGTCCGATCGATCGGACAGCGTCAATTTTATAAACCCATCCGCCTGTTCTTCTATTCTTTCATTCTCTGTTTTTCTCTCTACTGCTCTGCCCTAAGCCCTACGTTTTGCACCTTCTCCCAAAGTTTGTTTTTCCACCCGGATTTGTTCCTCATTCAAAGGTATTTCTCCTTCCTCTTCTCTCTTTTTCATTTTCTATTTCATTCCATGTGCTTGTCTTTGGTTTTGGTAGATAGGTTGGGTGATTGGGGTTTGTCATTTTGGTATTGGATGATTGACATTATTTCGTGTGTTGCAACTACTTTCTAGTCTTGGTGTCAATGCACTTAGCTCTTCATCTTGTACTTCCATTTTGGATGTCCCATTTTCTAAGATGAATGCTGGATATGTGTTTTTGTACAATGCACCCCAGGTGTTTGTTGAATTGTCTCAAAGACGATATGGCCCCAAAAGTCTCTAATCCTCATAAGAAAACATGCCATCGTGGTAGCTCCTCCTCTGCACCTACCTTTGATGGGAATCGATTCCAAAGTTTGATCAAGGAGAATTCTTTTATGAATGTTTTTTCAAAGAAACAAGTTATAGTGGAACGTCCCGTTCATTTGGCCAAAATCGAAATTGATTTCAGTCTGTGGCTCCGAGAAAGAGAATGGGCTTCCTTGTATGTCCTTGACCCTACCACATATGGGTCGATGGTTCAAGAATTTTACAACAATATTCATGATATTGGAGAAGACTCCTTCAAATCATTTGTTAGAGGGATAGTTGTTGAAATCGATCCCAATTTTATTGGGCAGTTCATTCAGATTGATAGGAGTCTCAATGCTGTATATCCGACTCCGGAGCCAGATTCTGATGACATGGAAGACCCTGTTGATACTACTGATTGGGATGAGGTGATCACCACTCTCACTGGTGGCCGTAAACATGTATGGCCAGGGGGTGTTTTGAAACAGAAATATCTTACCGCTTCTTACCGGATGCTGAATCTGTTCGTGTGTTTCAACCTTGAGCCTAAGGGGAGAACATCAGAAGTTGTCATGGACACAGGCCATCTTTTGTACTTGATTGGGACTGGACAGCCTATAGACATTCCACTTACAATTTATAGGCACATGGTGGCTGCTCCTCTCGGTGCGTCGACTACTTCTCTTCCATATGGAGCTCTTCTCACTCGTATACTTCTGTCTAGAGGAGTAGCTGTTAGGCCACAGGACTACATTGTGAAAGGACGAGGCCCCATTACGTACCGCACTGTCAGTCTATCCTCCGCTCCTGTTGATGACAGTGGTGATGAAGCTCCAGATCAAGGTGAAGAAGCTGCTCCAGTTGATCCACAGTTTGCATCTGCTATGCCTGCTTATCTTCAAAAGTTTGAAAACCGCATCCTGGATCAGTCTACACAAATTGAGCTTCTTGAACATCGCATGGACTCTTAGTTTCATGATGTTTTTGATCAGATGAGGCAACTACAGTTGGGCAGCAACCGGATTGAGGAGAAGCTGGACTCTTTACTGCATCGATTCCCTCCTCCTTAGTAGTCCTAAGTAACTAACTTTTTGTTCCAAATTCGAACTTTTATGCTCTTGTTTTTGATGTTTTAGTCTCTTCCATCTACTCGTTATTTTTCCCTTGTCAATTTCTGGACAAAAAGGGGGAGATACTCAGGGGGAGATTTAACCCAGTTAGAGATTTAACTCAGTTACTTAGTTAATGTTTTCTTTGTTACTTAAGTTCAGTTCATATATTAGTTCAGTTCATATATCCTATATCTTTGTTTAGTTTATCTTACTTGATTGCTTCATTTTTCATATGATCATGATCTTTTGTCAAAGATTGTCTGTGATAGGTAATGCAGGTATCAGTTATGGAGCTATGGATGTTGGTCGTTTTTTTTTATAGTCTTTGGGTAGAATCAATGTATTAGATGTTTTGTCCATGAATTGCCAAAGGGGGAGATTGTTAGTATTTTTAAGTGTTGGCTAATTCATTGGGTGGACAAAACATGGGATTTAATGTAATTTGTATTTCTTAGATGGACCATTTTGGTTTGAAGAAGAATTCCAAAGCATCAGGAAACAGGGCGTTTTCAACAAAAAGTCAGACCGATCGATCGCCTCCCCAGACCGATCGATCGCCTATAAAAAGCTCTCAGTTAAAAGTCAGTCCGATCGATCGGACCTGCAGCCCGATCGATTGGCCAGGAAAATGCTTTAGTTAATGACAGTCCGATCGATCGGCCAGTGGCGAATCCCAGTTGTTTTTTAGCTACATCTTTCTAAAGTTCTGATCTTTCAATCCTAATGCAACAGAACTTTCCCATACGAGTTCAGAAGCCTATTTAAGGGTTTAAACCCTTCATAAACAAATACCTCTCTCAGATCAAAACCCTAGATTACCTTAAGAGAGATTATCTTCCTCTAGAGAGTTCCTGTGATAAATTCATGTGCTGAAGCCTTATCCTCTGGAGATTTTCCATCCATGTTCCATCCAATTCGTCTTGCTTAAGGCGTGGAGATTGAAGTGCTAAGAGAAGGTGAACGGCGTGTTCGTCGGCAAGAATCGCTTTGGTCCTTATGTTGTGATCAACTGTAAAGGGGAGTGAGTTTATCTTGTAACCTTTGAGTTTATAGTGCTTGATCTTTCTGGACCGGTGCTAGGTCCCGTGGTTTTTTCCCTACCCAGGGTTTTCCACGTAAAAAATCTTGTGTCCATCTTCTTGATTGTTTGCTTGATTAACTTAGGTTTTTATTTTCATATTATGATACCGCACAAAATGGACAATGGGCTTCAAATTGGCTTCCACTAGTTGGGCGAATGGATCTCTTCCATGTACGCACTTGTCTTCTAGTAGTAATTTCATTTCATTCCATGTCCGTGGATATTGATACAACTGACATTCTACCTTTTTCCACCATGCTTTTGCACCTCCTTGAAGTTTTTGTGGCATAATTTTTACATGAATTACCTCGTAATTGACGCCATGTAAAATACTCTTCAAGTAAGTTAACCCAGTTCAAGAAGACACATGGAACTCTATTTCTATTAAAAAAAAAAAAATGGAACTTCAGGATCTTCCACTACGAAACATGTTTGAAAATTTACCTTGATGAGGCATGACAAGGGATGGGTGGTTTGCTGCTTGATAATGCTGAATGAAGTGGCAAACCATGTACAACTTCTAGATGGGTTTGGTTGGGATCACTGGATATGGCTTGCTAACAAGAGATGAGAGTTTCAAGCCCGCGGCATAGATTCCTTCTTTTTTTTAATATTTCTTTTTGGGTCTGGCCTGACCCAACTTATGCCCACTGATTGGAGCATTTCCCACTTATTGGAGTTCAGTGGTGAATACAGATCGACGATCGGAGCCTGGATGGAGAATATCTTGCTATTTGAAGATGGATGGTTGAAACTTGGATAGAATATGGGCCCACTTATAGTTTCTGGTGTCACTGCTGCAGCACAGTTTTTTGTTTTGTTTTGTTTTTTCTTCACTGTCGTTTGGATTTGCCCGATTGCAATTTCAATAGATAGATCTGGATTGGGCCAAACTGGCTTGACCCAAACTCGAGCCCAGACGCTGGGCTTACTGGGCGTCACGTGAGGGTATCTCCTCCGGACTGATGCAACGAAAGGAAGAACGAAACCAGGTTTTGGTTCTTTTTCTGTTGCTGCTCTTCACCGAAAAGAGAGGAGGGTGGGAATGGGAGTTTACGGTCGACGGTGCACGTTGACAGCGACGAGGATGATGCCAATGTTCACGGTGATGATGAGGCTGCGGTGCTCGGCGAATGGAAGGTGTGTGATGATAGAAGATAATGAAGATGAATAGCAGATCACGGGTTATCTCGAATCGGCGATCCGAGATTGGACGTTTGCTCTGATACCAAATGAAGCAGGGTAGGGAACGAAGGAAGTAGCCAACGGGCTCTTCTCCAAGCCAACGGCTTAGGGTAGGATGTCTTGGTCTCTCACTACTGACAAGAGAGAAAATCACAGAACGAGCAAATTCAAATTTTCATTAATTTCTATATATCTCAAGAGAAGGGATTACATCCTTATATAATAAGGTCTTAGCAAGAATTTAGCAATCAATCCCAGCTAAATAAGAAACTACCTAATTCTAAGAATCTAGGGAAATTTAGAAGGTGCCTAATTATCATAGCAATTAAGAAATCTACTAAATTTGAAAAATCATCTAGAAGAGTTAAATTTAGAAACTGCCGTGAAAATCAAGATTCTATCATGGTTGGGCCATGTGGGCTTTGGGCCTTCTAGAGTAAACTTTCAAACGGGGCCCAGTAGTATGGTCTGCATCAATATGGTTGTGAATCAGAGGTGCAACTCAGTGGCTCAGGCAACTCTAACTCTAATTGTTTGCAAGTAAATTCGAATCCAGACCAACCTACAAACCAAAGTAATCTGATCCATGTTTAACCTAAATTGCGTGCACCCTATCCAAGGTCAAAGCGGTGGCTAAGTTGGTTTGCACCTTGGGTTTGCTCATCTACATATCGAGTTTGACCCCCACCCCTTGCGTTATCCAAGTACTATGTATGCGGCCATGTATGTACCCCAAGGAGTAGTCCTTGCTCATTGAAATCGGGTAACCCCCGAGCTACAGGCCAAAGGTCTAAAGGCCAGGCTGGGGAGGGATACCATGGGTTATAAGAAAAAAAAAAAAAAAAAAAAAGAACCTACGCAACACGCAGTTTGGGTTGAGTCGGGTTGAGTTGTGGGGGAGGGGGAGGAGGGGGATGGGGAGGGGGAGGCTGGCCATGTACATTTGGTTCAGTTTGCTTTCCATAGGTTTATTTTTGTTTCTAACAAAAAACCAAAAGAGAGAGAGAGAGAGAGGGGTCAGTACTTTGGTATGGTATAGTGTACATATTACGTATTTACACTAGGTATAGACATATATATAGATAATATGAGTACAGAGGATGACATCCATCTCTTTTCACCATCTCCTTTGCTCACGAATTATGGGCATGTGTTCTATCTTCTGTAGGTTGTGGGCCTGGGCCATCCTTTCTTGATCTTGTGATGAGTATGTTAAATTTGGAATAGCTGTGGTCTTCTTTGCAACTACAAATTGCCTATGGAGGACCAGGAATGAGGTGATTTTCGAAGGCAGGACCAGGACCCTCTGTTCAATTCTAAGTTTTTTGGGAGTGATTACTCCTCTGAAACCCCTGTAATTTTTTTTGTGGCTTCTCTTGTCAAGCCCTTTTGGTCTCCCTGGTTTAGCTTTTTGTAATCTTGGGGGCCGGTTTCTTCAGATAATATATATTTGCAATTCAGCAAAAATGGGTCACATCCAGATACCCAAATACCAAAACAGGCACGACCTGAATTCTATATAAATCTCAAGATCCAGGCTCAAGCCCAACCAGATCCTTAGCTAGCTTAACCCAAATTCACTTTTGGACCAGTTGGGTCAAGTGAGTTTTGCTTAAGCCCAACTCAAGTTGCATCTCTTGACTGAATGGGCCCATGGGAAGAAGAAAATCCGCCAAAGGTCCTGATTATCTGGGTTACCTACCCAACATTTCAATACACTAGCATCACTTCGTTGATGGGATGGGCTTCCTAAATATGATGCCCAAATATTAAATGAGCAGGGCTTAACCAGTAGGGGCAGTCAACTAAATCTGAAAAGAACACCGGCTCCGGTAGCGGTGTTTATAGGCAGGTCGAGGACAGGCCCAATGGCCCAATGTGATTTGGGCTGGGTTTGAACCTTAGGTCTTAGTATTCAGGCCAGACCTGGATCTAGAATTTGATCTCTCTTAATCTTTGGATTAGACTTGGATTAAGGGATGAAAAGCCTGAAGCTGCCTGGCCTGGCCCAAACAAGTAGTGCTTGTAGTTGAGTGATTGATTTGCCAATACAAGTGATAGAAGGCCCAAACAAGTGATAGAATGCCCAGCCCAGCCCGATTGATTTAGCGGATGGGCTTGGGCCTTATATATTTTGGGCATGCCAGGCTTGGGCCAAGCATTTAAGGCCTATGTGGGCTTACACCCATATTTCTTATGTTTCAAAAGTCAGGCGGGGCTTGGATATGCCTCAGCCCAGCCTGACAGATCCATGAAACCTTCCAATCATATAGGGTTTCTGAGTTCAAAGAATTACCATCAAATTCACTCCCCTTTAATGGAAACTGCATAAGCAGAGATGGGAACCAATACACAACAATTGCCCCCAGTAATTCAACCCTAGGAAATCTACCACCCCACCTTATATCCTTCACTCCTCACCTCTTTAATTTTTTTTTTTTTTTTTTTTAACACCAGCAAAGGGGGCTGCGACCCAAGAGAAAGCCCAGACACGCTGTAAGGCACCCCACTCAAGTGTGAAAGTAGCCCGCCCACGCGGGAATGGAAGCCCACACATGTGGGAAGAAAGCCTACATATGCATGCGCAGGAAGAGGGGGGCACACCCAACAAAGTTTGAACCATGGATATCCAAGTGAGAATTGCCGCTCCTCACGACTTGAGTTTTTCTCACCTCTTTAATAATCCTTGTTGAGCCCATTTGACCATGAATTCCTATGTAATCCATTCCCATGCAAATAAACCATACCGTAATTCGACTGGGCCCATTTAAAATCTAAGCTTGCCAATGTCCGAACTTGTCCATTGACAACCTTTGAACAGAATTAATTGCCCAATCTGCACTGTTTCATAGGTTATACTTATGGTTTGAGGTCTTGAGGCAATAATGATGGGCCTGGTGGTAATAAGGGTGATCCAAGTCTTAGGAGAAACCCAACAGGATGGCTAGCCTATAGAAACCTTAATGATTTTGTAGGGTTGATCCAAAAGGGCAAAAAAAAAAAAAAAAAAGAATGGGGAAAAAGACGAACAGAGAGAGTAGAAACATCAATGGTTTGTACAGATGGCCCATTTGGGCCTAAGATACCCAGGCCCGCCGTATTGACGGCATGGATTGATACCACACAATTAATAGAATGGATTTGGGTTGGGTCCAATCAGACCTAGAACGGAACCCAATTAAAGGATCAAGCCTGACTCTACATTTAAAACCTAACCTAATAACATAGAAATAGTATAAAGATATGTCTTAATAGGGAGTGATGATATATTAACCTCATTGATATGTTCAAGTGAGGTTAAGTTGAGTCTATTTATATGGATCACATTTCAAATATCTAAATCATTCACATAATTAAATCCATTTCTCCCTTACTACCAACGCTTGGTAGCACCGTTAGTTGGGGCACTCCATAACCACCCAGAGGTCTCCGAAGACCGCCAATGTGTTGAGACCCCAGGCTATTCTAGTCCGACGAGCCCAATGAGTGGAAACAGGGGGAGGCCACCACCCCCAGGGGATTTAGTCAGGTGCTCAAAGACCTTGGATACCACCGGTTAGCAAAAAATAATTTCTCCCTTACTGGACCTAAGATCCATTGTTACTGGAGTGGTGTTAACCATTGGATTAGGAAAAGCGCATTTAGATTAATGATAAATAATCATTAATAATAAGCCCATGTTTTAAAAATCCCAAGGCCTGCTTGTGATGAGCAGTCATCCATCCATCATCTAACAAAGTTTCCCTTTGATAGAGTAATAATCACCACTGGATTGGACAATCATGATTTTGTTTTCTATTTCTCAGTTTTTCCAATCAAATGAAGATGAATGCTTGAATGGACAGGTTGGATATGCTTCAGGTTGCACCATTATGGGAAAGATATGAACTTTTTAAAAGACAGCAATGCATGGTGGTATCAGACCCCCTCTCTTTCTTGCTAATCCAATGGTGATGATGTTGAAAATTGAATGTGTACAGGTAAATACAGATGGATGCATCAAAAATGGATGCGTCTTTTGAATGGTTTAGATGTTCAGAAAGCAGGCCCAAAAGGGCATGTGTATATTTGAGCATGCTTGACTTTAATGATAAGGTTAGCCTTATGTAATTACAGGGAATGTTCACCTAAGAGCAGATTGCATACTTCTCAATATACAGTCCAACTCCTAGGGCCAACATAGATGCCTACTTATCAGCAGGAGTAGAGGTGCATAAAAAGGTCTTCTTATGGATAAGGGCTAATAAAAACGTCAGCCATGTCAGATCATCCTAGCCCTTCCTTTAATATACATAAATTTAGTGGTTTTTTTAAATATATATTTCTTTGAGAATGGATCGGAAGGTGGATAAAAGTTAGATGAGAGTGAGATCGAGCCTGTTGCCAGCTCATGGGATATGAGAGTCTAAAAGCGTTTGTACCGAAAAAAGGTGAGCCCAAGCATGCCCCCATGGAGTTCGGCCGTGTATACTGTTGTTGCTCGTAGGAGAAATTTCTAATAAAAAAGTGACAACACCACCAATGATGATAGAAAAATTATCTACCATGGACGAAACTAGGGATGGAAAATCGGTTGAGTCAGGTGGGCTTGACCTAGGTTATCTAGAGGTTGAAGAGCAACCCATATCCAACTCATTTTTCAAAACATGTCTGGTAAGCCAGCCTTGCACAGATGAGGGTCAGCTGACCCAACAACCCAATAACCTGCATCCAACATGGGTCAACCCATTCGGGCCGAACTAACCCAACCCAGTTTGTAGATGTTTGGCCCAAGTCCAATCCATTTCAAGTTCAAGTTTATATTGAGTTCAGTTGTAGGCCACAAAAGGCCCAAAATACAGAAGTATTAAAACTACAATACCATTTACATCGGTTTAGATATGTGCGTTGACCCTAATCCATCCTATTCAAATAAGTTATGCTGGGTCGTTCTACAGTGGGTCAGTTCTATCTGACTGTAAAAGATTCATATATGTTGCAGGTTTGGTTATGCGTGTCAAATGCGGGTTTCACATGGGTCAAATTTACAACCCCTGCCTCAAAATCTTGCTCTGTCAATATGAGTTTGATCAAATATCACACTCACAAGGTGATATTCAAGCTTGGATTGGAATTGCCATGATAAGATGATTAACTCACTCATCTTATCACTGTAATTTACATGACTCAATTCAACAGTAAATATCACTTACTACTACTACTACAACAAGAAGAAGCATCATTGCATGAAACCCCCTACCTCTTCTTTGGGCAATTATTATAAACCCCTATGTTTTCATAAAGGGTCCCTTCGTTGTTTTCTAGAATTAAAATCCTTGGAATTCCAAGAAATGTATTCCTAAATGTGGCTAAAATTGAAGCAGCAAAGTTGAAGATCCATAAATTGGCTATCAAATAATATCCACTTTAATTAAAATTAAATCGTATGGGTATATCTTGAAGATGTTGTTTGATGTTTGTTTGGTTTGTTGGTTTTCCTTGTTTTTTTGAGAGGGTCTTGGTTTAAAGCTTTTGAACCTACCATCTTTTTCTTTCACTGTATCCTTTCTTTTATCATTATAAGTTTCATTTCAAATAAAAAGAAAAATAAAGACCCGGCCATCACCTAGTAAATCAAGATTTAAAATTGTCAAAGTCCCATCTACATTTTCTACGTCATATCTATCACTCACCTATTTAATAATCATTTGCTCGAACTCAGTTTTAGCATGAATTCCTAAAAGTTCAAATTCTTTGAAAAGAAACAAGCCCTTAACGTCTACCAGTCATAGCTACAATTACATGAGTAGAATTTCAAATGATATTGTCGTCTTCTTTATTTTTCAATAGCTAGCTTTAGACCCGTCCCTTGTATTTTTAAGATCAGATCTTCATAGACGTAGAGGTGAAAATTGAGTTGGGCCAAACTCGAACCCAGATAGCTTGGTTTGCACGAGATGCAATTGGGGACGGGCTTGTCTAGATTTGGTTTCAGGCATAGATTGAAGCCCAGCACAGGCCGATTTACGGTACCTAAATTACATTCAAATTATGCTTAAATATTACACATACATGTTAAATTTAGGCTTGGCTAGTTGGCCAATTTGGACTAGGGCTACAATATGTTTATATTTTTACATAGTTGTCCCTCCATGGTTAAATTTATGGGTCCACCCTTGGGCCTGGTTATTCGGGTATCATTCAGGCTTACCTGCATCCACTTGGGTCAACCTTCTTTTATGGCCCAAACCCGGTCAAGTGGCACCACTAACTAAATTCAAAAGACAGATCTAGCCTGATGCTTTTTCTTTCAGTGTCTATTCATATTCTCAATTATCCAATTCAAGACCTAGGGGTTGGTTTCTTTAGATGGATCTTTGGTTTTGGCCTTGTTCATGCATCTACTAGTAACAAAAGCTGAAGATGTGGTCCATATATAGCTTCCCCTTTCAAGACAATGACAAGCATATATATGTTCTTCCCATGCGGATATATAGATGGATAAAAAGGCAACCACAACCGAACTTTATTCTTCATGCATTTTTTTTCCCCTTCACTTTTCTAAAGCCAATACCTCTGCCGCTGTCATGTGATTGCTATTGCTAGATGCCTTCCACCACAGTGGATGGTAGGCACTCCATGAAGATAAGGGGGAGAAAGGGACAGTGATGTCCTTCTCTACTGTTGATTACTTTCAAGGGGGTAAGCATTTGACATGAAAAGAGAGCTTCGATTCTCTTTATCATCGCATATGATGATAAGTGAGAAATCCATAAATTTCAGGATTAGAAGTGTGTTAGAAATCATGTAACCCGCATGCCACAGATCCCATGTCAAATCAAACATGGCAGTGGCCAACAAAGAAGTTAGTCTCCCACTATAAACAAAGAAGTTAGTCTTCCACTATAAACAAAAGACTTGACTTATACCACAGATAAGACTTCCAATCGGATTAGTAGGATGTGGGTGGCAAAGAAGTCTTCAGGAAGCATGACTCTTTGGGAGCGACTTAAATAAGAGATATGGGAGCCCTAGCATTGGCAGTTTATTCCATTATATTCCATCCTGTAGGTAGAAGTAGAAGCGAAGAGATCGATGAAGTTTCGCACATCCAGATATATGTAAGATTTTATACAATGACCTCTCTATATTAGACTGATCTGCACACCAACTACTATGTCAAATGTCAAGAAAGAAATATAGAAAACATGAAACAACAAAATGAGAGATTATCAAAATATTATGTTAAAATCTAAACTCATTAGTTCTCTTATGTACAAGAGAAAATGCTAAAGCAGAAAATCACGAGGGTCAATGTAGAATAAAGACTATAGGTGATGTGAAACTTAATCTAGATGATAAAACACATGGAATCTATAAGGGTAGCCGTGTGGCTACATCATATGCTGCCGAGGCTGGCCAGGCCAACAATCTAGATGTAGTAAGGACGATAAACGCCCTTAAGAGTTTTAATATTCATGGCCAAGGGCCTCCCAGCTCTTTTACCCTCTTCTTTATTGGCTTTTTTACACATGTACAACGATATTACCATTCGTCCATGAACAACGATATCAGTGTTCAAATTACCTGTTCTTTTCTTTTCGTTTTTTCATCCCTCCTCCTTCAATCAATGTTTCCTCTAGGCAACCAATCAATGTTTCTTCTCATCAAATGAAGCGCGCAAATCAAGAAGCAGGACTAAATAGGAGAGTTCTTAGATATAGAGTTTGTCATGGAGGATCTAGACTCTGTTAAAGAATCTGGATGCAGAGGTTTACATCATCTCTATCTTATAGATGTCGTTGTTAGCCAAGTGGGTTCATGATCATGGGTGTTTTGGTAATCGCACCCAGGCATTTTTGTTGACTAAGAAATGGTTTTTTGTAGGTCAAGAAAGAGTAGATTATATATTGATGTAATTTGTAATTAACGAGTGGCACAGAGAGTGAAGAATCCAAAGGAACATCGAATTTTTTTTCTGTGGACAAAGGCGAGTTTGCCGCACCAAGTAAATCTTTATGTGTGATTTTATCTTTCCCATGTGGTTTATTTGATTGTCAATCGCGGTGATTCACGCATCCGCACAACAGTCGCCCATGTTGACCTTATTTGAATTTGTTCCATGAGCCACACCTTCAATGTACATTAATCAGAACAAAAACTTCAGAATAAGTTGACATTATGAACCATGAATACAACCAATCCATTCCAATGATTAGATTTCAATGATGAATTGGGGCTTTGTTTCATCCATGCCAAGACCAAACAAATTAATTGTTTAGATATCCTTGGAACAGGCCATGTTTATTGTTTACAGCTTGAAATGGGAGGACACATTCTTTATTCATTTCAAAGTTCTGGGAATTGTAATCAATCCCATTTACATGATAGAGGAAATTACCGAAAAAGCACCGTAAAACATCCAGTCCACCAAAAAGGCCCTCTGATTTTTATCATAACAATAAATGACCTCCACCCAATTCTCACTTTTGTTTGAGCACAATATTGTTGCTCTTCTTTCTTCCTCTTCTTCTTCCTCTTTTTCCGTCTCCTCACTCCATTCCTCACCCAACCTGTCTCCTCCACCCACCACACATCAACCAAAACCCCGTAACAGGGACCTAAATCTCCCTATTGAACTTAATTAGGCAACACATGCTATATACTCATTGATATGGAAGAATTCACCATTTAATGCTGCAGGAGGAGGCAGTAAATAACATGGTTGGTAAAGTGAAGTAGATATGAGATGAAATGATATGGGCAAGTAAAAGGTGAAGAAGAAGCAGAGAGCTAGAGAACATGGCCTAGATTTTAGAGGGGTTCGACCCCTGGATTTAAGGGCTTTGAGAGTGGCATGATAGTCGTCTAGGGTTCTTGCCGCGCGAATGCTTGTAGTTTTGTACAGGTGTTGAAGCTTATATACATATTTCAAATTAGTTAGTACTTATCACATATTGGTTTCTAGCCAAATGGTATAGGTTTTGTGGATTTAAACCCTCCCTAGTGCATTGAGCAATATTAACATGGAATTTAATTGCTGGGGTTTAAAATCTTTAACCGGGCTGGGCCTTAGGGCATAAGGGCTCTTTGGGTCTTTGAACAACAAAAACAAGAGTTTTGTTTTATTTTGTAACAGTTTGGACCAAGAAAACAAAACGCTTTGCTTATATTTATTCTGTCTCCTTTTTTACTGTTGGAGAAAACGGTTTTTTTTTTTTTTTTTTGCCTTAATGGTTTATTTACCAAATCAATTACAAATTATTCTATGAATAGAGGATGTATTTATCAGAGAAAGAATATAATATTCTTATATACTGTTTTCATGGTTTTTCCCTTTTTTTTTTAGCGAGAGATTGAAGTGTAATAGATACATACCGATCTTATCTCCGTGCAAGTAAGATCGAGACAGAAAAGAATCTGGGCTGTTTTATCCTAGGGACAACGCGTCTGATATACTGCTTGCACAATAGAAGGCAAAGCTGCGAAATTGTCTTAAAGAGAGCGACATTGTCCATGACTCAGCCTTGCACAATTTGGTTCTGATTTGTTTTATAATTTCTATTATACTATATTTTCAAGTTGAAGTATTTTCTTGATTTTGCTACAACAATAGGTTTGGACATTGATTTGGGTTCAGTTAGAGGCGGGAAGTCCACATGGATGACAACCATTGCCTTTGCCACGGCAAAACTTCCTCTGCCTTCCTTAGTACATTGGCATTCGGAATGGGGAACAAGAACCCATCCAATATAATAAAGCGCCAATTATCAATCAGCCTTTTCCCATTTTTTATTTTTATTTTCTTCTTCATGTGAGGGACACACCAAATGAATGGAGTAGCAGACATGAAGAAAGATGGGGAAGAGGAGGAAAAATAAAGGACGAGATGTTCAATCAAAAGTGAAAATTAGTGGGAGGGCCTTACAGAGAAACGATGAGGGCATTTTTTTTTTGTGCACCGGACACCTAAGGTGATTGTTCTAAAACATTTCTGTATCTAATATAAAGAAAACAAAACGAGACCTATAATTCATTTTAGGTGTGCTAGCACATGAGTCATGACTTTAAAATTAAAACCCCACCCACCTTTGTGCAAATCGATTCCAAGCCCATTCCAACAAATCCCAAACCCACTCAACAGAACTCAAAAATGGCCCAACCTCACCCTTAAATTAAGAAGATAGAAAAAGAAGAAATGAGCGGAGATATTGTTGTTCGTGTGTACAAAAGAGTAAAAAAAAAAAAAAAAAACAAAGGATGAAGAGGCAGGAGGTATTGAAGAGCGGGCTCCACCCAATGGGGAATATTGAAAAGTATTTCCGCTACCTCTACTAACGCCTTAAGGTTTTTGTAGGAATGGTTAGCTAAAGAAATTTAATAGGAGGCCATTTGCCATCAATATTAAAATTTTGAGGGCACATATTATCCTTACGAAATCTATGAAGATTTTTCGTAAAATCCTCATATATATATATATATATAGAGAGAGAGCAATAATTAATCTTGTACTTCAATAAGTATTTGAAAGCATATCCTTATGCAATTGTATCAAATCACATGTCCATTAATTAGATAAATACAAGTCACAACTCACCTTTTGGGTGGGAGATTGTATCAAACTGTCCTGTGTATGTGCCCGTTACAGACAGTCCTCTCTCTTAATTTGAACTTTCCAAAATGCAATAGAACAATTGCTTTGCAAAGTAACTTATACTTCTTGACTTTAAAATAGAGTTGATATTTATCTAAGCCTACGTTATAGAAAAAAAATTGTTCCTTGCCTATCTGTTTAGACCAGAAACTTAAGTGCACGGCACGTAAAAGACAGACTGTGAAATTCTCAGCTATTCTTCCAATTACAATTTTAATGCAATGCATGTGGCACTTAGTATGATGATAAACATCACAGCCTGCGTGCATTTATTTGAGCTATGTCTGTCGAAAGCTTTAAACATCACAAACACGTGCATACGGAACACATGCATTCATCCAAGATAAGAAACGGGATTCAAGGCACCCATATCTTATCTCCTATTGATCTGATCTTAAATTGTTCTTTTCTTTCCTTTTCCCTTGCTTTGCTGAGTAAATGTTGAAAAACAAGAGCCATCCTAAATACATATCTTTAAATATAAACTTGTTGATAGAAAATAGGCCTTGAGCCTAGAGAAGTGTGAGATGGAAAATGGTAAGATAGGAACTAATATTGTTCCCTTTTTTTCTGGTAATGTTAACATGAATTGAACCCAATACCTTAAGAAGTACTAATGTTCAATATTCATATCCCATGATGGGCTCTATCTTTTATGCAGTATATTTGTAAATTGGAATCAAGTGCAACCAATCTAAAAATTAATGGACGATTTACCGTTTTCCATAGATTTTTCAAAATCCATTATGAATCAATATATGGGACTTAACTTTTAAGCCGATTTTGTCTTTTGAAGAGGTTGAACGGTTTAGATCGGGAACATAGGCCCTATAGAAGTTTAGAATGGTAATGCATATAGTGTGGACTTTTTTACAAATATTTTAAAACTCATGATGAATCAACAGATGAAGTTTGACTTTCCTGTTGAGTTCGACTTTTTAAAGAGGATGGACGTCTCGGATCATGATTTAGGGGGCCCCAATAATGAGAAAAATGAAACAAAACATGTACTGCCAAAAAAAAAACGCTTTTTTTCACCTCAGTAAATCAGCCGTCTAAGATTCTTTTTTCTTTGTAGATTCTCAAGATCTATGATGAATCAAGTTGTCAAATTTGACTCCTGACTATTCTTGGCCTTCTAAGAAGGTTGAATGGTTCAGACTTCAGATCATGCAAATGGGCCCACATTAGTCCAAATGGTAGATTTTAGGGTCTATACTTTTTTCTCAGAGATATTAAACATCCGAGATGAATCAACAGCCGAGACTTAAGCCAAGACCATTTTTGGCCTTATGAAGGCATTCAATGGTATGGGTTTTGATTTAGAAGCCCATCAAGATATAAAATAAAATAAAAAAAAATAAAAAAAAAAGAACATGAATTGCGGGGTTACGTCCATTCTAGTCACTGTACTACCGTCTTTTTCATTCATGGGCGTTATTTCATTGACCACCTCTTCAGGTGTTCAAGTCATGGACTGTCAATGCATTTGAACCTTATTTACACACCTAATTTAAATATTACAGTGTAAATGAGTGTAGACAAACATGACTGATACATAACAATTTCACATGTTCATCGATTACTTACGTAAATGGATGGAAAAAAAAAAACAACCCCTTATCAAATGGCCAATTTTTTGGGATGAGATTAAATTCCAAAGAAATCATGGTGAATACGTTCCAACACCGGGTTATAGAAGATGTGAAGGTTGGAGAATGTAAGATAAAAATGTAGATGACACATAACTTTCTTAAGCTTTGATTTAGCATGAGACGAGAGGAGAAGCTGGAAGAATACTGATTTGCAGAGAGAGAGGTTAGATGAAATTAGAAAGAGAGAGATTATGAAAAGGAAGAGATAATGGAACCGGTACTGAAATGGAAAGAGGGGGAGAAAGGATGACATGAGAATCTAAATGGCACTACTTCCTTGCATATTAGATATCCTTGGAGGGAAAAAAAAAAAATATATTTACCACGCAATCATGAGACAAGGTGTATGTATGTATTTTTTTTTAGTCACTGCTTAATTTCTTTTTTACAAAGTAGAGATTATTTAATAGACATTTATAAATTCCACCTTTATTTTTTCAATTTTTGCCACTTTTAGAAATACATTTCTTAAGAGCCCCTAGGAATTCAATCCAAGAACAAAGTGGCCCTTTGGGCCTATTTCTACACAACAATTTAGAGAATTCTTGTCTAAGGGATTTTTGAATTCTAATACATGTAAAATTCCTGAATCATTCAACTTACTTAAGCATCCGGAAGTCCCACCAAAAAGCAAAGGGTTGGAATTCTATGAATTTCAAAAGTTATTTAAGAACTTTTAGGTAGTTAGAATTGGGGATTCTAGTGAAGAAACATGGTATTTGCAATAAGAGACAAGCTATCATATCATGTCCAAAACACCCCCACACACCGGATTCTTTTCAGGAATTCCACTAAAATAATTGACCCTTAAGACCTGTTTCTTTATTAGAATTCATGAAATTCCTGTATGGAGAGTTTTAAAATTCTCAAACATGGTGGAATTCATAAATGCTCTCTTGTACTTGCATCAAAAAATTCCATAAAAAGGAAAAAAAAAAAAAAAACAAAGGATGGAATTTCCAGAATCTCCTAGGTCATTTGAGACCTTTTAAATGGCAGAAATGTTTAAATGTGCTTAATTATATATGAAGAAATATAGCATTTGTATTTGTCAAGGACGAGATGCCACATCATATCCAAAAAAACTCGGCCTGTAAATTCTTGTAAAGAAACGAGCCGTTAAAACAAGTTTCTTTGAGAGAATTTTTTACTTGAATTTGTGACATAGGGAATCTAGAGAAATTATCTGGTAGTTGTACCCTTGGGATTTGAAAATGCCGAGTTTCTTTGCTAACATTTTAAATTCCTGCAACTTAAAAAAGTCTCTTTCAACCTTTAAAACTCTTAGGAATCTAACCAATTCGGCATTTCCAGGTCCTCCAACTAATAGGACGATTTAGGAATTCTACTTAGGCTAGGGGACAAATTTTGGGGAATTTACTAATTCCCCATCCATGAATTCGTTTTAAGAAATATTAAATTAAACTAAAAGTTAAAACTGAGAAAAAGGATTCACCATTGTTATTTTTAAGAATTTTTAGAAGAAGATAAGATGAAAATAGATCTTAAAGTTTTATGGCAAAAAGAAAGACATTCACTTGAAAAATAATAATTAATGAGCAATGTTGTTATTAATAAGAAATTAAGATGAAGATTAGTAAGAAGTGTCGCTCTCTATAAGAAAAGTAAAATAAAACTAGAGCAAAAGGCACAAAGTGAACCATAAAAAAAAAAAAAAAAAAGGAAAATAAATTCAAAACCAATTAGGAAAGAGAGGCCCGTGTCAATATTTATCAAGATCAAAACCATTAAACATAAGTATAGAGCTAACCTTTTTTTAAAACAATGATAAAGAGAATAATACATTATCCAAAAGCAAAGGAGAGCCCAAGAAAAACTTACATCAAAATTTGAAAGTCAATTTGAAAGAGAGACAGATGGAAAGACCTAAACATATATGTGGATCGAAATGAAAAGAAATACATAAGTACCCTCCAGCAATCAATGAAATGGAAAGAATTGAAAACAAATGGACTGAGAATAGAAAGCAAAGCCCAATTCTTTACCATTTCTCTTTAGTGTTTGTAAATGCTTTTAATGGAAATAATGACTGATCTTTAAGGTACTAAATAAACGGTTATGATGATCTGTTGAGAGGAAGAACTAACCATTAATTCTCTTTAGTGTTTTAGAAACGGATAAATGATTTGTAAATCCTTGTAATGGAATTAAGGGTTGCTCTTTGAGGTATTAAATACATGGTTATGAAGATGCATTGAGAGGATACTAATGGGGGTTTGGGGGTGGGAGGAGAGAGAGTGAGAAAGACAAGAAAACTAATAGAGTGGGAAAGAAACATGTTTTGGCAATGATTTCGAAGAGTCAAAATTGATATGGATGGTCAAGATCAATTAGGTGATTTCAATTGGGAAATCAACAAGCTTAATAATAGTTGCTCTTTAAGGTATTAAATGCATGGTTATGATGATCTCAAGCTTTTTCGTTTCATCGACTGGGCCGGGGGGTGGTGCGGTATAGTCAAAATTGATGTGGATGATCCAAATCAATTGGCTGGTTTCACAGCTTCATATTTTATAATAGTTTTGGATGTTTTTGAGCTCTTTAAGAGTTTTAGGAGAATAATCTTTAATTTTGTTTTTAGAAACTTTAATCAAAGGGGGCATACGTTAACTAGGGTTAATTTTATCCAATTGTATCTCATGCTCTCCAAAAATAAAAATAAAAATGACGGTGAATGCCTTTACCTTTTACACCGCCTCCATACTATGTTAACTCTAAGGGGTTGGCCGAGTGGCCAGGACCATGGTTCCTCCTTCTTTTGGAGCTAAAAGGCTTGGCATTGACTCCCGATTCCCCTTTCTTCAGGAATTGAAGGTTGAGTTCATTAGTACTACCACCTTGGGGCCACTGGGGTGTTTACCTGACTTTCCTCTGGGCTCGGAGAAATTATTTCAGCTCAAAGGGTTGGGAACCCACCTAGAGAGAGAGAGAGAGAGAGGAAAAAAAAAACACATTGATGTCTTGATGTTGATAACATCACTTTCTGCTTCTTTTCTTTCAGCGAACTTTAATCATTGCACTTGATTGACAGATTAAGGTCTAGATAGCCCAATGTTGAAATTTCAGGGCCTTTTTTTTTTTTGTCTTTACTAAGTCTTAGGGGATTTTTTCTTATAATAAAATCTTCTAAGTAATTTGAAGAGAAGGGGGGATTTATATCTTTCCCTTCACATAAAACTAAAAGAAACATTAATAAAGGCACCAACATGAGCTTTTCAATCTCTTCATTCAATGGTCCACCACAACCGTAATATGGTGCGAAAGCATAGAAAGCTTGTGACATGAACCCGACAATATAATGAAGATATAGGCGTCCCCTAAATATATTATTAGGGAAGACACACCCCTTTTAACAGAAAGTGCGGTTTCTATATCAAAAGAAAATGCCTTTAAATCAGCACATGGTTCATGGTTCAAGTGATAAGTCTCAAAGTGCAGTCCCAATCTCTTGTTCCCAAGAAACATTTCTTTAATAAATTTCTTGCTCTAAAGTATGATGATTCAAACCTATAAATCAGTACCAAAAGTTTAAATAATTGTCTTTGTAGCAAGTAAGTGGGCCAGAAGCACTTGTACTTCTGTTGGACTATAAAGGGGATGAGAAAGTTTTAAGTCCAAGAGAAAGCTAAGTGCAACTGATAGCAGGTGTATATTATATGCTAAAGGTGGGGGAGCTAGAATGAGAGTGTTTTCTAAGTAGCTCAAGCTATCAGAAATCCCATTTGATAAATATGTCACCATACTGGTTGCATGATATGAATTCTCTATTATGGAAAGAAGTAATAAATTATAAGATAGACATGAACTCTCACATGTACAAGCTAAATTGGGCATGCAAACCTCATATTTTCTTTATCCATGTCATTCACATCACCTGCCCTCCCTGAATAATTAGTGGTCCTTAGTCCTCTTTATATAAATAGTTGCATGGCATGCGATTGATCGATGTACTAAAAGATTGTATTTAAGTTAAATTTATTTATTTATATTTTGCTATATCGGGCTACTGATATAGGAGTGGTATTTTAATTGAAAACCCAGAGAACAACCCTATACACAATATCTAATTATCACAGGTTTAAGTTGAGCCTATACATGTAACACAAAATTCTCGCCTAACACTGATACTCCCTTCCATGGGGATAAGTCAAGCTAAATTCAAATCCACTTCAACTCATGCGGGTGGTGCCCTATATTAAAATCAATCATTCACTTCAGCTCATTTGAGAAAATTCTTTACCCACCATAACATATAATATATTAAACCTGTGTTCAAACCTTGCCCCATAATTAACACGTGTGCATTTGTATGGGTTAAGCGGGGGCAATCAAGGAGATTAATCTTATGTGCTCAAAAGACTTCAAAATACCCACCACTTTATAAAGAGATTTGATCTAGCGGAGTGACGATGAGAACTTTTTTGTGAAGCGCACTAGGGGCTGCATTTTGGGATGATACTAGTCAAGATTGAAATAACTATACATGACTATCCAAAATATCAAATTTAACCTCAATTCTAAGCTCTTAAATCCTTCATCCTTGCCCGACAAGCCCAATCCATTTATACAGGTGTATAGTCGATACAACAGTGTAGCTCATTTGCATCGGTTACAAACGTTGAGGTATATAGCTATCAAAGGAATCCGTATCCATTGCAATGTTTGAATTAGTGATAAGTGGGCCTCATCAATAGGTGTGAGAAGACAAACAAATCTCCTATTTGGATTAAATAGAAAAACATTATTTAGACCAATTGGAAAATACCACATGCGGAGAAGACATTTTTTTGGAATTTAGAATTTAGGATTGAAGAGTGCAACAAAATTTTCTATTTGATCCAAACATTGAACCGTGTGAGAACAGTTCTCACCTGCCCCTTCAAAAAATTTAAAAACAAAACGTAAAGTTTTAGATAAGGATGAGACAAGACAGCGTAACCAAAATTGGAAACGCGACAATGCGATTGGAGCCTGTCGTGTCTTTCTTCTCTGTGAGAGGAATACAGGGACCTGTGGTATTGACTGACTCCCGCACCTGAAATTGACCACCAACCAGGAGGGCCCCACAGCGGACGGCTGGGGTTGCCTATAGATCTACCATCGAATCTTTGAAGGGCAGAGACGTGGGCCCCACAAGGAGTTACTGATTGCCATACTAAATAGAATAGAAAGTGGGAAAATGAGAGAAAAGACCAAAATGCCCTTTTATTTGTAAAGAAAGTTTTAAAGTTTTTATAAAAGTAAGGGCAAAACGGTAATTTTCTCTCTATCTCACAAACAAACAAAATCCTACTTTTTCACTTTTCTTCCCCCTACTTTTTCACTTCCCAAACAAAAGAAGGTAAAATAAATTTTCCCTCCTCTCCCTTCCCCTTCATTTTCCTTCCCCCTCAAATTTTCCCTCCTTTCCCCTCCCCTCTCCCAAACGGACCCTAAATAGCATGATATATATATATATATATATAATATTAAATAAAGTAGGGTTTTATTGGGAGGGAAACGTGGAGACATGGTGTCATCACATGCCGGTCTGTCTCGTTCGTATCGTACGGATCGCATGGCAGTTAGTTATCCGACGGATCTTCCACCTCTCCCTTTCATCACCCGTCCCAACGGAAAATCATAATTGCCTTGTTCCCCTTCCTCTGCAGTAAAACACTTTTTCTTAAACTCCTTTACTTGCTTGCTGCTCCTCAAGTTAGTGCGTTTGATAGTAATGTGATTTGTGATTAATTGGTTAGTAAAAGAAAACTGAAAGACTCTTTTAATTATATTGAGTTGAGTCGAACCACGGTTAATAATCGTATTTCATGATTTGATTTTGATTATAATTATAATTATTTAAATCGAAAAATCGCACTTTACAGTTTGATTATGATTTTTGTCTCAACTCACAGTTATTAACTGTTCCGAATCGTTAATTGTAGTTTGTTTAATCCTATTTCTAAAACACACAGTTAATTAAATCGTTTCGCTAATAAAAAAAAACTTAAGGGCCTTAATGAAAATTACTTTTTTTTTACAATAACATATTATACTATTCTCCGATTATTTATTATTATTATTATTATTTTTTCACAATAGGTTTGATTGAAAAATGGAAAAAAATTTCACAACTTTTTTTAAGTGACACTTAACAGCAACCGAATTATTAACCGCAGTTAACCATGATTCAGTTTTTCACTGTTTAGTTATAGTTACGGTTTTCAAAAGTCAAAAACCATAAAATACGATTGAATTAACGGTCTTTTTAAAATAAATGGTTAACTGAAGCATTACATCCGTGGTGATTACACAGTTTTATCCATTAGCCAAATTTTTAATAAGTTGGTTCATCCTAGCACTAGACCAACTTCTACTTATTTAAATTTGGGAATACCTCATAGGCTAATACGATAGAAGAGCAGGCCCCATGTAGAGAATCTGGACTTCACCCCTCAGTTAAAATTTCCAATTCCACCCACTTTTTTCACTATGCATTGGGCCCTTCTTTTTAAACATGCAGATTGTCGTCGTCTAGTAGCTAAACACATGAAACGACAAGAAAGAGGAGGATAAGTGCGCGTGCAAACAATTATATGCACCTCTGGCACACAGCACAATGCCTAATAAATGTAATATCATCTTTGCTTAGTCTTCCCAAGTGTCCAAGTTATGTATTGAGTAGGGTAGGATCAGGTGGTCCAGACCCGGTCTTATAGGGTCAGATCCTTCAGGTGACTGTGTACAAGGTGTCATTTCCATTCCCCGCTTAGTTGCGGCCCACCATAAAAAAAAACAAAAAAGGGATACAGTACACACCCGAAACGGGAGCGTCACGGGCGATATACTTTCACACGTATCGGCTGCTTTAAAACAGTCCTCCATTATAAGAGCTCCAACTGGCTCTTGTGGTACGGCTGGTTCGTCGCGTCGTACGCATCCATCTCTCCACCATCTCTTTTCTTTAGTTTTGTCGTCTGTGTTCATGTTTTGGCTAGTGCGCGTGCCCATGCTACAGACGACCGGCGGCGATGGATGCCACGTGTCCACAGGGCTCTTCGTGGACAGTTGTGATCATGTGAGAGAGAAAGGCCATCCATATATATATATATATATTGATGCGAGAAGATTTTGATTGTGGAGCGTGGGATGGAAGGAATGGACGGATGAGATGAGGTGGGCACGAGGTAAGCTTGATGTTGGGGGGGGAGGGTATAGGTCACGTGCTGGGTGGCGTTATTCTCGAGGAGTGGTCAAATGTCAGAGCTGTCAATTCCAGTGCGAAAGCGTCAAAGTTTAGTCTGCCAGGCAGGAAGCCAGCCTTCCATGTAAAAACAAAGAAACGGAAATGAATCGAGAGAAATTCAGATTCTAATGAGGGAGAGTGGGGAAAGTGCAAGGTGGAAAAATGGTCTTTTTCCTTCCGACTTTTTCCTAGAGAGGAGTGGAAAGTACGTTTTCAGGTAGCACTTTTGGCCATTATACTGTTTTTTTTTTCGTTCTTTGGGTATAAGGCCATTATACTTGTTGAGTCCTGCTCGTGTTGGAATTTGGAAAGCTATCAAGTATGAATCGGGGCGACTTCCCGCTGCGCTTGATCGCTGCATTCCATTCAAGCTTGCACGAAATGCTGTGCATTCCGCATAAATTTTCCCTCTATATCTGTTTCGCTGTACGGTGAATTAAAATATGCTGTAGTGGAGTATAAAATATAAGGTGTTATGGTAGTATTTTATTTGAAATTTTTTGGTATGGAATTTTTTTGACTTTTTATATTCAAAAGTGGAGTAATTTTTTTTTGTTTTTTTTTTGTTTTTAGTGGAGAAAGGAGGTTGCTTTTTTGACTTTTTTTCAAAAATTCGAAAGAAATTTTGAAATTATATATTTTTAATATGACCCATTGTCATTTCTTGTCTGCATTCACTTCACTTCACTTTAACTAGTTAAGTGCCAAACATGCCGTAACGCTTGAGGGTGCTTTATAAAGCTTTCAATAGGACAAATTTGAGTTAAAATAATAAAAATTGATCCCTACAATGGCTCGCCTATTAAAAATGCAAGTGTTGTGTATTTATTCGCGTTAGAGGTGAAATGAAATAAAATTAAGTGGTCAGATAAAAATAAATAAATAAATAATAGAGTTAGAAGTCTACCATTCACAAGAACTAAAGGACAAACAATATATATTTTTAAAAGACACTAAAGGACAAAAAATGTGTACTTAAAATGCACTAAATGTCAAAAAGAGGGGATTGATGTTTTTATCTTTTAATCCTTTTACTCCTAAGTCCCAACTATCTTTTTTCTCTCTATTATGGTTTAACCCTTGATATTATTTCTTGCAAACAAATGGGCATTCTTTTCTTGGAGGTATTCCTTGGAGTAAGCATGATAAGATTAACCACTTGACAAAACCATGATAAAAACTTGATCACATTTTTTTCATTAAATATTATATAATATGAGGGGACCAATTCCAATTTGATTAAAATTTGACGATAGGTTTGCTCCACCGTAGAGTTTCATTCTTTGACTCGCAATTTTTCTAATGACACATTTGGAAGGCAGTTTGAGAAGTGGAATACTCTCTGATTTTCCTCGCCTACGAGGAAAACCCACGTTCAGTAAGTTGTCAAACCGTATAAGAAGAATCCATAAAATACCAAAAAATAGTTGATTGCACTGAAAGAAAGGATATTGCCTTCCTCATTCGATTTTATCTATCCCTGGAAGCACAAAAAGGCGGAACTACAGTATCTTCACGGTAACATGTAACATAGGGGTTAATGATTTTTGTTGTGGAAACCTACCCCATCGGTCCCACAATTAAGATCGAAACCGTCAATCTTGTTAAGAAGGTCCAACACGACTACGTTGAGATATGAGCCGTTGATTCTGCATATATCGTGAAATATTGATAAAAGATTTCATACCTTTGGATTATCATTTCTAACTTATGTGGGCCCCTTTTGTAAAATCCAAACTATTCAATCTCCTTAGAAGGCCTAAAACGGCTAGTGGGCCAAATTTGGTAGCTGAATTCATCATGGATTGTGAAAAAAATGGCAAAAAGTGCCTTGACTGTTGACATCCTCTATAAGAAATAGTGATGGAGTCGGTAATAAGTGACAAAGGCGGTAATAAGAAGGTGCCCGCTTTTGCTATGGAAACCTACCTTACAAGTTGCATTTTTAAGATCCAAACTGCCAATCTTGTTAATAAAGTCCAAAGTAATTATGCTCTTAATTTCCAACCGTTGATTCTTTATAGATTTTGAGATATTTTTACAAAAGTCTACACCCTAAAAATATAATTTTCTTATTTTTGTGGGTCCCAATTGCAAGATCCGAGCCATTCATCAATTCTAGAAGGCTAAAGTCGGCTATGCATTCAAACTTTAGCGCATGATTCATTATGGATTGAGAGGAAACGAAAGCAAACTTTTGTCCGTTGGATCTAGCATATGTAAATCTTCATATTCCTTGTGTTTGCCAAACCTTAAGACAGCGGATTTTCCTCTCTAGTGTGTTTGATAAACGTGCCCTAAGTCAATGCCTCGAAGGAGCCAGCCATTGGAAAGAAAAGGAGGAGGGGAGTGGCAGGGGTGGAATGAATTAGGGGCTTCAACAATATTGGCTCTTCCTTTTAAAAAATATATTGGTCCCATAAGAATTCATCTTGCATTATTGTAATGTAAGGATTTTACATAGAAAAAGTAAATTTTAATTTAACTTTTCACAGCATTCAAATCTGAAGCGTTTATTGCAATTATTCTCTTTATTTATTACAAAAGGACACATAATATTCAAGAATTGTGAGATGGAGAGACCTTCTGAAAATAGTGAAAAGTAAGATTCTTCACATGGGCCTGAATAAAACAAGGCTATCAATCGTGTCATGTTAACGAATTCGGATTGCGGGTCAACGAATTCGGATTAGAATCACATCAACCCGTACACGACCCATTAAATAGACGAGTCAAAAAATCAAACACGAACATGACCCGTTTACTTAACGGGTTATACGACTCGATCCGTTAACTCGTTACATAATTTTGTCAATTTTGGACTATGTCAATTAATACACTCTTTTGCTAATGAAAGGAGAGTGAAGGAGTTAGAAAATGATCTTTTATATATGGGTTTTAGGGTTTCACTTCAACATTTTCAAACTTACTAAAATACCCTGATGCATTTTATAATTTATGTCATTTATCATTTGGCGGGTTGTCTTGGGTTGTTAATGGGTTACCGGTTTTATTCGTTAACGACTCGCTAATTTAACAGGTTAATGGGTTCGACCCATTAACGACATAAACCCGTTAAGAGGCTACTTGAACTCATTAATATCATGTGGGTTTGTGTCGTGTTAATGGGTCATATGACATTTTCACAATCTTATAACAAACTTCCATAATGTGTCACATTAGTATTTTAGGGCCTTCTCACTAGAATTTTTAATGGATTTCTAATGCGAAAATCTCTACAAAAAATTCCTTACTTTTTAATTGAGAGTTTGAAAATTCAAGATTTTAAGAATTCAAACGTTCGATAAGAATTCAAGTATTAATGGAACAAATTATCTAGGAATGAGAAAATCAACTACTAACTAGAAATCCAACATCCCAAACTCTCTAACATACACTATGCCTCATTTCCAAAAACTTGTATAAAGAAACAGGCTGCCAGATTTTAGAACTTCATAGTTTGTTGTTGTATATTAATACACAAAATAGTTTTAAACCATAAGTAATTTGAGAAGATTTGATTTTTGAAGAGATACCAGGCTCTCAACTTTTCTTTTTAATCAAATTGGGGCACAAAAGTCGACTAAAAGTGCAAATGCATGCCTCCTAGAGCATGAAATAGGGGGGCAATAGGGATTGGAGAAGATGTAAACTGAGCCAGGATACCCAACCATGGCATGGTTCAACACAGAAAAAATGTGCCCGACCCTTTGACAGCGTTGATTGGGCCAAGGAGCCCTAGGCTGGGCACGACAATGCACGGGCCATTTCCTTAGTCGTCTCGTGCTGGGTCAGGGTGCCTAGGCTGAGGCACAGCACAACACAATCCGAGGCATAACATAATACGACATGAGGCATGGCCTAGCACAGGCCATTACGACAATTATATATAAAAACCTTGATTTTTTATAAAAATAAAGTTTAAAATTTAAAATAGAAAGATGCTCTTATGAGAGATTTCTCTCACCTTAAATGAGAGATTGGACGGAGATTCTCACATCCATATCGAATGCTAAAAACTTAAATGCGAGGGCCCTGACCCCTATCTCTCATATAAGGTAAGAGATACCTCGCATGAGAGCATCTCCCTATAATTGTTAATTTTTGTATACTTATTTTAATAGTTTCAACCTTCTTTCAAGTTGAGATCCCTAAAAGTCTATAGCATCTATTTTAACTTATATAAAAGAATTTCTAAAAAGGAAAAGTGGCAGCATGTGGGCAGCACGGCCCAGCCCATTTGGGACACGACCTAAACGGTGCCGTGGGCCATGCTTGGGTTGAGCCCCAGCTAATTTAGGCACAATACAACACACGTCCTGAATATGTTTGCGCCTAGCCGAGACCATGAACACCCATAGTTTCTCATCAGGCAAAAATGTTAAAATGGGGTCAAAATTTAAAGTATTAAAACCCAAGGTTGAAACCTCAAGTAGTCTAGCCTCACCCGTGAGTACCCCGACTCTATCCATACGTAGAGATTTTATCCTTCACCATTCACACGCGCATTAATATCTTTTCTTGGAACCCTTTTTCCCATAAATCGTTGTGTTTCAACTCATGAGAATAAACACATGGCGCCTGGTTGGAAATTCACTTGAATAACGTGAATCACCAAAGGGAATCGAACAAGAATAGGGAGAAAAGCACAAGACATCAATGTGGGCTTATTTTGATCAAAGGCCTCACTTATTTGATAACCTCATCAAACCAAATCGGTGGTAGCCAACCATTTTTGTTCAATTCGATCGGTTCCCCTGGCCCACTGTCATGATCCATCTTTGACGTAGTTATCAACGCCCTGCTCGGAAAACGACTAATTGTACCCGAATCCGTCATTTCCCTGTTTCAAAACCGTACCATCCGCCTCCCACATTTATCCAATCTCTCTCTCAGTTTCTTTGTGACCCTAGCGAGGCCTCGGCCCTCAGGATGCAGATCCTCTTCTCCCTCACAACACCACGCCAAAATCTCCACTGCCACGTGCCACACCTCTATACGCACGCGCCTACCGTAAATCCTTAAATATCTCCACGCCTCCTAAAACGCTACTGCTCTTCGTTTCTCTCACTCCTCTTCAAAAACCCCGAAAACAGTGACAGAGAGATAGAGACGCGAATCGGCGATTCAGCCGAAAAACCCTGCGCCTATACGACGCGAATCGGTTTTTTACATACCAGATCGGCGATTCCTCTTCAAAATCTCTGTGGATTCCCACTTTCCATGATCGATAATGGCATCGGCCTGCGTCAATAACATCGGAATGTCGCCAGAGAGCTTCCTCGACTGCCCGTCCTGCCCGTCCTACGGCTGGCTCAGCCCTAGAATCTCCCTCAGCCGCGACGCCTCCGACGACGGATCCAAGATCGCCGGCCTGACCGCTCTGCCGGAAGATGCGGCGGAGAAACCGGATCTGGATGCCGCCGGTAAGGATCTAATCGACTTCGAGTTCCGGCTCGACGATCCGGTCACGATGCTCCCCGCCGACGAGCTCTTCTCCGACGGGAAGCTCGTGCCGCTTCAGCTCGCGGCGATACGGCCGGCTTCCGATCCGGCCTCGGCGGCTCCGTTCGGAGTGATCCGATCCGTCCGATCTCCGGGCGCTGTGGTGAAATCGCGATTGACGGCTGAGATCTCCGGAGCGGATCAGTACGTCTTTTCGCCGAAAGCGCCGAGGTGTTCGAGCAGGTGGAGAGAGCTCCTCGGGTTGAAGAAGATCCAAAACCCCAAGCCGGAGCTGCAGAAATCCGCTTCCGTCCCTACCAAAAACCCTAACCCTAAATCCCTGAAGCATTTCCTCCATCGCAGCACGAAATCCTCTCTGGATTCGTCCCTAAGCCTTCCTCTGCTCCGCGACTCCGATTCGGAGTCCGTTTCGATCTCTTCCCGACTTTCCCTCTCTTCGTCATCATCTTCGGGTCCGGATCATGAAGATCTCCCTCGCCTCTCTCTCGATTCCGAGAAGCCGAACCCGAACTTGAATATCCTTCCATCCACAAAGAATCCGCCAAGGTTGAGGATCAAGCCTCGGCCCGTATCAGATCCGACGGTTCGCGTTGGACGGAGCCCGATGCGTCGATCTGGGACTCCATCTGATCAGACGGTGAGGATCGGGCGGAGCCCGATGCGGAGGGCGCCAGAATCAACAGCAATCCCAGCCAGGGGAGTGTCGGTGGATAGTCCGCGAATGAATTCTTCTGGAAAGATAGTGTTCCAGAGCCTGGAGAGGAGCTCGAGCAGCCCGAGCAGTTTCAATGGCGGGTCGAGGAACGGAAAGATTCGGGGGATGGAGAGATCGTATTCCTCGAATGTGAGGATCACACCTGTGCTCAATGTTCCGGTCTGTTCGCTTCGCGGATCGTCAAAGGGCGGGTCGGTTTTCGGGTTCGGACAGCTGTTTTCGCCTCAGAAAAGAGAGGGCAGCACAAGAGGCCAGGGCCATCACAGGAGCAGGAACGATCGGATTTGATTGGGGAAAATCGATCCAACGGTGGTAAAAATTCATTAACTCCTTTTTTGAATTTACTTTCTAGGGTTCTCTTTGCTTTCATCTGTAGCTGTAGCTGTATATACGCGGCTCTTCTTCTTCAACTAATTTAGCCGTTTCTTTTTTGCCCATTGATGATGATGAGATGGGCTTATTTTGTTGTACGATTTCCTCTTCCTTATATATAAAAAAGGTGCTAATGTTTTTGAATTTAGATCCAACGGTCCCCCACGGGGGGTTTGTCCCGGGGTCGGTCCAACCCCCGGGACAAGTAGCAGGGCTCTAGTATCATACGATGCTTTCTGATTCTTCGGAATCAATCGATTGAAAGAGAGGGAGTGGTGTATGATTTTGATATTGGAAATGATGGGTTATGGGGGCTGTGGTAGTCTGTATAGCATGTGCGATTTTTAGTTGATCGATAGGTTGGTTTGCTAAAATGGGCACTAGGTCTGGGTGTAGGAGCTTAGGGGGGAGGGATTGCAAAGATGCCAGAGAATCCAGGGGATGTGACCGAAGAGGCACGCACATGACAGAGCAGGGTGCGAAGCCAGTCACGAGCCATTTACACAACGGTCTGCAGCCTCTCCCCATCTCGGGAGCCGGCGTAGTTTAGAATATCCAACTGTCATCTGCTAAATTTCACATGGCGGTCTTAATTTGCAGGGTCGTCAGTCTGGTACTGGCTGGCTGGGCTGGGCTTGCCTGGCCTATCTGCGCTGCCCGTGCCTTAGCATCTAGACTTGCATACGCGTTCCTCCCGCTAACGTGCGCCAGTGCTGGACTTTGCTGTCCAGCTCAACCGGCGCATGTTAGTCCTCGCAGCTCTCCCTCCCATCTCTTGTTCGTTTTTGTTCTGTTATATCTGGCTGGGGAATTGAGAAGTCTGTTCGGCCCCTGTTGTGTTTTAGGTGGCAGGATTCTCTGTTTCTAATATTTTTCTCTGATTATTTTGTCACAGGGTGAAATTATGCATATGACCCGACCTGTATGGCAGGCCAGCTCAGTCTTGGTCGATGGATGGGCCAACTTATTGGTTCTTCACTTCATTCACAGTGACACATCACTTTGTTCTCTCTCTAATTGGAGTGGACTGATTCACAGTTTGGACAGGCATAGTAATGATAATCCAATTTCGTGTAGGTTCAAATTGGCCCCAGGACCTAAATCGCGAGATTTGTGAATGAGTAGGATCGCAGAGGCTGGGTACCAAAACTGTCAATGTGGTGGGTGGGCCTGGTGTACTGGGTGGGCCTGGTGTACTGGCGATAGTACATGATCAACAAATTTAAAGGAGAAAAAAGACACACGTTACAATTTGTTTTTAATTTAGTCACTAAGTTTTTTAGTAAATTTTCAATTAAGGACATTCCTTCCATTTAAATGTATTTTTTGACGACTTTATTCCTCAAAATTTTAAATATCCAAAGCATCCTTCATTTAAAGCCACGATATAGTTCTGACAGCGTGAGTTTGTTTGGTTGTCCTTATCGCTGTGATGAGCGAAGGAGATGAGGACGATATAGAGGAAATAAATTAGAGTTTTACTCCAATAAGAGTAATTTGGGTATTTTTAAAAAAGTTGTCAGTTAAATAAATTTAAATGGCGGATGTTGTTGATTTGAAACTTTCTAAAATCCTTATGGATTAATATGAAAAGTCTTAAAACTCGTGATTTTTTTTTTAAATTAGGTTAAAATTTGAGGGCTGATTAGAGAATCTTCCATTATCATTTAAACCTGTTTTTATGGAAGCGGGTTTTGGTGTATGTATTGTTTTTCAATGTTGAGAGAGAGAGAGAGAGAACATGCTTATGTGACTGTCGAGGTCTGAAAAGATTCCTTCTTTAGAGTCTTCAATATTATGATAACGTAAAGCCATGTATAATAGTGCTGGTCCGAGTATTTCTTGCTCCCCTGTCTATAGAAAGAGCCGAAGTGACTTCGGATAGATTAGAGCAGATGAGTTTATTTTATACAATATCTTTTTGATCTTTACCGTTACATGGCGCGTATAATTATAATTTAAGAGATCGATGTAGATGCTTTTGGAGCTCGATCACTTTCGTGGTTGTAGTAGTCTTGTTTGCATCCGACGCTCCCGTCTTGTTATATATTAAATGTTTTTGTTCATCTGTCTGTACCTTTCAGCAAGTTGCTTATCTGAAGCTCTTTTCTCTGTGGGGTAGCTGTATCCTGTATACGCAGAATCTCTTTGCGTCATCCATTTAATACCATCTAGTATAGTAATTTTCCCTTTGGCATTGGCCCACAAGGACCATCTCAACCCACACTACTCCTTTTTCTTCTTTTCCTTCAGCTGGAGGGAAAGTGGAACATTGAGCTGTCCCCCTGCTGCAAGGGAAGTGTAGGTCACCACATGAGTGGGCCCCACCTGATATTTTATGGCATTTTTGATTTGTCCAAATCTAGCAACTTAATAGATACTTATATTTTCTTGGTGTTAGATTAACAGGCTGTCCTTTTAAATCATTGTTAAGGTGTTTTTAGGAGAACATTGTCCCTTCTAGTTGGGTCCCCTAGGATGTATGATGATCATGTAAGTTCATTGAATAGAAAGATTTAAACGAAACTTAATGTGGGCCTGGTGCACAAGATAGACCCACCTGATGGTCCATCTAAGTTTTCCACATACCCCACCCCTTGAATTTCACACTCCCTCTGGGTATTACACCCAACCGACTGGATAGGACTATTGGATCAAATGAACCCCATATGAATGGTGCAGTATACCGTTAAACTTGTGGGGCTCATATGGAGATAATAGGGTTTTTATTGATTGGACTGATTTTTTTTTTATAGAGATGAAGGCCAAGGAGATCTTTCGACCACCCCATGTCCTAATCCTATGTGGGATCCGTTGTTGGCCCCACATTGAGGTGCGCCTAATGATCCCGCTTAATGGATCTATATATATATATATATATGAGGAATATTCATGTGCATCTATCTCTCACCATAGGGTGATGGGCAGTTTTCCTTTTTGTACATGAAGACAAGAAAGTGTACTCCCCCCTATGTACTTGAAAATTCATTTTTATACTTGAAAATCCCCATTTTTGAAAGTGTCCCTCACCCTATGGTGAGGAATAGATGCACATGAATGTTCCCATATATATATATATATATATATATATATATATATATGTGTCCACCAGTGTTCTTGTCGTTATGTTTTGTGTGAACTTTGTCCTTCCTAATGGCGTGATCCACATGCCCTGTGCTTCACTATTGATCTACTGTAGTAAATTGCAGCAGTGTTTGCGAGATACAGCAGAGAGGGTGGATCCGGCCATGTACCCCCAACTGGGCAGAATTCATTTCGTACTTGTGTTTGTCTTTCCAGATATGGCCGGCCTCGATATTTGTGTTGGACGCATATCTGTTCAGGTTTCACATCTGTGTGGTCCGTGATGCTACCACGGATTCCATTTGCTGGAAAATATTGCTCGTTTGATCCATCCTTTGTAATTTTACCTGCTCTGACATCAACTTAAATCATCTGGAGGCCTATCTCACTGTCAGATCATGAACCATCAACCCTTTCTGTTTGTTTGAAATTGTTTGGGTTGCTTCTGTTGGCTTGGGTATTATTTTTCATCCAACTGGCCATCCCACTGTCCACAATGTAACTTATAAGAACACAGGTGTGGATTGATGAAGGAGGTGATTGATATTTGGTGAATTTCCAACGCTAGCTGAGAGCCTTATGTTGAGCATCTTTTTAATGGAGAGAGCCTGTTCAAATGCAAAATGTGCGCATGGCCTGTCAACCGATGAGATTTATAGAATTGACATTTTTTTATTAAGAGAGGAGCTGTGGCGTGTTGGTCAGGTCCAGAGGCCCCTATCAAGAGAGACTTATTAGTCACGTATTTTTGGTCTTCGAAATTGATATGATCTGGATTGATTGGACCTAAATGGTCGCCCAGATCATTAAATCGTTGGCTCCTTTCGGTGATATGATTGTGCAATGTCTGTGGATCACGACAATGTTTTGCACCGCCTCGCGTTGAGTTCAGACTACGGTGCTGGGGTTGAAATTTGAACGGTCTGGACTTACATGTGAGGCTGGTTTGATTCGTATTCTATTACCTCTGTTTGCCAAATCTTTTCCAAATAAAACAAATCTGAGTGGAATAGATATGCAGGAAATAGATGTTCTAAAAGTAAACGCTTTGGTATCCAAAGTGGATCAATGGCTTGGATCGTGATTTAAGGGCCCACAGAAGTCTATTAATATAGATCTAAATCCAACACAGACCTTTAATTCCAAAAATCCCAGGGTAGATGAAATTTTTGCATTTTTTGATCTGTCATGTTTGAAGCTCTGAAGATATCCACGATTCAGATCCTGTATCGGTGGCGCACAAAACTCCAACGCATGAATACATCAATATGGGTATCATATTTTCAAAGACTCCTTGACGTCCAGAAGGAACTAATGGATGAAACTTGAGCTGCTAGCCAATTTTACCCTTCTATAGAGGATCAATAGTTTGAATTTTGATTTTAAGGCCCGCAAAATTTAATAACTCAGATCTAGTAGGTCACGTTTTTTTAACAACTATCTTAAGATCCGTTTGGTAATTTACTTCTAAAATAAAGTGGAGTGAAGTGAAATAAAAAGAATGAATAAAATATAAGTAAGTTATGATGGTATTTTGTTTTTAGTTGTTTGGGATGGAATATTTTTGACTTTTTGTATGGGGAAATGAAGTTTTTTTGTCTTTTAGTGAGTAAATGTAGTTGCCTTTTGACTTTCTTTGGAAAAGATGGAGGGAATTTTTTGGAAAAGTGCTTTTGATGGAATGTTTAATTTGACTTTCACTTCACTTGACTATATTAGTAAAATTACCAAACGGGCCCTGAAGGATCAATGCCAAAAATTGACAAGTTGGTCTTTGATTGACACGACCCCATAATTAAAAGAAAAGTAAAAAACGAATTGGGTTGAATCAAAGGTTAAAACCCAGTCCATTTTAAACGCCTTGCGATCAAAGGTCTGCTGGCTTTTATGAATATCTCAAGATCCATAATGGTCTCCTATTTTGTCCTCACTGTACAATATCAAAGGTCCTCAAACTTAGTCAAAAAGACGTATGTTGAAGTTCCCTTTCAAAAAGAGAGTTGGGCTTCTACGGCTCGCCATGGAGCTAACCATAGATCACTTGATCAGTCAAGTGATTCAGCTTGCTCTCAAGGTCCCATTCCAGAACTGAAGTCCAGGTTTTATGGATAGTCGTAAGCTCCCAGAAGTGGGTTTCTAAAGCCTATTCAGCTCCGAGTTTTTTGGTATTCCTTCCCCTCATCAAACCCACTCATGTAGCCTATAATTAGGTCCAGCCCTCTCCATTTTGAAAAGATGAAAAAATCAGATGTCTTTATGTGTATATTATTTAGTCATGTTTAATATAAACAATTAATCCTGGTGTAAAGAAGACATGTGTGATAGTTGACCAATTTTTTGGTGATTGTGATTAATCTTGAAATATTTTCCATGGTGAAGTGCCAATGTTTTGGATGAAATGCTTTTGAGGCATGATTCATTTGGTAATGGAATATTGTAACCTTTACATTGATCAGAAAAGTCACGACATCTTAGCTATGGGCAAGTCATTGAGCATTTTCAGCAGAAAACGAAAATTGATTTTCAATGGAAAATGATTTTTTCTATGTTGTTTTGGTGTTATCACGGTTTCCTTTTTTATTTTTTTTAAGTGCAAGCAATTGTGTCACCCAAGGTTGCTTTTTTTTTTTTTTTTTTTGGAATGTGAAGGCAGTTGTGTCACACAAGACTATCGCTAGAAGAAAAAACACAATGACATCTTATAATTATTTAATTATTCTATCAACCTACTAACAACATCTGTTTATGCAAATTCTTGTTTAACTCACATTCCAACATGTCACTGCCCACTTTAGTCACACCAATGGATGAACTTTCTTCCAAGATGGTTACAACAAAATAATATGCAGTCTTGCTTAAGGCAGTAGTGATATCTTATAATGGTTAAAAAAACAGAATGAATTAAGAGCACTGTTCACAAAGAAAGAACTGAAATAAGTATTATAGGTAACAACATCAGATGTTATGGTTGCATGCTCAGTAATTTAAATGAACATCTAACAATACAACCATAATGAGTTCGTCAACACAAACATCAAATGAAAATGGAATCATGTGTCTTCAAGAACATCCATGTCAGAATCATAACAAAGGGAGTAGTTATGGTTTTTGGATTTTCTTATTTATCAAACAAATTCTTTGAAAATGGAATTGTGATAAAATCATGCATTTGCTAGGATTTCGGCAATTTGTATAAGTTTTCGTAAGGAAATGATCTCCTTTAAGCCCACCCAACTCCTTTATCTTTCTTATTTTAAAGATCTTTTCTTTCTTAATTATTAGCCATGGCATCAAAGATTAAAGCTAAATTATACTCTACAAATTTAAGGAATTGGCCTTTCATACACAACACTTGATTGGAGAACATGATTGGCATGCTAGATTTTTACCAGAACTACAAGCCAGTGAACAATTTGGAAATACTGATGTGGGCCCATTGGTTCTGAATGCATTTGACTTAATTATTTTCTCCCGAGTTTTGAATTTCTCAATTGATTGCAAAGCAATATCAATTTTTTGGTTTTGTAGTATTTAAATGAATCAATTAGTATGTAGTAGTTGCAATCAACTTACGTTAAATCAGATGGATGCCACTAAAGTTTCCATTCTCAGTCTCTAAAATTAATACAACTGAAAAAAAATTATTTTTTACTTTGTCCATGTGATAATTTTTTAAACTTTATTTATCTTTTTTTAAAATAATTTTATTTTGCAAACAAATAATAACCAGCAACCGACCTTACGCCGGGAAATAAATTGCTGCTTTTCTCGAAGTAGAAATCAAAATATGATATATGGGAGTTTTTCTTCAGCCGACTGCCAGCCTAATGCAACTCGCTTTGGTCCAAGTGTAGGACTTAAACGTGCCCAAGAACAACACATGGGGCTAGAAAAACATATACTATACAATCGTGCTGCAGACCCCGGATTTGTGCCCGGGGTCTGGCACGACTCCCACTGGGAGCCGTTGGATCCCAGGCTCCCATGGGATCCAACGGCTCCCATGGGAGTTGTGGCAAACCCCGGGCACAAAAACCCGGGGTTCTGTAGACTTTTTCTATACTATAAGGTTATGAAATTTAATTTACTTTTCATGAGCTGAAAACCACTGAATGTGTAGTTGATACTTCAACATTAGTATGTCTGGATATCTTACTACCAGAACAGGCATATAGCGTGTCTTGAGTTTCTCATAGGACTGTAAAGTCAATACATTGCTTATGTGCTCCTTCAAATGACGTGCACTACAAACTACTAATGACTATTAATCACATCTTTCATTTACAGATACAACTAATTTCTGGTTGATTTCTAATCATTCCCCCAATTTCCTTATAATATACTTAATGTTGTGATTTGCCCGTGCGAAGCACGGGTTCTTTTTGCTAGTTTCTCTTGATGCATCTTGAAACAGAGATTTAGAGGTATTAGACTGTTTGAATGGGTCAGTTGACATGTCTATTTGAACCAGACATCAGACTTAAAACGTCTATTTTGTATGGCCCAAAAATGATGCTTTTTTGCACAAATAAAAATGTCTTGAGTGGCCAGACCACACTACTATAGTGGATTTTCTTATAGTCCGTTTATTTCTTTTGAAAAAAAAAATTTCGGGGCTCCAAACAGTAATCTGAACCGTTGAAATCTTCAAAACAGTAAGAATGACTATGGGATCAAATTTGATCCATTGATTCTTCATAAATTACAAGATATTTGTGAAAATTTATTAACCATTAGATCTACATTTATGTGATGTTTTTGATCCGTTATCAAGATCCGACCGTTATCCTCTTTGGAAGCCCAAAAATTGCTTTAGGGTCAAGTTTCAGCCTTTGAGTCCTTTAGGGAGGGATGTTTGAGCTGACATACTCTTACAAACTGTCCAAGGAACACATCAAGTGTAAATAAAGTCTGAGTAGGAAGATGTGAGGTGATGTGATTTCAAATACCATTGGATGCACCAAGGTTTTGTGACAAGGGCATCCATGACCTCATTATCCCCTTGAATCGAATGGTGATGTCTCGTATGTAGAGAGTAATCATTTACTTAGGTTGGATTTTAATTCTTCCTTGATTATTGCATAATTGGGACTTGGGGTGTATACTTCGGTATTTACTTCCATATGCACAAGCAGGTTCCTTAGGTTGTAGTCATGTTGTTGGGATCACATCAAGAACTTAGATGAACTTACGATCCCCTTTGTACTTTGTCATTGTTTTAGTTGTTTTACATACTTTGTACCATTGTCTAAGATAGATTAAAGTGTTGAGGCTATGTGGCTTTGATTGTAAAGGCTTTGGGAAGACTACTAGTGTTGTTTTGGATTTGTTGAGACTTTGATGGAACAATTGGTTGATACAAAATAGCTCTTCTTTCGTTGACGAATCTTGCTCACGCAAGATATGCCTAGCCCCACATTGATTGCACTCATGGATTTTTTTAGTTAGGCACTACTTAGCTTTTAATGTATAACATAGCCGGAGCACCTTTGTGATAAGATCATTGTATTGCAACTGCATATTGATTTTGTGATGAATGTATAACATTCGGTAACCGGAAAAGAGGAAGTCTTGATGTTTGTCACCTCGGGTACCGCATTGACCGGGCTATTCTTCCATGTGTATTCCATATAACAACTAATTTCGAGAACGAGAGGGCAACGACATTATCTTGAGGTGATTAGCCTATGCGGACCCCTATTTGTTAGGATGTTATTGTTGCTACTTAGATTGTTGTCTTATCTGTTTCCTTGTCTAACGAGATTCATCCATTTATGCAAAATTAGTATATCAATTATTGAAATTCCACATGATCACATTGTCTCTACTTCCATTTGATATTGCATATTTGTTGTTATTTATATATGTATATTCACTTACTGACCATTCATAGTATGATGATATTACTCTTGGTGCATAAGTATTGAGCCCATCAATCCCAAAGGGTTGACTGAGGCATTTCAGGAGGATTAGACGTCCATGAGTGGCATGCAGACGACATAGTTTGAGTGTTGTTCTTATCCCACAACCAAGTGTCTTCACATACATGGATATCTTTTATATATATATATATATATATATATTTTGATTGGCCTAGGTTTTTTTATAGAGGCCTTGTAATTAAACTACTGATGTTATATTTTGTCTAAACTGGAATTATAGTAATTGAAAGTCATGCTTGCACTTAAATGTTTAATATTGTTATCATCTGTTTATTAAAGAAGCTTTCATTATATTGTCGGTGAACTGAGGAAAATATTTATGCCTTGGACTTCGATCTTTAGGGATAATGATTGGGAGCAACATGTACTTTAATTATATTAAAAAAATTTAATGGTCTCAATCTCATGCAAAATCCAATGCTTATGAAATGAGGGTGCGACATCTCCTCTTTGCCTCCCTTCTCTATCAGCTCTCTCCTTTTCCCCTCTCTCATATAATTTTTTTAATGACTCTCTTCTTAATTCTCTCCTTTCTCTCATTGCCCCCTCCCCCCTCTCTCTCTCTCTTCTTCCTCCCTCCTTTATTCCTATTCACTTCCCCATCTATCTTCTTGTCTCTTGTCTCCCTGTAGAAATTGGTGCAAATTTTTAGGACAAACGTCAGGTCTCGATGAAGGAGGATTGGAAAAATGGGGCCGGGCCGGGCTTTGGGCACTGTACCAATTAGTCCAAGCCCAGCCCATATATATATTAATGAGTCCAAAATTAAATCGGGCCCATCCCAAGTACTAAAACCTATGGCCTAGGCCCGGTCCAAGACGGCTGGGCCCGGGTCAGGCTCGGACAAGCCCAATCAATAAGCACCCCTACAAACGACGTTTTGTCTAAACATTAATTGATATTAAGACAGTTAATATTTGACCACTTGTACAATCCTTTCTTGAAAGGACCGATTGTTGGAGCATTAAGAAACAATTAGAGTAAATCTCTCTCCATTATCATATCCAAATCTTCCACTTCTCTTTCTTTCCTTAACAAATTATACAACCCCTGGGAGCGTACTCATGGGCTAGGCCAGCCCGCCAGTTTCTTAAAATCCAAGCAGAAGAGCTTGAAAAATAAATGGATATTTGACATCTTCCTTCCAAAGTTAGGTCAAACTAAATTAATCTACTTAGGCAAAGATCTCACGAGTGTCAAAAGCTTTGAATCCATTTTTAGGATTTGAGTAGATTAAAATGTAAAGCTATTATTAATATGAACCCTAAGATCTTGAACATCATGATAACCACGTGTAGGATTTAATCTTAAATAAATAGAAGAGTACCTCCAGCCATCCTGATGCAGAGAGGTTTCCGATCCTGCTGTCTGGTGCTGATTGATATTGAGATCCATCGAAGAAGAGACTGGGTAGATGATTCCGGTATCTCTCTCCTTGCCTATAAACCCTTAATGTGTTGAGTTTTGTGTGTAGCCTTTGTGATGGACAAAAGGCTTTATTTATAGGTGGAGAGATGACCGAATTTCCAATTTAGGGTTTCCTTAAACTTAATCTCAACCGTCCATCAAGGTAGAGATAAATATGGAATATATCTCATTGAGAAACCTATTTTGAATAGCATATATCCTATGAAAACAGAATTCCTATAATGACCACAATTCGGGAAAGGTAAGGACTTGTGGTCCAAGTAATAGACCTAAAAGTAATTTCCTTACAGTCTCCCACTTGGTCAATAGGAAGAACCATTAATGTTTTCATTCTTAGGAATCATAAGGCGCGCATTATATGCTAAACACTGCTTTAGTCGGTTATCATAATTGTCTTGGCTAATTCGGTTGTCTATGTGAGTCATGGCATGCACATATTATTTTGCAACATGCTTATTTCCATGTACTACGTCATCTACAACCTTCACAACTAGACCATAATGGGAGATATACGTAATGGTCTCATAATGTCTGTGTTTAAAGACTGTATCTGTTTATTATTCATCCAAACATAAATATGTACACAATGGAAAAACAGAAATAGCAGATGTAGATTTGCATTAAGAGCTCAATAAATGTCAAATACAAGTACAGAAATAAAAGGCAGAAAATGATAATTAAGAACTATCTTCAAGACCCATGCTTTGAGCATGTCCTTGAAAGGTCTTTGGAAGTAGTCCTTTCGTGAATATGTCTGCGACCATAAAATCTGTACGTATGGACTTAATGACAAATTTCTGTAATCTAACATCTTGCTTCAGTGATAGATATTTAAGGTCCATGTGTTTGGCTCCCTTAGATATCCTGTCATGCTTGGAGAAGAAGGTTGCAGCGTCATTGTCACAGTAAAGAGTTAATGGCTTAGAGATGAAACTCAAAGCTCCAAACTGAGAGATAAAATTACGCAACCATGTTCCCTGAATTGCAGCCTCATAACATGCCACATATTCAGCCATCATGGTGGATGTATAAAGCAACTCGGATTTCTGGCTTTTCCATGATATCGCACCTCCACATAAGAGATACACATAGCCAAGAGTGCAAAGTCTCGTGTCAGGACATCCAGCAAAATCTGAATCCGAATAACCAGTCACCTGTAGGTGACTTGATTTTCTGTAGGTAAGCATATAATTCATTGTTCCTTTGAGGTATCTTAGTACTTTCTTTGCAGCTTTCCAATGAGCGATTCCTGGGTTACTTTGAAATCTACCCAGCATGCCAACAGCATGACTAATGTCAGGTCTAGTACAGACCTGTGCATACATCAAACTCCCTACAAGAGAAGCATAAGGATATTTTTCCATTTCTTTACGTTTCAAGTCGTTCTGTGGACACTGCGTAAGATCAAGCTTATCTCCTTTATGCAGTGGAACAGGACTAGAGGAACAGGTCATCATGCCAAATTTCTCTATAACTTTGTCAATATATGCTGTCTGAGACAATCCCAAGATACCAAGTGACCTGTCACGGAATATTTCTATTCCTATCACATAGGAAGCCTCACCCATATCTTTCATATCAAAGTTCTTAAAGAGATAATCCTTTGTTTTATGTAAGAGACCAAGGTCGCTACTAGCCAGTAATATGTCATCAACATACAGAACCAAAAATATGAACTTACTCCCACTGATCTTGAGGTATATGCAAAGGTCAACTATGTTTTCTTTGAAATCGAAATCAGTAATGATTTCATGAAATTTTAGGTACCATTGCCTCGAAGCTTGTTTCAGTCCATATATTGATTTCTTAAGTTTGCAGACCATGTCTTCCTGATCTTCAATTATGAAGCCTTCAGGTTGACACATGTAGACTTCTTCTTCTAAGTCTCCATTAAGAAAGGCAGTTTTCACATCCATTTGATGTAACTCGAGGTCATAGTGAGCTACTAATGCCATGACAATTCTAAGAGAATCCTTCCTGTACACAGGGGAAAAAGTCTCAGTATAATCGATGCCTTCTTTCTGATTAAAACCTTTGGCAACAAGTTTGGCTTTATGTCGTTCAATATTGCCCTTGCAGTCGCGTTTGGTCTTGAAGACCCATTTACAACCAACTGGTTTGTGCCCTGGAGGCAATTGAACAACTTCCCATACTTGATTTTCATCCATAGATTTCAATTCATCCTTCATGGCATCAATCCATTTACTAGAATTAACATCCTTAATGGTTTGTTTATAAGAAACCGGGTCTTTAATTGTCCCTTATTCAGATTCTATTTGGTAAAGTATGTAATCATTGGAAATAGCTGATCTCTTTTGTCTTTGAGACCTTCTTAATGCTGGTTCCTCTGGTGCTTCATCCATATGTTCATTGGCGACAATCTCATTATGGAGTTGTTGATCATTTATTGGATTTGCTGCATTGTTAAATGGTTCAACAACAACAGGATTTCCAACATCTTTCGGAATAGAGGGTAAAGGGATAGGTACCCTGATTTCCTGAATGATCACATCTTGAGATTTATTACTCCCACTGATTTCTCCATTCTCAAAGAATCTGGCATTGCCGGTTTCAACAATTCTCGTACTATGGTTAGGGCAGTAAAACCTAAATCCTTTGGACTTTTCTGGGTAACCTATAAAGTAACCACTGATTGTTTTAAGGTCCAATTTCTTTTCATGTGGATTGTAGACTCTAGCCTCAGCTGGGCAACCCCAAATTTGGAGATGTCTTAAACTAGATTTCCATCCTTTCCACAATTCAAATGGTGTTTTTGGAACTGCCTTACTAGGAACCCTGTTCAAGATATAAACAGCTGTGCGTAGAGCATCCATCCATAAGGATATAGGTAAGTTAGCATGACTCATCATGGATCTAACCATTTCCATATATGTACGATTTCGCCTTTCAGCTACACCATTCTGCCATGGAGAACCAGGCGTTGTGTATTGGGCAACAATTCCAAGCTTTTGGAGAAGTTTTGCAAAAGGTCCAGGATGTTGTCCTGTTTCGTCATACCTTCCATAAAACTCACCACCTCTATCAGACCTTATGATTTTCACTTTTTTGTCTAGTTGTCTTTCGACTTCAGTAATGAACACTTGTACAGCATTCACAGACTGAGATTTGTCATGCAACAAGTATAAATAACAGTAACGTGAGTAATCATCAATAAAGGTAATGAAGTACTTTTCTCCCCCAAAGGTTGGAACATCAAAGGGTCCGCAAATGTCTGTATGAATTATTTCAAGAAGTTGAGTACTTCTTGTGGCTCCTTTCTTTGTGTGTTGTGTTGTTTTGCCTTTAATACAATCCACACACACTTTAATATTAGTAAAATCTAGATCCGGAAGGACACCATCTTTTACTAATCGTTTGATTCTTTCACTGGATATGTGAGTATGTGACCCAGTCTTTTATGCCACAAGAAATAAGAGTCATTTTTAGATGACTTTCGTTTTGTTTCCTTAGAATGTAGGGTAAGATGAGTTTCAGCAAATTGACTATAAAGATGAAATTTATATAGCCCATCAATCAAAATTCCAGAACCAATGCGACTAGAATTTTTAAATAAACTGAAATTACCATTTCCTACTTCAAACGAGTTCCAACTTTATCAAGTGCGCTTACATAAACCAAATTACGGGAAATAGACGGAACATAAAGAGTTTGACATAAGTCTAATTGATAACCGCTATCTAAAACAAGACGAAAAGTTCCAATAGCATCAACCGGAGCTTTGTCTTTGTTGCCCATAAAAAGGAAGTTCTCACTTGGGTTTATGGTTTGGATCGTAAGGAATCCCTGCATTGTATTGGAAACATGAACATTAGCACCAGTGTCAATCCACCAAGTATTAGAAGAAGCATGAGTAAGATTTGATTCGAAATAACTTATGAAACCCATAGGGTTACCTTTCTTTTCGAACCATTCTTTACGTTTAATGCAGTCTGCCTGAAAATGTCCAGGTTTCTTGCAAAATTTGCATACGTTTTCCTTCTTTTTCTTCTTGGAGTGCTGACCAGCCTCATTAGATCTGGGTGGTGAATTTGGAAAGGCCCGTACTGAGGAGGTAAACTGTTTAGGATAAATTGGACGAGAAAAGCGTCATCTACTGATAGTCCCAAATTCTTTAGGTTAGCTGCAAGGTTGGTCATCTCAATGACATGCTCATGCATTGAGCGAGTGCCATCAAACTTCATGGTTGTAAGATCTGCCATTAGTTTCCCAGCAAGGGATTTGTTTGCAGTCTTAAACCTATCTTGAATGGCCTTCATATAGTCCTTAGCATTCTCAGGTTTAGGAAGGGATGTTTTGATGTTGGTGGCAATAGTCATTCGCAAAAACATAGTGCTTAGTCTGTCAGACTTCTCCCAAGCATTAAAGAGGTTCTTTTCTTCAGCGGTACTTGTTTCAGTGAGTGGAGCTGGCTTATCTTTAAGAAGAGCCATATCCAGTTCAAGTACCCCCAATGTGAACTCAACTTGCTCTTTCCATTCTGAGAAGTTGGTTCCATTGAGCTTAGTGACAGATGTAGCATGCGAATTCAGAGTAGTGGGTGCAATAACTGTAATAGAGAGACAACAATAAGGCTATAATTAAAATAAGACAACACATGCATAATATATGAATATATACGACATAGAATATATGTAGGTGCTCCTGTGGGTAGTCACCATAATTTCTACACATTATATCATTTAAGGTCGTCATATTCAAAGTGGTGTTAATGAGTGATGTTACTTTTAATTATGAACAAACACTCCTTAATTATTGTTTGAACGTATGAATATAATCTGCTTGTGGGCGACTAAATGCTGCATGCGCTTGAACAATATGTAATGTAAACATCATGAAGGTACTATTATGGCCAAAATTCAGTGTTTCATTGGTAGGGTCATGGAGTGAGACCTAACCCTAAACATACAACTTTCACGATCAAAATTAGCTTAATATGAATATAAATATTAGATATTGCATGCATTCATGATAGATCATTCGTTATATGAAAGATACTGATAAAGAAGGCCGAACCCCGGAGGGCTGTCTGACGGCTCTTTGGGGCTGAAAGCAGGTAGGATTCGCTGCTGGCCGAAAGCAGGTAGGCCGAACCCCGGTTATTAAAGGCGGGGTTCGGGGCGGCAGCCCCGAAATTTTTTTTTTTTTTTTTTTAGAAAGATGTGGATAAAAAACAGGTAGGATTCGCCGCTGGCCGATCGATCGGACTGTCACTTAACTGAGACAGTTTCCTGGCCGATCGATCGGGCTTCAGGTCCGATCGATCGGACTGACTTTCACGCAGGAGTTTTATGCAGCAATATTAATAATAATAATAATAAAATTATATTAAAACTTTAAATAAATCATGATCAAACAGTCGTGGTAAAATTAAAATTGCGGAATAACATAAATCTGAACCATTCATGCAGGCCATAATAGTTGGATCAATAAATTGCTTAAAACAAGGTCAGAAACGGATCTATATTTGCCGATTATGGCGATGCAAAGTTATCCTAATTAATGGACGATCATGTGTTCTAAAACCTGGGCTCTGATGCCACATGTAAAGCTATTATTAATATGAACCCTAAGATCTTGAACATCATGATAACCACGTGTAGGATTTAATCTTAAATAAATAGAAGAGTACCTCCAGCCATCCTGATGCAGAGAGGTTTCCGATCCTGCTGTCTGGTGCTGATTGATATTGAGATCCGTCGAATAAGAGACTGGGTGGATGATTCCGGTATCTCTCTCCTTGCCTATAAACCCTTAATGTGTTGAGTTTTGTGTGTAGCCTTTGTGATGGACAAAAGGCTTTATTTATAGGTGGAGAGATGACCGAATTTCCAATTTAGGGTTTCCTTAAACTTAATCTCAACCGTCCATCAAGGTAGAGATAAATATGGAATATATCTCATTGAGAAACCTATTTTGAATAGCATATATCCTATGAAAACAGAATTCCTATAATGACCACAATTCGGGAAAGGTAAGGACTTGTGGTCCAAGTAATAGACCTAAAAGTAATTTCCTTACATAAAACACATGAATGACAAGAGTTTTCTTCCATTTATTTTAATTTTTTCTCTTATCCTGCTGTGGTATACACTCAATAGTTAGTAATGAGAGAAGCAAGTTTGGGTTTAGGTAGCAAAGAGATTTCAATGACCCCTTAATAGTTTGAGGATGGAGCTAGAAGAATTTCTGATACAATCAGGGGTTTGACTTGGGAAGGCACAAACTGAACCCAACCAACCCAACCCATCCAAAGCCTAATCTAGGGTTTGCCATTCTTGGGTTTGGGTCAGTCTCAGGCTGAACATAATACCCGATTCAAATTCGGTCCTTGGGCAAATGGTTACTATCATCTGATGGGAATGTTCCATGAATCACACCAAGATGTTCATATCATCCATTCTCCTACATTCTAGAAGGGATTCACAAAATGTTTCAACAATTTATGGCAGTGGGCCATATATTTTGGACCCAAATAATTCTTTTGCGTCCCAATTGGGTCTACCCAATTGAACCCAAAGTCAGACCCAAAACTGATGAGATACAAGTTTTTAAAGTGGGTCATGGGCTGGTTGGATCCGAACTAAACCCAATCGGCCTGGTTGGCCCGATTGGCCACACCAGTTTCTAATAATCCACATCAAAAAGCATAATTAGTGGAATATGATTACCCGATTCGCCGCACCAGATGCTTATGATTGAAAAGGAACATCAATCAAAGTCCATGTTTCACACTTCAAATCAACCAATTTGTTTAAAGGCTACTTTAGCCTCTCACCAAATGGAAAAAAATTGCACAGTTGTTTACCAACTCTAATTCTGCATGTCTCTGATCCAAGCATTAGGAGTCTTCCAATGTATTTGAATTTTGGGGAACCCTCAATCCACAGTGGTACCCATCAGATCAATGGCATGGATCCCAAAATCATGGGACTTCTATAGATGGAATTAGCCCCCTATCATCAATAAGCAAACAATAGGTTTGCTGTGGCACAAGTCAGCATATCTTGTCTTTGTTTATAGTTAATAGAAACTGGTGGAATGATTGGTTTAGAGAATCCTGAGCAGGATCATTAGAGTTCAATAGGTAGAGAAATGATTATAAAGAGGTCTGACCATGATGGAAAGCAATATAAAATCCAGCTTGTGATTAAATAGGAGATTAGAAAAGCTCAGATCCTATAGTTTTAAAACCAACCCTGATTTGTTGAGTCGCCCTTAATTCAGTGACTTGTAAGTCAATGAGTTGACTGAGTTGATCGAGTCTAACCTGGTCATTTTCTAGACTTAATCGTATTACTCGTAGGGATGTAAATGAGTCCCGATTCGCCCATTACCTGGAGGTTTGGACCCGTTATAAACTGAGATTGGGTCATTATTTAGGTTCCGATAAATAAACAGGTTTAGATTCGGTTCCACCTTGGTTTAGATCTGTGGATCCGGGACACGACATACTACCTAATTTTTTTTTTTTTTTTAGAATCCCTCTTTAAAGCTAGGTTTTTCTCTATATCATTCTCTACCTAGAACAGAACCAGGAACCGGTTCCATAGACTTGTCCCATATATGGAACTGGTCCCATCTTCTCATTAACAGTTTCGGTTCTAAGCCCACCATGGACCTGGATCAGAATCGACCCGCTTACATCTCTAATTACTCGGTTTGGTGACCTTCCATGTTGAGTTGAGCTTCTAAAGGCCGAAGACATATGGTCCGGTCAGCTTGGTTCATACATTAACAGTTGCCCTTTGGTCTTATTGAACTGGGCCATGTCTTCTGACTAAAATGTCGTTATCTGGGCTTGTCCAGTCCATAGGTTGTCCAGGACCAGTCCTTATAGATATGGGTCCTACCATTTAAGCCCGGATTGAGACTGTACTTGAAAGTGACACCCGGCTCAGCTTGTTTGCAAAAAATCATGAGCCTTGATGTTAAATATGTCAGAATGCGCGGGGCCTTGTAGTATAGCCATTTGGGCAAGAAAAGACCCATGCCCAGTCCATTTAGGCTCTTGGACCACAAAGTACACCTCCTAACACCTACTAGCCCAGATAACACCACATATGAGCCATATGCCCATGCCACTGTTCATTGATAAAGATCAATGATCTAATTACAGGTCAACCCTGGATGGACCCTATAAACTCAATTTGACCAATTAATTGGTGGCATGCAAATTGCAAAAACTGTTCTAGTTTGACAAAAGAGATTAACAAAAACATATAATCGCATTGTTAGGGCCTCCAGATCATTAAGATTTTGGAGCATAATCAGCCACATTGGGCCCATTCGAACAATGATCTGGATGACCCAGTTGTGGGCTCCCCTTGTACAAAGGAAGGACTGGCCAATGCAAAACTGGCAAGGGGATTATATGGTTGCTTTGCTCCTCTTTTCTGACTTCAACATCAACAGAAAATAAAAACCAGAAGCTGTCTACAGCAACACAAGCATATGCATGTCTCATGTTATAAAATCAGATTCATTGTATACATTCTAGTGAAGCATGAAACACACACATACCCATGAGACTCTCACTCAAGTCTTTGGTTCTCCATCACCTGCCAATAAACATCAAAACCTGCCGACTGTCCCACAACAATTAAGAATTACAACCAACGCGTTTACATACATTCAGCCCCACTCTCAAAATAAAAGAAGTCAAGACTCATCATCACAGGTCATTTTTCTTACAGCTCAAGTCATGGGTTATATACTTAACAAGAAATGCTGTTTTTGAGTATGATTTATTGAAGCACCATTCTCATCCTACAACTGACAAATTGAATGTGATAAGGATAATCATTATGGTCGATCACCATGTGTATGGACCATGGTGCAAGTGGAAGTAGACTAAACTTTCTGAACTATGTGAATAGTCTCTTATAGCTGCAGCATATTCTTTTGCTGGGTTGCAACCAATTCAGTCTGATGATTCAACATGATCCAATGTCCTAGACTTTCAAACCATGATCCAAATGATTGGTCACCAAATCGACGGTCCCGATTTACTGTCTGACTTGGAATCCCATCTGGACAATAGGTTGTAATTGTGTACATTCTAGCAGATTTACTTCAAAAAGACTCTTCAATGGTCAAGAGATCGCTAAATAGTACTCCATGATGGGGCCACAGCCATGGTAGAAACGGGTCAGGATGGGTAGGCTCAACTCTTACCCGTCATGTTTATGTTGTAAATGCCAACTCGTACTCAAATTGGCAGTAAAATGGTTTCACCCAAACCTTAAATTACCAGGTTGAAAAGTAAACATCGACTCAACCGCAACCCAGGCCCATTCATTAATTTAGGGGAAAAAATGTCAACCGGAACCAACTAGAAAGTAAATAGGATCAACTCGAACCTTAATCACTGGGTCTGATTCACGTTGATTTGACAAGTTAGGTTGGGAATTGCTTACCAGAGCAGATTGCTCAGTAATGGCTACACCCGAGTCTTCCGGCTATGAATATTATGTTGCTCTTTAAGGAAAACACACAAAGGATATAAAGTACTACTAAAATAAGACCACAGTTTCTACTGCATGCAGAAATGGTAATATCTGTATTATCATGATAGGATGCTTTTGCTACCGGTTTAAATATATGTTGGATGGATGAAAAGAACATCAAACAAAGTCTAAAGAACCTGTCTCTTCTTATCTTTTGAATAAGAACATGTCCATATGCATGCACTCACTCATGGGCAATAAAAGTGTGTTGCTAGTCCAAGATCAGGAGATTGATAAGTTCCACCACCCATGTCTTTTCCTGTGGTCCCATGAATGAACAAGGCATCTAGAGTTCAGCTGGTGGTTAGGGAGCTTTTTAATTCAGTGTCGTTTGAGGGACCAGTCCCTGCTTTATGAAAGAGCCCCAAGTTTGGGGAAAAAGAAAGTTTTGTTAAAGTAGCAGAAGAAAATCCAGAAACTACGCACACATGCAGATCAGTATAAATACTGTTAAAAAGGAATTTTATAGGTAATACTGCACTCAGTATTATTATCCATTTTTGGTTAGTCTTCTTGACGTACTGAACACATACAACTCTACTCATTTAGGGCCCCGTTCCCCTACTTCATTTTGGTTTCCTTGGATTTCATAATAAAGCAGGTTCTCCTCAATGACTATTAAAGAGGTGAACAAGGAATATAAAAAGGAGAGGTAGATAAGACCCTCACTTTCTTGAAATTTGAGTTACTAGGATTATCATTTACTACTGAAAAGGTGGAGACTTTTTAATATAATCTGTACCTTTAATTCTTCAATTTAATTTCCTCTCTTTGAAAAACATTGCTTGGCGTGTCTGGATAGAGGAATTCCTGACTGGGAATTGGGCTTGTTGAGGATTTATAACATGATGTTATATTTTGTCTCTTGGTATCTCAAATGATCTATTTGATATAGAAATTCAGAATTCCAAGTCACTTAAAAGGGCACTTTTAGACTTATGAATTTCTAGAATTCCAAATGATAGAGGGGGTTTGGCATTTAGAATTCTACTTAAGGCAGCACTTGGAATTCTACTGAGGGCAGCATTTCGAATTTCCACATACAAGGATACTCACAATTCTTCTAACCAAACGGGCCCAGAATTTATATGAATTCAATACCCAGAAATGGGCCCTTGCTTTGCAGTGTAGCTAAAGCTAATACTGTTGAAAATGTTGTGCATGTGATGAATTGCAGGGACCTTCATTGTATTTTTGAATTTGTAAGGGTACTTTTCTTTTCTTTTATATGAGTACAAAGATATAATTTGATAGAAGAGCCTACAGTACGGTAAGAATATTTAAAGCGGAATATACACACATGTATAGATGTAGTTGACTCCATTGTACAGAAGAGAAAAGTTAAGTACTTTCTTTTTTCCAATTCATTCTTCAGTGTGAGCCTTCTTTGTGTTTTATGATATTGTTCATGTGTGGATCCAGTCCATGGTAATTACCTGCAATAAACAATATGACAAATCTGTCTTGAATAATATCCATTGGAGAGAAGATGAAGTGTCTCCTTTTGGATAGGTTTATCAACTCGAATTAGTTTTTTGCGAGTTCTGGGGTGTTTGGATGTCAACGATTTTAGAAAAATGTCATTGCAAGGGTTTGTTTTTTTCCGATGACAAGTTGCCTCCAACACGGAGAGCAGGAGTTTCAATTATTGTATCATGAGCTGCATTGCATTATATTGGATTAGAGTAGCATATAATTTTTTAGCATGATGCAAGCATTATCATCATAATTATAGTCTTACAACGTCATATGGGGTTGGCTTCTAAAACTCTAACCAAGCCATAACCAAGATAATTATTCACGTGAGCCATGCCATCTCTCTGTGTGTGTAGATGCTTGTGCTAGCATGTTGTGTTAATGTGAAATAATTCTTTTTTGAAAAAAATGACAGCGATAAAAGATAAATCAGAATAATGAAATTAAATTGGCTGGTAGCTCAATGGCGAGGCACCTCTGTGCCTCCACAAATAATTAGAGACTGATCTTAGTTGTAGTGCCGAAGTTGAGGGACTTGGGTATCAGATGTGGTCATGTACATTTATGAGAACAACATAAAATAAGAAGGTTCAATAAAAAGCATAGACTAGGATATAATTAAGAGAGAGAGAGAGAGAGAGAGAGAGAGAGAATGATGTTCAATACTTTACATCCCAGCAATAACGTTTCAAACGGTCGTGGTTGGGTGAGAGAGGGAGGAGTGGTCTACAAGATTTTACATCCAGTGAGAACGACGCCTTACCCAAGTTGTAAAGAGTGGCAATTTTCATTTGGTTGTCCAAGGTTTGAACCCTGGATATGCCACATCTTTCTACGTGTGCAAACTTCCTTCTCACTTGTGCGGTCTTTCTTCCAACGTGTTCGGATTCCTTTCCCACTCCTTTTTTTTTTTTTTTTTTTTGCCTCTTTCGTGTGCAAACCGTTAGACTCATTTCCCACTTGAGTGGATTGTCTTCCCGTGTGTGTGGGCTCTCCCATGTGTGGACTCTCAATTGCGTCTCAGGCCCCTTAGCTGGGTAAAAAACAAAAAAACAATTTACATCCTGCAATAACTTTCTAACGGTCTCGGTTGGGCAAAAGACAATTATGTACCGGATTCTTTGGGTGATAACAAATCGGAATATGGGGCATATCAACACTATTCTATTGTATGTTGGAGAGTCAATTGCCTGCCACCTCCAAACTTCTTGCTTTTAAAGAAAGGAGGAATCCAAATCTGCTGATGGGGCCCATTGTTCACCCCACCACAAGGCTGTCATCAGCACATGATAATCTCTCGTTTTGGATGTGCTTGTGCTTTCCATCCATTATACAATTGCACAGTTTCACTGACTAACCTTTTTTACTTAAAAATGCGTCTCTTTTCGAGTTCCATTTTTCATGGTAACCCACCAAACCATGCAGCTTAATTGCTCAAAGTAATTTATGCCTCAACGTAGTAAAATGTGCAAATAGGAGTTAATACAGGAAGCTAAACATTACAGTTGGACTAAAAAGGACATGTGAAAATCCTTTCCTCATTTATGAAATATATGCAACATTTTACAACTGCTTAATTCAGCAAGAAGGCCAGATAAAATAATCATAACAGACAGTGTTACCATAAAAAAAAAAAAGGGTATATATGATAAATGATTAGCCAACAAGATTTCTAACATGGTCACAGCCTAGATTTAAATCCAAGAGGGGCTGCTTTCCGTCGAATTGTACATATATGGAAAGCCTACCTTGTCTCTCACAGGTGGCAAGAAACACTCTTGTCATTGGAGTTGGGAGCAGTACTGTCACCTTGGGCCATATATAAATGTTCTCCTGAATGTAAGAGCAGTGGATACTATAGCAGCTGGCCAAGATTTCACGACTTTGCAGAAGGGTTGGAATTAACCATCTGATGGAGGTGCATAAGCATCTTCTATGCATGAGTTATCTCGCTCTAACCTGTTAGCATCAGGACAGAGCCGTCAAGCAAGTTGTAAAGTTTTGAGAGGGACTTGGACTGAGTGAGACAAAAAAATATGAATTTCTTTTGCCATATCAGATCAGAACAAAGCCAAAGGATGTGCATTTGAGATAAGGAAAGAGAAATTCAATGAACCATAAACAAAATCAACTATTGGCTAGAGTGAGTTTGGGTATTTCAACCCTCATATCCCACATGTTTCACTTGGTACACATTCGCAGCAAAAAGAAAATCAAAATAACAGAAATTTCGTGAAAGTAGCTGAATATCAATGTCAGTCACATTCTTCTTCATTCCTTTAAAAAATTCAAAATACTAGTATAAAAAGACAGCCACAAATCCTTTCATAAAACAAAAGGATTCACAATTTATTATATCGAGTCTTTGTGGGGCCTATTGTTTAGCAATCTAGACTTTTGATCTGGTAATGGTTAGGGGTAGGAAGGGAAATGTGTAACCATCAACTCTTCCAGGTTACTGAAACTTGATTTTGAGGGCACATCCAAATGCATCATAATTCCTAAACCAATTCATGGCAAGTCTTACCCAGATTGTCATTTTGAATTTTGTTAAACAAAATTGCGTTGCAAGGTGGACTGATGCCAGTTGGGAGTGAAGGTGGACTAGTGCTATTTGGGAGTGCCATCCTCAGATTATGCTGCATGGTCTCAGAACCATACATATATAAGTTTGTGGTCTGCAAGAAAATCAAGAATATAATCAGGAAGTTCTACAGACAGAAACACAAAAGAAAAGGGCATAAGATTACAGATCCAAACCTGTGGAGCTGTTTGCATGGGCTGGATGCCAAGGTAATGCATATATGAATCAGGTATACTTGCATTCTGCACCTGATTCTGTAAATTGATTGGATTTAGAACTTGAGACGTGCAGATTGGTGTCTGGTTTGAAAGAACTGGGGAGATGGAATGATTGATAGATGCAACTCTTGGTAACTGCATGGGGCCATGAATTGAAGGCAAGGGAGCATGGCCCATTCCCATTCCCATTCCCATTCCCATGCCTGATAAGTAGTGTTGGAGACTTGGATACATCATCTGTGTCATGCCACTCCCCATCCACATTATCTGCATTGCGTGAAAAATTTGCCAAGAGAAATAGGTAAGAGAAATGTCACTCATCAAGGTGGTGAAAACTAAATAGAATGGTACATTTGGATGCTTCCTAGGATGATGGAATTTTTCTGGGTGCTAGAGGGGTTAGCCAAGGTGAAAGAATAGTGTCCTGCCTCACATGGCTCCTGAACACACAATAGACCGGATAGCCATCCATTCCACCTATAATCTTGAGTAATTCCTGACGCACTCCAAATGCTGTTACGAATTATGATTCTATAAAATCCATAGAAGTCTTGTACCTGAAGTTGTAACTGAAGAGATTTCAAGTACTCAATTGCCTCATCCAGCATCGATGCTTTATCTGACTGAATAATTAGAATTTCATTAATGTGGAGCTCTTTAGCAAATCAGAACTGAGATCAGTAAAAGATATATCTAGGAGGTAATTAGCCAAAAGTGGGCATATCCATTCGTGTTAATAAACTTAATTATTTGATGCTGTTTGCCAAAATTTGATTGAAGAAATATTGAAAGATAAGAAAATAATTAATGGGTAGCAAGGTATTGACAACTCTAGCAAAAGGATATGTCATTTTACTTGAAAGGAAAGAAAAGACAGAGCTTCATACCTTGTTACAATTTGGTATGAGCTCTTGCAATGCCTTCATCTTTTCATTGATCCTATCCCTACGTCTCTGCATTAAAAATGGGGCAATTGATAACATGGTTTTATAATTCAATTTCGACTCAGTTTGGAAGAGGCTTGATCTCATGATTGTATTAAGAAGTGGATTGAAATACATTGACTGATGCATTTGTTCCAAACTTACCCTCTCTGAAAGATTGTGGACCTGAGCAGCACGGCTTCTGCGGCTAGATGCAGAGCGCTGAGCTGGTTTGTTCCCCTCAACTGATGCATATTCAGCCTCCTGGATAATTTCACATTTTGTTCTTAAGATTAAGATCCACAACCAACAAAAAATTTTCAATAGGATGCCTAGAAAATTACAGTTAAATCACATGAAACTTTCTATAGGATATCTAGAATATTACATTCAAATCACATGAACATTTTATTAGTGTCCATGGAGAAACTTAATAGAATATGATCCTGTCAACAGTGTTTCTCATGAAGGTCCCTGAAAATGGGTAGACTTGCGACCACGGGGATGCCTTCCGACGGATAAAAATTCTGGTTAAGGGTGTCATTCATGTAGAAGTTGAATCCCAGACATGGGATAGACATCAATATTTCAAAGGTTCCTTTAAGAGAACAAATGGATGTATATCTCAAATCCTATCCAGTCCTTTAACAAATAGACAGATTTTTCCCTTTCATGTTAGCAGTGTTATTCCTTTCTTGCAATAATGTGTAGCATACTGATGAAAAACAAAGAAAAAGGAGAGGCATTGCTGACCTCACTCTGGCACTCAGATTCATCGGCGTCTCTTTCCTTCCTCTTGTGGCTCTGGTTGCCGCCAGTCTGCTTCTCCATTCTATCTGATTCCCTGGACCCACCTGAAGATGATGTAAGTGTCATCTCGATTGTCTCTGTCTGCCCTCTTTCATTCTGTGAGAACATCTTTCTGACATCTTCCTTGACATCTCCAGCATAAATTTTCATAGGACTTACACCATTGCTAGAAACCTGACTAAAATTGGGCTCATTATGGACTTGGTTGCTGCCACAATGGCTAGACGCCATTGGCATTATCGAGCATTCCTCCACGTCTCTGTGAAGTTCGTTCATCGATCCTAAATTGGCCTTAACTGGCATTGAGAAATTAGGAGAATTTATGATTCTTCCACCATCCAAAGTAGGACATGTAGTCGAATTGACAATATGTAACTTGGGAGGGGGGATTACATTTTTTCCAGAATGCAGATTATTACACTGTTTAACAACAGGTTGAGATCGTTCTGTGCTACTACTGACTAAAACATGGGCCTCTTCAGCAGAGGCTAATTTTGTGTTTTTTGCTCCTGATGCGGCTTCCTTGCTCGTCTTTTCAGATTTGATTAGATCGACATTTGGAATTTCATATGAGAAATCAGAGAAGAAATCTTTTTCCATCGAATCATCGAGTGCATACTGAAGCCATGATGCAGTCTCATCTTCTTGAATCATACTGTTCAAATTTCCAAAAGGCACACTACCTTTTAATGGTTGGTCAGCTTTATGAACTTGTTTTGATTCATATGAGGTGGATATAGGCTTTCGATGAGTTTGATTGTTTAAAACCACCTGGCCATTTTGCCACAAGAGCTCCGCTACCTCGTGATCCATCCTGTAAGATGATGAAACAGTGAGATTCAAATAAATCCTACCAGAGTCAGCACATTTGTAAGCATAGATGCATATTTGAACACCCCGCCCAAATCTCAATCAGTTTAAATGTTTTGGCTCAATGGATAGTTATTCTTTATGTGATGCCACGTAAATGTGATACTGGCCCTTTTCTCTACCCAAACTAGTATCAACATTTTCACTGACACCGATTGAGGGCAGAAACAGAAGAAGAACAATACACTCAACAACATGATTTCTCCTAAATCTACCAGAAGACACAACTGAACAGAAGCCATAAATTCTGCCAAAATATTCAAATGGAATGTTAATTAGCGTCGTTTAGCGTTGCTTTGAGTATTTTGGAGAGGCTCACAAGTAGGATACAGGTTTTTTTTTTTTTCCAAATTTTATGCTCGATGTCAAATTTTATTCAGAGTTCCAGTTCCAAATTCCATTATTCGGACAATAAATTCAAGTTGATTGGAAAAAAAAAAAAAAAAAGTATCCCACTTAATATTGTTAATGATTCTTAAGCTGTCCATAAAGCTTCAGCAGAAAGGATGCATTCTAGCTAAATATTCAAGCCAAAAATAATCTGGGCAAAATCCAACTGCACCCTTGGAAGGAGAAATGATACCTAAGAAAAGTGAAACTTTTTTTAAGTGAGAAAATAAGACTGACCCCTTAAATTTCTTCTGATCTGAAACTAGAGAGTTATCAGGAAAAGATCTGGATTCATCCATAGTATTTCAATTGGGAACACGGTGATTCATTCTCTCTGATGAGTTTCCTTTTAAGAAAACAGAGAGAGAGAGAGAGAGAGAGAGAGAGAGGTTCAGCTTTTAATCAACAGCTCTATAATACTCTGAAGAGATTACAAATAATTATAAAAAAAACAAGATGGAAGTGCAGTGTAAAGAACTAATATTTAAAGCTAAGAACACTTAAAGATGCACATAGCACCAATTCCCACATAAAAAATGATACAAAAGAATCAAATTAACACAAGCAACTGCTTTTGTCCCACTAACTCTTCAATCTCAAACCATTTTGAATCAGAATCTGTAGTTAATATTTAAAGCCAAGAACACTGAGAAACAAACATAGCACTCAGCCACATTAAAAAAAAAAAAAAAAAATGATACAGGAGAATCAAATGAGCACATGCGAACTACTAATTCTTCATTTTCAGATAATTTTGAAACAGAATCTGTACTTCTCCAAATAAATTAAGATGCAAGTATCAATCCGTTTTATCTAAACCAAACAAGGATGAATTGGAAATGCTAAGTTAAAAGATTAATAAAATGTGAACACATATAACACTGTTTCCAAAAACTCTATAAAAAAAATAAAAACCACTCCCCATGAAAAGTCTCTGAAAAGTGGAACCAAATTCAGTATGAGATAAAGTTCTTGGTTAAAAAAAGATTCCAAGGAACACAATGACAAGCATTTAAAAAAGAGAGAACCTTTTTTTTGCTATTACTTCCCAAAAACTAAAATGACAAAACAAAAAGAGAAACACCAAAGATAAGGACTAGAATTTCAAGACCGCCAACAGAACCCACACCAAAAGAAAAAAGAGAGAGAAAACAGAATCAGAAATATCCTCAAGGAAGGGAAAACAGGAGTAATCTTACAGCTAAGTAAATCAATAGTAAACTAGTAAGGAAAGCTAGCCACTAATTCCGAAGAGAAGTACATCAAAAGGACCAAGAAGAAAACCAGAAACCCAACATTTTTCATAGCACAATTATCATTTCAATGATCCACCAAAGAAGCATCATCACCAAAAAAAAAAAAAAAAAAAAAAAAAAGTACGAAAAGACTATTCAACAGCTAAAAGAGACCACTTCCAAGGAAATCAAATGACCCAGAACAGAACTAGATGAGACTCAAAAGGATGGAATGCTCACAGTGCCACTCACGACTCACCCACCTAAAGAGAAAGAGAATAAGAAAGAAAAGAGAGCAAACCTGATACAGAGCTGCTTCTCTTTATACAAGTAGAAAAGAAGAAAAGAAGAAAAGGAGAATCTTCAAGGAGATTTTCCTCAAATCTGGAATAGATCTCTCTCTCTCTCTCTCTCTCTCTCTCTCTCTCTCGGAGTGCAGTTTGGGGGGGGGCTCTTAAAGCAGAGTTTCGTGGGTGGTTCTTAGTGATTGACCGGACAATGTAACCATGGTTAGATATGGGAACAGAACATATCATATCTTCCTTATCATTACATCATAGATCATGGTATACAGGAACAGTACGTATATAGAGAGGGTCTAGAGGAATATGAGGAAGTCTGTGACCCATGCCAGATTTTTCTGATGCTAGCACAGTAGAATGCAAGTTGTGTGGTTTATCCTGGATTCCTCTTGACCTTAAAAATGTGGGGCCCATAGTATAATGTCAGGGCCAATGCAGACCATGGCAATGGCCTGTGACAATGACCTGATCAATTTTGTGTGACCTGATCAATTTTGTGGACAGGTCATCCTTTTTGGGGCGTGTTGGGATAATGTCCTCTTCCTCAATAGTGAGGAAACCCTACGTTTGGATTATGAGAGAAAAAGCGAGAGAAGTTTTCAAATCATTCAAATCCATCAAAAATTCTCTTTTCCATTGCTTTAGTCTCCACCTCCCCCCATTGGATTTTTCAAATCCACAAAGGCAAAGAAGTGCCTCAGTTTCAAAGAGTGACTCCTCCTTGGTGTTTCCCAAAATTGGAATGCAATGACTACTCCCATTAGGAATCCTCAGAGAGGATAGTATAGTTCCAGGGAAACGAAGGAATCCTCCTATTTACCAAAAGTGCCTAAAAGATTGAATGGGATCCCACACAGGTAAAATCCAAATTGCACAAAATCACTGCTCCTGCTCCCTCTCCCTTCCCACATATGTATAGGTACTAAGTAACTTTAAGGGGTAGCTCAGTTGATATAGGACCATAATTTGCTTTCTGATGTTGAGGGTTCGAAGTTGCACTAGCACACTTGGGCCACGGGGGATTTACCTGGCTCTTCCGGGCCCGTAGGGAGTAGTCCGGTCCAAAGGGCTTGGACACGCTCCTTCATTTTCCTAATGGTTCAGCCAGTTCCCCTCCCTAACTTTGAGTATCTCACCGACACTACAATAAGGAAAATTAAACGAGAGACTAGAGCCTACCTTATTGAAAATCCAAATAGCTATAAATGAATGACTTACCTTTGGGCTGTCTCCAAATTTTCCTCTACTAAGAGTTGGTTCTAACATGAGATTGAGCATATGATATTTTTAATCAAATAATTAATCTTATAAGGGGACCAACTGCTATTAGAGTAAAACATGAAAAAGTTTTAGGCGCTCCCAAAGAGAGAGAGAGAGAGAGATTCGCATCCTTTTGTGAGAAGCGTGAGTGAGATACTCAGAGGATCTAGGTTCTAAACTTTGCATTATCATATATAATCCACACCTTCACCATTCACCTCATTGTGACTTAGTGAATGACTTTCTTTGTTGCACTCTCAACCATCTATGCTACCATATCATGGCCTATTAAATGATCACAACTAATGAATCAACAGATTTCGTTAATTAATTATGGATGAATTAATTTACATGTGATCAATTGTAATGAGTTCTACTTCGATTGAAGTAAGATACCATTTCGGTGCTAAAATAAGGAGAAAATGATTATTTTGAGCAGCCTAAGCTCGTTATAGTGATGCTTTAGTGTATTTTAACAACATTTACAAAGTCCGCTTGTTTGCATTAAAATACATTAGGATTAAATGCATGAAATTGATGCCATAAGTAGTTTAAAAATGAAGACATTAAGTCAATTCTCAAAATGAGCATCAAATAACCTTTCTTTTTATAAAAATAGACTCAAAGAAAAATAAAAAATGAATAACCATCCATCACCCTTAATTGTTCATCTCCCATCTACCTTTAATTTTATTTCCATAAAAAGAAGGATTATTTGATACTCATTTTTTAAAATCCACTTTGATTTTATTTTAATGCTTATGATATAATTTCTCTGTATTCAATTCCTAAGCATCATTATACAAACAAACATGCCCTAAATATTTAAATAAAAATTATGTCTTAAAAAGTTAAGTTACTAAAAAAAAAATATAAATACACAAAGGAATAATTGTTTTGAGCAGTTTAAATTTCACCACAGGGCCCACTACTGAAATTGTATAGATGGACTCAGAATTCTCAAATGACTGACCTTAGTGGACCCTACTTCTTTTTTACATTTGCTACCTTTCGAGAGGTCCAATCAATGGCCCACCTAGACAGTGATCTGTAGATTCCCAACTTTTAGACCTGTCCTGGTAGCCCATCTATTGTGGGCCTCTGTGTTAGAAATATTAGCTATGAAAATGTCATTGTTCCCCATTCACACCGCATACTAGTATTATGACTTTCCTGATTAAAACAATCCTTGCTTTACTCCTATTTTGCAAGTGATTTTTATTGCATAGAAGTTGTGAATGACAAGACATTGAGTTAAGAGGACGGGACTCATAAAGAGTGCAGTGCCCAAGAGAGAGTTGAGGCCTGAGGGTAATTTAAACTGCCGTTGGTAAAGGGTGAGCTTCCATATTTGAAAAAAAATGTCAATGGCTGCGACTAGGCATGTCAAACGGTTTTTTTCCTCGCACCGCACGGCCCGGGCAGTGAGGGAGGGGGCTGGGCGGTGCTGGGCGTGTCTATTTAATTTTTTTATTAATTTTTTATTTGTATTTTTGGTATTAAAATTAAAAATTAGAATACAATCACGGAGAATGGCGAAGATATTTAAGTGATTCGGTAAAACTCGACCTACTCCACTGAGAAGAATGAAAAGGATTAAAGTATTTATAGACTTTGTAAAACTGAGAAGGACACAAAAAAAAACCCTTATATAACTATTTTATGGTTGTTTTTTTTGGGGGAGGGGTAAAATAGATAATTTTTTAAGAAAATAGTCATTTTTTGGACGGGTCGTGCCTAGCGGGTCAGGCTTTCGTCACTGACGGGCAGACTCTTATGGATGGATCAGCCCATAGCGGGCCATGCCCGTTCCCTCGGCGCAGCATAGCCTATCCAAACTTGTCCCAATTAGTTTTCCTGTTTTTTGTTTGGTAGAAAAAATAGTTCCACTTTAATTATAGTTTTTGGCAATATCTCACTCTAAAGGGGGTATTTCCTTATCATGCTGATCATGTGTAAGAACACATAATAGATCAAACAATTCGAGGGAACAACTTTCATTGATGTGAAATTTGTTCCAGTTTCTTCCATGTACTAGAAATCCTATGAATTTTAAGACATTGTATTTTTGTAGTTTGTTAAAAATGAATAATCACATGTGAATATTTGAAAATGTCCATCAAATAAGTTTCCTGTAATGAAAATTGAATCAAAGCAAAATGTGAAATAAATACCTAGCCATCACTCTAGTAATTTAAATCCTAAAAAAATCAACGTCTCATCTACATCACTACTCTTACATATTTCTTTCCCCTCTCCTCTTTTTGACCGAACTTTATTTGACCATGAATTCATATGTAAGTTATACAACCAAACAAGTAGATATTTAATTTAGTTGTTTTGTGTTACACTCTTTATGATTCTAGTGATGGATTTGTGCCTCATTGTAAGATGGGAGTTTCTATTGGCACCGCACTTTTCTCTTTCCCCACCCGCACAAACTTTTTGTTCCTAAACAACATTCCCCCCCTCAATCATAGTTTCCGGGCGGGGAGGGAGAATGGCTCGTGGTCCTACATTTGCATTAAATCTACTAGTAGTATTTATTTTTATTTTTATTTTTATTTTTTAGCTTATTGCATTAAACCAAGTCCAGTTGAATCATCTTGCAACGTTTTTGGGCATAATTTCAAGTGTAACTTGAGTTAAAAAAAATGAAGCAAGGTTAGATGTTAATCCATAAAAAAACATATCACAAATATAGTAAATCCTTCAAGCCCGAAAAATCCACAACACTTTACCTTAAAATCATGTTTTAACTGGTAATCAGAAAAACTGAATAATAATAAGCTCACTGCAAACATAACTATGTAACATAATTTTTCAAAATATGGTCTCATTAGGTTCTGAAATTTTGCAGGTGGCAATAACAATCATCTTTAAAATACGGCATGAGCTCTCTTGTCCATAACCAAGATGTCAGTATGCCAAGTCTACATTTAGTCTATTTAACCAAAACAAATTCAAAAAGATGTTCTCTATGAAAAGATTTATGTGACTATTCAGATATATCATCTTTAAGACTTTTTTTACATCTTTTTTAAAAAATCTTTTACATGCATGTCTAAATTTAGGACACATTTTACAAGTTTTCCATATAACTATTTCTATTATAAAAGTTTAAACATCTCAAGCAGTGTATTTACACAAAAGATATAATTAAAATAACGAATCAAAAGTTCTCAAACTAGCTAAATATACCACCACCAAATCAAACCAAATCAAGCCTTTTCTCACTAGGTGAGATCAGCTATATGGATTTGACGATGCTTATCAAATCTGTTTAGGGCCATGTTCTCTGTTAGATCCATATATGTAAGGTCATGTTTAATAGTTTATTTCCAACTTCTCTTAGGTCTTTCTCTCCCTTTTCTACTCCAAACAATTTTTAATTATGTTTTCACACTTTTTAACAAGTGTCTCCGTTGGAGGCCTTCTAACATGGCCGAATCATCTCAGTCGATTTTCTCTCATTTTATCATCAATCGGTGCTAATCATACTTTATCCCTAATCTCCTCGTTCCTAATTTTATCTCTTATTGTAATCCCGCACACCCATCTTAGCATTCTCATCTCCGCAACTTCCATCTTCTTTACTTGATTATGCTTTATTGTCCAACACTCTGATCCATATAACAACGCTGAGCGTACCGCCACCTTATAATACTTTCATTTAACCTTGATGGGGACTTTCCGATCACACAAGACACGCGAAGCACTCCTCCATTTTGTCCACCCGGCCTAAATCCTGTGACTTACATCAGTATCGATCCCTCCATCCTGTTGCACCATAAATTTAAGATATTTAAAATTTTCTTTTTCTATAATTTTATTTGTGCTTAAACCTACTTCTAGCTAAATATACCACAATGAAAAAAAAAAAAAAAAAAAAAAAAAAAAAACATTACCTTTTATCATAGACTAAACTAGAGTAAATGTTCCTTCTCTGTGTTTAAAAAAGCAGGAAGCCTACCAAGCTCAAAAGTCAACGTGGTGAGTTCATCATGTGGTCCTGCAGTTGCAGTTAATGCAAAGCATTGACCAAGCTCTTAATTGCCAATTCTTTCCTACTCATACTGTCACACCATCTTGCCAATGGACCAATCAAACCACTATTATAGACACTAAGATCTGACATTGAGACTGGAAGAGATCAGTAGGGCCGGTCTCCTGAACATGTGCCATTAATCTTGCTTTGAACAGCTTTTTCACATGCAAACAGTACCAGCATGCATTTTCATGAAATTTAGATATAATACACATCCAAGGACCAAGCCCAAATTCTACAAAAGCCAAAGCTAAATTATAGAATTGAGTGACTACTGGTACTTGTACCTAAAAAATAAATAAAAAGGTAAGAGATAGTATGGTTTACAACACTTGTAAAAAAATTTAGTGCGGCCTTTGGAAAACAGACAGAACCGTCTGGGTGGGACCAGATTTGACTGAACCTGTTTCACTTGAAACGGTTCACTTGGACAGTTTGCCCCCACCTAGAACAGTCTAAGTTCTTTATCTGGTCAAGAATTGGTTAAAACAGTCTAATTTGTGAAAATGACATTGGAACTGATATGATCTTTCACTTTTCACCAGTTTTAACGGATTCAATTATTTGTTAGTCATTTTGATCTTACAATTATTAAGTTGGAATTGAATCCAATTGAACCTGCATTAAAAATGGATTTGAACTGACCCATCTAGTCAAGCAGTTTGATACCCAATCAAGTTTTTAAAGCATTGGTTTAGTGAGCCCTAAACAAAGCAAGGTGAGATGGGTCATGTTTGACCAAGTACCTAATTGGAGGTGAAGCTGAAAAAAGTAGTAATAAATAATAATAAAATCTGCATCTGGGTCCTAGTTAATGCCCAACTGGTGGTAGGATTCTTGTTTTCAGGGCCCATGACATGACAGACACAAAGGACAGTACTATTAGAGAGATTATCACACTGACCTCTTTCAACTTTGGTTAGCCACCTTGTTGATCTTTATGGGCCTTAGAACCAACCTGCTACTGTAGGCCCATGAAATGAGTAACCCAGAGAATTGTATTACTAGTGATATGATATTGGGGGACCATGAGCTGGTAAGATCATTCAACAGGTGTATCATGGAGGTCAAATGGATGACTAGCAAGGGTCAAGGTAGGCGTTAACGATAGTATAAGATCATTTCTCATATTATAGTAGAATTTATTTAAATTCTCTTAAGTTAATGGCATTATAATCACTGTACCAACTTAGATCCAATTCAACATAGACAGCCATGTTCAATTTTAAATCCTAGTTTAGGACGCCCAACCCAGCCACGGACCCGATTAAACGAAACTGGGTGACTGGGGTATGTGTGCAGCTGGACCAGGCCCAGAACCCTACCCTTTTACAGCCTGGTTCTATTTTTGGAAAGAGATGAAGGCATATGATCAAAGAAAAGTCAATAGGACAATAAGAACATTAAAATATTGATCATTGCTTTTAATTCTTGTCCAAATTAAAACAAGATCTGCTGAGTTCTGGGATAGTAAGCCAACCCAAAAGTGAGAGATATTTGACTTATTTGTCAATTGTCACTACAACCTGTGTCAATAACCAGTCCTTTTACCTATAGATTGGAGAGACAAGTGAGCAAGTGTCAGGCGCTCTAAGTATGCAAAATTATGAGTGATCAATTCATATCCCACCATTGAAGTCGTGGCAGATTTTTGTACTAGGACATCTTTATAATTACTACCAACGAATAAATGATGACATATGATGACCAGCATGAGTGGGAATTTGTGTTCTTTTGGACCAGTCTATCTATCCTATTCTTTTGGACATTGTATCGATTTATAGTCCTTCTCTATTTATTTGGGTATTATTACATTTGTACGGTGTTAACGGGGCTGCCCACTTCTTCGCTAAATCAGGTTACTCTCTGAATGTAGACGGTTTTGGGCATGGTTCTATCCTGGGCAAGGTCATTCATCAGATGACCGGCAAGCTTTGATTTTGATCTAGTTGTTCTGATCCACCTGTTTTAACCTTTGATCAATTGGTTCCAGTTAGGTCATGGGTCTAACCCACCAGTTGATATCCCTATTCAAGAGGTCTTTGGGCATGCTAAAACCTAAAAACAATCTCATACATGGCCATCTGTCCCAGCATTTTTGCTGGAATGGCTAACGCAGCCTATCCAAGAAATATTAGGGTGTTCATGGCCAGGTATGCCTTCTTGAGGCCTATCCGGGCCGGAACCAAATTTAGAAACATATATAGACCTATATTCGGTACAGGCCCAACACCAGCTGTAAGTGCCTAGTCCGAGCCCGGCACACCTCAAACAGTTAGGCCTGAGCTACCCATTTATTCAATCGGTCTGGGCCAGGCCAGTCTTCACTAAAGTACAAGTACTAAGCTACAGGCAATAAGGCAATAAGTTTTAGACCAATCTTGTTTGGGCCACGACCAATTTTGAGACTTTATCACTAACTTCAAGTTCAAGCTTTGCCCAAATATTAAACAGGCACGAATTTCAAATCCAGGCCTGGCTTGAGTATTAAAACCTTAGGCACAAACCCGGTCCAAACCAGATCAAGAGCAATATAAACTATGTGACTCGTTTTCTACATGAAAAGGCCCGAAAATATTAGGTGCCTCTGCTTGTCGAAAAAACAGAGCTTGTATAGTCAACAAGAATCATCCAATGCAATTTGCCCTCAATTTTGCTAGCTTTTCAAAGTTCAATAGCTAAAGCTGATGAAGGGCTTGGATTGGAAAGGACGAGCCCCACCATGCATTGAAGAAAGGTGATGCACCATAGTATGATGTAGTGCCACTGTACTGTAGCTCTGTCCTTTATAAAATGAGGCATTCGGCGACAGGTCTTTTTTTCAAAATTTGAAGACCTAAAATGTCTAAATTTTCTTTTTTTAAAATCATATCCCATGATTAGTGGGATATACCATTATTAATGGTCAACTACCATTTAATTGACCATGATTAATGAAAATCCATTAATGAGATTTTCAAATAAATAATAAAAAAATACAAATAAATTTCAAAAGAACGCAGATAAATTCCAAAAAGCACAATAATTTCAAAAAACGCAATAAATTTCAATAGATTGTAGATAAATTTATAAAGATGCAAATAAATTTCAAAAGATCTAAATAAATTTCAAAAGATGCAAATAAATTTCAAAAGATCCAAATAAAACTAAAAAATGTAAATAAATTTCAAAAGACGCAATATAAATTTTAAAAGAAGTAAATAAGAAGAAATGAGTAAACTTAAAAAAAAGGAAATAAATTTTAATAAAATGCAGAGAAATTTAAAAAGACTCAAATAAATTTAAAAAGATGCAAATAAATCTCAAAAGATCCAAATAAGATTCAAAAAATGTAAATAAATTTCAAAAGACGGAATATAAATTTCAAAAGAAGTAAATAAAAAGACATGAATAAATTTCAAAAGAACTGAATAAATCTCAAAATATAAAAATAAACTTCAAAAGACACAAATAAGCTTCAAAAGACCCAAATAACATTCAAAAAATATAAATAAATTTCAAAAGATGTAAATAGATTTCAAAAGACGTAAATAAAATTAATATTTGCAAATAAACGTAAATACATTTGCCAAAACTAAGATAAATTTTTTTTTCAAATTTCAAAAAACTTTGCCAAAAATTCAAGTATTTTTGCCTAAACTCAGTTAAATTTATTTAAAAAAAAATGCAAATAAATTTGAAAAGATGCGAATAAATTTTTCAAAAAAACTCAAATAAATTTACAAAAAAACACAGAAAGATTTGTTCAAAAACTCAGTTAAATTTTCCAAAATGGAGATATACTTTCCAAAAACATAGATATATTTGCCAAAAACTCAAATAGGTTTTCGAAAAAACTCTGATAAATCTGACAAAAGTTAGATAAATGAGAATTTTACCCGAAAAAGCACCTTAGAGGTCTACTAATCAAAAGAGGTATCCATAGTTTTGACGCAACATAACTGGTATTCCAGCCATAATATTCATTTTTTTTTTTTTTTTTTTGCCTTTTTCCACCAAGTGACGACATCAACGCTTAATATTGATAGTTAGTGTCGACGTCGTCGCTAATTCGTCAAATCTGCTTCTTTTCCGACCTTTATCATCTGCGATTGCTGGTTTTCTATACCAAAATGAATCAAAACAGAACTCCCCCCTGTTAGATTGTATGGACTCAATCCATCAGATGATGTAATAAATTGATTAATTTCTTTATCTATCAATAATATTATGCTTTCCTTTCATGAGATGAATGATGTTTTATTACTTAATGCACATGACCAATACATATGACATAATGGTTCATAAGATGAACTAGGTCCCATTAGTATATTAGATGTGATATATGTGTTTGGATGGGATCTACACACAGGAGACATGTGTCACAAATCTTATACTTAAATATCTTCACAACCTGTGATGAGACTGAGCATCTCATCTAATAAGGTTGCAGCACTTTGATCACTATGAGATAGTGTGATTTGTCTCGATCATGAGAATGTAAGATTCTGGATTACGGTGCTGGTACATTGGATGTATTGAAGGACCATGAGAAGCACCTTATGGAATACTGTCTCGAGTTTGAGGTTTGCTCTCATAATTCCCTAGCAATAGGCTCTCAATCCTGAGACATTGATGAATTCAAGTTTCTATCTATTCACTTGCTTTGAGTCACCAATGAGTGAGGCCAACTATAGGTCAACACCTCGGTGTCTTGGGTACGTGCTAGTAGGACTGTAGGGACTGTAGGAACATCAAATGGTCAAGATGGAATTTATCTACATTATCCCCTTGTGCCATTTAATGGATTTGTCATTAGTAAGTGCGCACCCATCTCGATTAAGAGTTAATTGGATGGTACTGATGATCACTGTGATTAATTGGGGATCAAGGATAATAAGATGTGGATTTAAATTGGTGGGATAGTTTTAGTCCAATTAATCCATGGATATTGATAGAGGGGCCTACTTGTGGTAATCGGGAAGTTTAGGGTTTTCATTATAATTTATTCCTAAGACCGGAGTGCAATTGCATTTATATAGTGGTGATATTTGTAATTAACTGTGGGCCCGGATTGCACACGAGATGTGGGGTCGCGGTGTCCTAGTTGGAGCCAGCTTTCTATGGAATCCCTAGTGGTCCCCACGCTAGCCCAAGTTATTGGAAAGATACTAATCCTACTAGAACTCTAAAAGGAATGAATTAGAAAACTACTATTTTTATTTGAAGTGAGACTTCTAATAGTGGTAATAGTAAGGTTACTAATTTGTGTGAAAGTAAGACTTCTATTTCAATTAGTACAAGAGGAAGGTAGGAGGTTGCTAAAAGCTATAAAAGGGATGCTAAGGGGCTAGGACGTCCACTCTTGGACTTCACGCTCATCCCTCCCTTTTGTGTAAGAGTTGCACATCTCTTCTAGTTCTCTTCTAGTTCTTTGAGTTTCTTGAAATGTTTTCTCTTGAAGTTTCCACTAGTCTTCTTGAGAAAAGAGATCTGATGCGGGTTATAGCGTGGAATACTAAGAGGTCTTGGAGATCCTAAGTTGCTTACAAAGAAAGATTTTCTTCAACTAGCAAGTCTTCTTCTCCATTAGAGCACAACCAGGCTCTAAAGGTATAATCTGCTTCTCTACTAGTTGTGGATTATTTTTGTTGCAGGGTGTTGCTTGTTCTCTATCTTTTAGATAGGTTATTAATGCTGTACATGATAGATGAGTATGAGGGATCTTGGATATGGTTTATGGCGTTATGGGTACTTGATCCCTGAGTCAAGTTCGTCAAAATTTTTGAAATCCTATCCACGAGGTCCACCTATTTCCAACACCCCCAACATTGAATATTCCTTGTGGAGGTTGTTGATCTCCATTAACGAGGTAAGCATATCACAGTTTGACCTTTTTTCATGCGTTGCCTACCATAGAGCCTGAATTTCATGTCCACTTTTTGAGAAAAAGTTCATTGGAGTTTTAATATATAGTTTATTTATTTCATTATCTTTATTGTATGATTATTTTTGGGTGGCCAAATCATCAAGGTAAGAACCTTTTGAGGAAGGAGGAGGAAAGGAAACCGCCAGAGAAATGGGGAAAATGATGGGGGGAAGAAGGGGAAAATAAGATAAATGGGGTTTCGGGCGATGTGTATGGTTTAAATGCGACAACGTTGTCATACGTTTAAATCTTTAAGAAAAAAATGGAAGTGGTCACATAAACCACTTCCATGCCACATTGACTACTGGCGTGTTTTTTGATTAGTGGCCATCTATGGTCATTTTTTTTTTTTTTTTTGTAGTTTTCTCTAGATAAATTTGATAAAATTTTTGATAAATTTGACAAAACTCAGATAAATTTAATAAAGACTCAGATAAATTTGATAAAAACTAAGATAAATTTGACAAAAACTAATATAAACTCTCTTCCTCGTCGATTCCAGCTTGAATCGAACCAACCTGGAATCAACCCCTTGATGACTGACGTACCCTGGAACCAGACTTCTTCTTCCCTGTCTTCTACCTTCCTTTATTTATATAACAGAGAACGAGAATGTAGGATCTTACACCCCATTGAGCTACCACTTATTCCAAAATCAATTGGTGATGGGAAACAACACAACAATGATTTTATGGTGAGGGCGAGAGCTCAACCACAATTATGACTGCTCAAGAGCAAGGGTGGACGTTAACCTCAACAATTCCTCCCTTAACGGCACACCCGCCGCGACTCTTGCTGCGCAACTCGCAAAACGGGTATCCCATGACTCGAACACCCGACCTACCAGGCTATGATACCACTTATAGGATCTTACACCCCATTGAGCTACCACTTATTCCAAAACCAATTGGTGATGGGAAATGGCACAACAATGGTTTTATGGTGAGGGTAAGGGCTCAACCACAATTATGACCGCTTAAGAGCGATGGTGGATGTTGACCTCAATAGAGAAACACCAAATTGTCTACCTTTCTTCCTTGGGAAACGGTGGGTCTGCCATCTCCGACAACGACAGGTCCAGCAGCATAAGGTCTTTGCCAGAGTCACTTAGAAACCTTGCATTGCTCACTGATTTATGGATTACAGATTGCCCTAGCACAAGGTCTCTGCCAGAGTCATTTGGAAACCTGCTATCACTTTCGAAGATGATTATCGAATCTTGCCCAGCTTTGACAAAGTTACCAAAGGGCCTGGAACACCTCACAAATCTCCGAGAGCTGAGTACAGAGGAATGCCCTGTTTTGGAGAGACGACTACACGAGGATTGGAAGGAGTGGAAGAAGGTCGCACATGTCCCAAAATCTTCATTGATGACTGATCGAAGAAATTTTCATGGGAGGCCGAGCATCCAAGTCTAATGTAGTCATTGAAGAAAGGATGCAACAAATTCGATAAGAAGCTCCATTTCCCCACCTGCGCATCTTCTTCTTCTCCTTGATTGATGTTGGATCATCATCAAATCATGTGAGTCAAATTGAGTGAAATCAGTAAGTGGACCTTCATCATCATCATCATCATCATCATCATCATCATTGACAAATTCCATAGCTGCTCTCTCATTCTCTAGCGAGGTTCTGCGTCAAGGCTCATGCCCTACAACAAGCTGCCTTTGTCCTGTTTTTCTGTAGAAAACAAAAGTTAGGCATGTTCTTCGCCTCTTTGTCGGTCAAGATGGAGAATCCGATCCCAGCTGTCAAGAACCCAAGCCTTCTTCTCCGGATCTGTCAAAACCCAAAGCTTTGGATCCTTGAAGAAGAAGAAGAAGAAGAAGAAAGAGGAGGAGAATAGAAGATTTGAATGAAATTTGAAATTTCAAAATTTTATATCTAAATAGTTGTAAGGGAAAATCAGTCATGAAAATGTTTGATGTGGCGTATCTTAGGGACCTCTCGTCGAAATATGTCCAGCTGTACGTCCATGATTAGTGCGATATCCCCTTAATAATGGTCAACTACTATTTAATTGGTCACAATTAACTGAAATCCAATTAACAAGATTTTCAAATAAATTTAAAAAATCACAAACAAATTTCAAAAGAACGTACATAAATTTAAAAAAGATAAAAATAAATTTAAAAAGATCCACAATAAATTTCTAGAAATGTAAATAAATTTCAAAAGATGCAAATAAATTTCAAAAGATCCAAATAAAATTAAAAAAAAGTAAATAAATTTCCAAAGATGCAAATAAATTTCAAAAGATGTAAATAAAATTAAAAAATGCAAATAAATTTTAAAAAATGTAAATACATTAGCCAAAACTAAGATAAACCAATTTTTCAAATTTTAGAAAGATGCCTAAAGCTCAGTATTTTTGCCAAAACTCAGTTAAATTTATTTTAAAAATGCAAATAAATTTAAAAAGACGCAAATAAATATCTCATTTAAATTTATTTAAAAAAACTGCAAATAAATTTGAAAAGACACAAATAAAATAAAAAAAACTGCAAATAGAGTTCAGAAAAGCAAATAAATTCTTAAAAAAATTCAGATAGATTTTCTAAAAAATCAGATAAATTTGCCAAAAATTCAAATAGATTTATAAAAAAAAAATCAGATAAATTTTCAAGAAGTCAGTTAAATTTATCACAAACTCAGATAAATTAGTCAGAAAATCAGATAAATTTGATAAAAACGCAAATAAATTTGACAAAAACTCATATAAATTTCACAGCTTTACTTTCGGGCTTTTGAAAACGGGTCAGGCCAACCAGACATGGACCCAACCCGGACTGGAACCGACCAAAACCTTTTCTGGTCTTCTTCTTCCTCCCTCTTCTAGTTTTGCAAGAGGATAGAGAAGACTAAAGTTCCGGTCTTCTTCTTCCTTAGCCACGGGACGACAACAGCGACTGACGGTGGAGCCATCGACATCAGGAAACACCTGCCAATGCCCCACCATGGCCATCATCATCTTCTCACGCACGCCACTCCCATCCATCACCATCTCTGTCCCACCATCCCAGGAGCAGGCAACCCATATCACATCCTAGAACACTCATGCACCCTGGATGCCTTCTCCATCCTCTCCCTTCTCACGCTATTCACCCTCACGTGACATGTTCCTATGTAGAACCCTCACATCCATCGCCTCCATCGCAGCGCAGGTCCATCCTTTGATCGTTTCTCTCCCTTTGCTATCGTCTTCCTCGCGCGGACTATCTCCCTCGGGTATGGGAACAACTTGATCGTCTTCTTCCTCTCCTCTCTCCTTTTTCTTTCCCTCCTCCTCTCCTCACCTTCTTTTCCCCCTCTTCTTCCCTATGGAAACGGGGGAGAATGGGAGATTTGAAATTTTAAAATTCAGAATTTTTTGCCTAAACATTTGAAATGGCAAATCAGTGGTGAAAATGTCTGATGTGGCGTATCTAGAGACCTTTCGTCGAAATGTCATGTTGTATGGACTATAGGCATTAGAGAAAAAGTTGTTAGACTGGAAGCTTTACAAGACTATTTTGAGGGACCTTTCGCTAATTTACTCTTTATATTATTGGTTAATTCTTATTAGTAGTGTGCTCGCAACCATCTACGCCGGCCACAAGTATCACAGCCCCATTAAACGATCACAAGTAACTAATCAATGAGTTTTCAACCATGCATGTCTACTGTGATTTTTGTGGCCCATTAATTGATCAATCCACTCTTCCCACTCTTCCCATCACAAGTAACTAATCATATCATGAGACTTTTGATCTAAATTATTATTTTTAATGAAAATTCATTTTTTGTTGGTAGGAAATTGATAAAATGGATCCCATCTACAAGATAATGAAAGGCAAATAAATCATTTTAGAGGAGAAGAAAGAAAGACAAAGAGAGAAGAAAGAACTTTCAAGCAAATTAAATAATTAACTCCTACTTTGATTAGAGTGAGATACAACTCTCACTCCTAAAACAAGGGGTGAAGGATTATTTTGAGTGGTTTGAATTCATTATGGTAGTCCGATATATTTTTTTATTTTAATTGTCCTCGAAGTTTAAAACAATCATGCTTTTAAAACATCAGGGTATTTTCAAATCTATGATTTTCTAGATATAAGTATAAATCTCTACAAAAAATGAATAAATTTATTTCTAATTGATAAGTAAAAAAATGAAAAATCTAAAAGATATTATCAATCCCCTCTATAAGAAATTCCTTATATATTTCGCCCGCTGTAAGTCAACTATTAATTGTCCCTCCTGAAATAAAATTATGACTTCGCCGTTGGGCGGCTCAACTTGAGCATAAAAAAAAAAAAGTCTTCGCCATATGCCATCAATGTGAAGTACAGTGTCCTACTTTGCCCAAATATGGGATCATAGTGGTAAGCATAGAAAATATTTCTGTCTAAGGAATGCGCCATAATGGAAAAAGGATGAAAACTACTATGCCTCATAAAAACAATCAATGGTGAGAAGGGGGTCAGGCAAGAAATCCCCTCATGTCTAGAAATTGGCAGGAATGGTCCTCACTTTGCCGATAATGATTTAAATCGATTGTGAATCTCATCTTTTGTGTTTCTGAGTCCTTACACAATAAAGAAAGAAAGAGAAGGAGACTGCTTATCAGAAATGATGTCAATCGACAGAAATGTCTTCTAACAAATTCCCAATGATATGTCTAATTTCCCTTTCTTTAGATTGGGATATCCATTATAATAGTCAACTACCATTTAATGGGCCATGATTAATGGAATCTCATTAATGAGATTTTCAGGATAAATTCTAAAAACACACAAAATAAATTTTAAATAACACAAATAAATTTTAAAGACCCAAATAAATTTCAAAAGAAACCAATAAATTTCAAAGAACGCTTAAAATTAAAAAGACCCAAGATAAATCAATCCAAATAAAGTTTCAAAAGATCTAAAATCAATTTCAAAAGATCTAAATAAATCTCAAAAGATCCAAATAAATTTCAAAAGATTCAAATAAATTTCAAAAGACGTAAATAACATTAAAAAAACACAAATAAACTTAAAAAAATGTAAATACATTTGCCAAAACTAAGATAACCCAATTTTCCAAATTAACGAAAAATCTGGCAAAAACTTAAGTATTTTTTGTCAAAAACTCAGTTAAATTTATTTCAAAAGACACAAATAAATTTCAAAAGACACAAATAAAATTCAAAAACACAAATAAATATAAGAAAATACAAATAAATTTGCCAAAAACACGGAAAGATTCGTTCAAAAAATCAGTTAAAAATTTTAAAATTGAGATAAATTTATAAGAAACTCACTTATATTTTTTAAAAACTCAAATAAATTTGCAAAAAATTCAGATAGATTTTTTTAGAAATCAGATAAATTTATTCCAGAACTCAGATAAATAGTCAAAACTCATATATATTTGTCCAGAACTTAGATAAATTTGTTTCAGAACTCTGATAAATAGTCAAAAACTCAAATAGATTTGTCCAGAACTCAGATAAATTTGTTTCAGATTTCAGATAAATAGCCAAAAACTAAGACAGATTTGTCCAGAACTCAGATAAATTTATTTCAGAACTCAGATAAATTTCCGCATAACTCAAATAAATTTGACAAAAAATAAGGAACCTAGCCTTCTCCAGGACCCTCTGCGACCTTGGATTGTCAACGTCCACGATGGCTTCCAACCTCTCCAAGTGTGGCCACTCGCTAAAGATGGTGTTGATGATCATCTTCACAGCAACTGTAGCAATCCCTTGGCCCTAGTACTTCGAGGACAGAACGTACCTCAATTCACCTTTGCATCGATCGCTGAGGGCCCAGGTACGAATGAGATGGCTCCGATCGGACGGCCGTTGATGCATATGGCTCGGATCCATGGATGGGGGAGGACTTTCTCTTTGAGGTAGTTGAGAGCGTCTTCTTTGTTGGTGTAAGTGTCCCAAGTGCAGAAACGGGACACGCGATCTTCTGTTGCCCAGACCATGAAGTCGTCTAAAGAAGATGAAGGTAGTGTAGGAACAGATAGGATGGGGGCATGATGAAGAGGTGAAGATGGGGATGTTGACATGATGAAGGTGATGATGGGAGATAGAATGGTGATATATATGGCTAGAAGGTTACATGTGAGAGAAAGATATGAATAGATGTAGCGTTAGATCTTCGTGATGGTGTAGTAGAGGTTAAACTGATTTGGAAAATTTACAAAGATCGAGTGGGTCTCGCTCCATTTTTTTTTTCTTTTCCTTTCTTCTGATGACTTGGTCGATGATAGATGGATTTGTGGTCTGTAGCCAGCAGGTGTTGGGAATAGATGATAGATAGATTTCCCCCTCTTTCGACTCAGTTGAAGTTGGTCGGGGAATAAAATCTTCTCCGGCGACGACGAGTCGGCAGCGGTGGCTATTACAAAACCTGTAACTTGAAGATGAAGAAAAGGGCATTGGCTAGGTTCTGTCCATGTTAGGATTGAAGAAGAAGAAGAGGGAGAATGGAAGATTTAAAATTTGAAATTTTAAAATTTTATGCCTAATCAGTTGAAAGGGCAAATCAGTCATGAAAATGTATGAGGTGGCGTATCTAGTGACCTCTCTTCATAAGGTGACGTGTTTAGGGACCTCTCACCGAAATATGTCCAAGCTGCATGGACTACATGCCTTAGATGAAAAGTTGATGGACTGGAGGCCTTACAAGTCCTATATGAGAGACCTTTCGCTAATTATCTCAAGAAGAAAAGGGCATGGGTAAATAGGAAAAACAATAGAAGAGAATATGAGTTGGTAAATGTGGAAGTGCATGGGCACTTTGGTAAAAAAAGACCCCTAAGATCCGTTTCTCTCTTAAGAGAGGCTAAATGCACACTGATTTTTTTCTCTCCACACACTGCTTCTCTCTAGATCTACCATGGATTACCAAAAATTACTCTCTACACACCCCCCCCCTTTTTTTTCCTAGATTACCCTCTCTTAGCTTCTCTCTATACTCCATTTTCCTCCCTCTCTCCCACCGTTCGCCGCCTCCCTCCCTCTCTGCCCACCTCCACCCGCTGCCTGCCGCCCCCTCCCTCCCTCCCCCTTCGATGGTGCTGCCTGAGGGTGGGGGTTGGTGGGTGTAGAAAGAAGTTTGGGGAGAGAGAGATGTCCATTTAAGTAATTTAACATATGTATTGATCATAAAAGAATACAGTGTGTGGAGAGCAAAAATCAGTGTGCATTTAGCAGCTCTCTTCTCTCTTTTGACCAAAATTTGATTCTCTATTCGTAATTTGGGTTTGGCGGGATTTTTTATAAATTTTTGGTGAAAGTTCTTAAATTATATGTTCAATGTTTTTATTATTTTCTTCTTGAGGACGTGCGTATATATCCTTGATGTCTTTGACCCAATAGGACAAAACCCCATTGGTAGCACCCACTGAATCCCACCCAAACAAACACCGGGCAAATCTGGGTTTATTTTAAAAACAAGACATTGAGAGCAAGCTCGCCTCTCATGCCACTCCATCAACTCCATGATGGGTATGTCTTTGTTACATTTACATATATAGTTCAACCAAATAATTTTTAAGCTGATCACTGGGATACTTTTTTTTTTTTTTAATCATGGTAGACACCAAATCATTACATTTGGAACTAATTCAAACAAAGATTAGAAATATAAAATCCACCAAACTACATCAAGAAAAAACAGAACATGTCTAAAAATGTAATCGGCCCACTTAATGATTCTCATTATTCAAAAAAAAAAAAAAAAAAAAAAAATTGAAAGTAAAAGTTTCAATTGATTCTAAACAAATTTTGTTTCATATTGGAACCAACCTTCTATGTAGAAATTTACCACTTCTATATTCTTCTTCGAGGGCCCACTTTAGTAGGGCCCTAGTTAAATTTGATATAGTGCAATTGACCCATTTATTACCAGCATGTCAAAGAACATGTCATTAGGAATAGACTCGGATCCTCTGAGGCTTTTTGACCCACGGTGACCCTAAGTGGACCAATAACATATCGAGCCTTCTCACTTTCCTGTTAGAGTTTGGATTTTGATTTTCCTAACTACATTAAGAGTGCATTGAAAAAGCAACGAGAACTATGCATGAGAGATGGTAGAGAATGGCAAGAGAAGAAGGAAAATGTTGGTTAGATTTGTGGGGAAGGTATGGTCCCATATTGAGTAACTGGAGAGGGTCCCAACTCACACCCATCTGTCAGACTGTCAATCTTTCATCGAGACTTATTCGATTACAGCGAATTGTCACTGTGACATAGCCCTCCTATTTCTATACTTGACATAACAGATACAAATGAGACCACTCATTTAAAATATATAAGGAAACCATCCCCGGGTGGTGCAGGCCTCATAATCAAAGGTTTTGATATTTGAAGACAACTTCAGTATCTCTTCATCAACATCAAAACCTCTGCAGTTTCTTACATCCAATACCTCCAGCTGTTTGCATCCTTTCAATATGATTAGTAGACTTTCCCTGGTTATGGAACACTTGCTGAGACGTAAGTACTTGATATTAGGAAGCCAAGCAACGATTGCATTTGCTTCTTTGAATGTGAATGGTCCCCTAGTCTTGAGCTCAAAGAAGTTCTTGCAGTGGCTACCAATCTCTGCTACAATTTGCACAAAAGAGTTGGGCTTTACTTGCATGTGTAGTATTCGGAGGTCTCTCCAGTTTGCTATGCATCTGGGAAAGTATTCGTCCACTTCACTCAGCAGTGTGTGAGGCAAACAGACAATCTTTAATGAGGGGCATCTGTCACCAAATTAACCGAGTTAGACGTGGTCCACACCCTCAATGGGCATCGTTGACTCTGCATCATAGTGACATGATTTTAATTTTGAATCGGAATCCTCGGATGTTTTTCTCCATGGTGACCGTGAGGAGGCCAATCAGGCACCGACAACGCCTGATTGGCCTCCTCACGGTCACAGTGGGGGAAAACCTTGGATGATCTAGACTCTTTTAACTTTTACCTGAAGAAGTAAAATAATAGTCCGCATTGATATTAACCTAAATGGACGATATGGATTAGCATATTGTACTGATATAGGTGTGAATCAAGTAAAATGCATAAATTTTATCTTGGTTTCCTGCAAATTGATACATGTGCCGGCAAATATTTTAGACAATGAGTCCACCAAAATAGAAGATATAGGGTGGGATACGGAGGCATAACAAAGAACTAAGCCCATTTTTGGGATCTCTATTTTCAGCTATTTGTCTAAATGTGTAAAGTGGGCAGTGGTTTAGAAGAAACTAAAGAGAATTTGGCACCAGGTTTTACCTACTATGACTTTAGAGAAGCATAAGAGAATCCTGTTAAAATGAAAGGCCCCCGTTAAAATGAAAGGCCCAAATTTATGGGCTTGTGAAAATAAGCGCTTTAGCCTCTTTCTTTTATGGCTCTATTTTGGATGTCTTATGTCCAAATAAGAGTAGAAATAACAAACAAAGCTTAATAAGTCTGGTCCAACCATAAACTTGGTAGAACCCATGCCAGTACCAAAAAGATTTTAAGACGCAATTAAAACCAGTTACATGTTTATAGATTTTGACACAAATTAGGTTTGGGCCAAATTTAAGTTGAGATAAACCAATATCATACTGACCTGTGCTCTACGCGACGGCAGATTGGATACAGGGCGGGGTGGGTGACATGGGGCCGGTAGGACTTAACCAGGCCCAAACCAAGCCAAACCCATTTCCATCCCTAAATGGAGGTATCACAGAAAGGAAACTTACTCGTCGGATATGTAAGCCAAATCCTCTAATTGGACATATGTTACTTCCAGAGATGGAACTCTGAGCTCCACAGCAGATCGACGGCTGCGATTGACAGTGAACTTGAGGAAGCCCGTAAATGAGAATTTCAGCACACGGTACTCTTGTTTGAATATCTCAACAAAGGGGCTAGTTGGATGAAGATTCAGCTGATTGAAGTCGAGAACTTTCCATAAGAGAGGATTGGTGGAAGCTTGATTCCAAGATTTGCAGAGGAAATTAAAGGCACACCCAAGATCAGGTCCTCCAGACTAAGCCTTTCAAATATACAGACCAAACAGTCCATGTCCATCTCCTCCCATCTTCTTGTCTCCACCATTCTCTCTCTCTCTCTCTGTGTGTGTGTGTGTGTGTGGAGGTTGTTTAGTGTAAAAAGACTGAAGAAGCATGAGTGTGTGTTGGGCAAACAGGAATGGGAATCATGAATCCAGAGATAGATATTTGTTTATTATTTCTCTTTTGGAAAGATTGATTAATCCAGAGTTAAGACACTTGTTTTATTATTTCTTTCTCTTGGTAAAGCTTATGCTATATTGTTTAAACATCACTTCTTAATGGTAACAGCTCAAACATAGAATTTGGGTGGGGTTAGGGGTGTTCGAGGGTTGGGTCGGACTGGGCTAGCTAATCTAGGTCCATCATTCTTTTAAAAACACAGGCACTTATCTAGCCTAAGCCTGACATGACCATAAGTTTCTACCTAGAGCTCAGCCCGCTATAATCATGTCAGCACAAGTCGGTCAATTTAGTCAATTGGGCCGGGCAGGCCGGGTTTTCTATCACTTGTTTTGGGAAATAAGTCACAAAACTAAAAACAGTACTCATATGGAAGCTTGGGCCAGGCTTCAGGCTTTCTATATATCACTTAATCCAAGCTCGGCCCAAATATTAAGTAGGCCTGAATTTTAGATACAGTCTTGAGTACGGACAGGCCTGGGCTTGGTTATACATGAAGTGTACAAAGAAATGAATTGAAGGATTGTAGGGTCCTAACTGGATTCACCAGACAAAAAATAGATTCAAATCTCGGTATCCCATGTTTTCACCATGGATCCGATCCATGAAGTAAATAAGATTCTATATACTAACTGCTTTACTTAATTTTTGCGTGTCGTTGTTTTCTTCACCCAATGGATAAGCCTTACTTTCACCATAAGGTATTAACACATCCAAACGCCACCCGAGGAATCATATAATATTATAGTTGTTGAAATTTATTTGGAGAGCTAAGTACAAAATATTATTTAACCATCGATCTAACATTAGTTGGTGGAGCATGTGATGCACCGCAAGGAGGAAACCACACGGTAAGAATCAGCATATGAGAATGTGATTGTCATATGAGATCTTTGTGGATCATGACTGATTTCATCGAGGTGATGAATTGGATTATAAAAACGATACTGGGACTTTAGAGGAGAAATTTCCTGAGATTTATTTATTAGTAGCTAAAGGGGGTGTAAGGATTTTAAGTTGGCCAATTCATTGGGTAATGGACAAAATCGGGATTTGTGGTTACTTTATACTGTGAGGTTACTATTTTTCTTTTATGATTCTTCACTTGATCTTTAGTGAAAGCATTTGCAGGTATTCAAAGGATCCGATTTGTTGAGCGGAATTCTGATTCAGTTGAGTCTGTTGTGTTGAACGGATAGACTTTTTCGTGTAATAGGTGTTTTGTCCATGAATTGCGAAAGGGGGAGATTGTAAGGATTTTAGGTTGCCCAATTTATTGGGTAATGGACAAAACCGGGATTCTTTAAACTTGAATTTTGTTTAGGAAAGGACTGCTCAAGGAAATAGAAAGAAATTCTGGACTCTATCAATTGACAGAGGTCGCTCGAGCGAACCCTTCAGAGTGGTTCCTTCGCTCGACCCATCCTATAGCTCGCTCGAGCCATCAAGGTTCTGGAATAAAAATTTGAAGACAGAAAGTATTTAGCTCAAGCGAACTATATTACCGCTCGAGCGAACCCCTCATAGAACGATGATCGCTTGATATACCTTTACGCTCGCTTGAGCTAAATGTCCTCTACGCTGAAATTTTCTCAAATAGAGAGCAATTCGCTCGAGCGAACCCCCCTGTTCGCTCGAGCGAACCTGAGACTTCTAATTTTGGACAAATTTCTCTTCTGAGTTTCTCTATGAGGCAACTTCCTATTCCTTAAGCCTTTGAAACACGAATTATGGATTATAACACTACTAGAAAAGTCACTTTTAGCGACCGCCAAAAGCCGTCGCTAAAAGTGTATTGGCGGTCGCTAAAAGTCTGTAGCGACCGCTTTGCGACCGCGCAGACGCCGTCGCGGAAACTTCGTCCCTAAAAGTATTAGCGACCGCCAAGTGGCGGTCGCTAATACATTAGCGACCGCCACGTGGAGGTCGCTAAAAGTAATTTTTTATTTTTTTAAATTTTGTTTAATAAGGCAGTCGCTAATAGTCATATTGGCCGCCGCAAATGCTAATTTAATTTTTTTTTAATTTAAATTTTTTTTTTAAAATACTTTTAGCGACCGCCAGTGGCGGTCGCTAATAGTCATATTGGCGGCCGCAAATGCTATTTTAATTTTTTTTTTAATTTTAATTTTTTTTAAAAAATACTTTTAGCGACCGCCAGTGGCGGCCGCTAATAGTCCTATTGGCGGCCGCTAATAGTTAGTGTAATTTTTTTTTCCCAATTTTTTTCAAATTTCTCAATTTTATTCCTGTACCTGAATCTGTACCCGAATAGACCATACCATCCATTATAAATACCAATAACAACTACTACAATCCATTACAACAACTAATAACAAAAACAAAATCTTATATTAATAATATTCAAAATATTACAAAAATTTCAACAAATTATATATATCCATTACAAATCCAGCAATAAAAGTAAAAGAAAAAAGAAATCAAATTGTCCGTGCAGGTTGCCGTATGGATACGATGCTCTCAAACCTGAAGAAAAAAGAGAAACAAATATTAATAGTTAATTATAAAAATTGGCAATTTACAACAAATATATAAAAGAAAAAATCTAAAATTTGAAATTTAAACCTACGTTTCAGCTTTACAAGGAGTCCGGGAGTCAGAATCGCGTTCCGTCAGTTCCTGCAAGTCAGGAATGACTACGGGCACGTGCCCGTCCAGTTTCACGGGCAACGGAGCCCATTTGCTCGTTTTGGACCCCCGGAGGCCGATTTTCTAAGTTTTAAGTTAAAGTATCGAGTTAAACCTACGTTTCAGCTTTACGAGGAGTCCGGGAGTCGGAATCTCGTTCCGTCAGTTCCTGCAAGTCAGGAATGATTACGGGCACGTGCCCGTCCAGTTTCACGGGCAACGGAGCCCGTTTGCTCGTTTTGGACCCTCGGAGGCCGATTTTCTAAGTTTAAAGTTAAAGTATCGAGTTAAACCTACGTTTCACCTTTACGAGGAATCCAGGAGTCGGAATCTCGTTCCGTCAGTTCCTACAAGTCAGGAATGACTACGGGCATGTGCCCATCCAGTTTCATGGGCAACGGAGCCCGTTTGCTCGTTTTGGACCCCCGGGGTCCGATTTTCTAAGTTTAAAGTTAAAGTATCGAGTTAAACCTACGTTTCAACTTTACGAGGAATCCGGGAGTCGGAATCTCGTTCCGTCAGCTCCTGCAAGTCAGGAATGACTACGGGCACGTGCCCGTCCAGTTTCACGGGCAACGGAGCCCGTTTGCTTGTTTTGGACCTCCGGAGGGCGATTTTCTAAGTTTAAAGTTAAAGTATCGAGTTAAACCTACGTTTCAGCTTTACGAGGAATCCAGGAGTCGGAATCTCGTTCCGTCAGTTCCTGCAAGTCAGGAATGACTACGGGCACGTGCCCGTCCAGTTTCATGGGCAACGGAGCCCGTTTGCTCGTTTTGGACCCCCGGAGGCCGATTGTCTAAGTTAAAAGTTAAAGTATCGAGTTAAACCTACGTTTCAGCTTTACGAGGAGTCCGGGAGTCGGAATCGCGTTCCGTCAGTTCCTGCAAGTCAGGAATGACTACGGGCACGTGCCGTCCAGTTTCACAGGCAACGGAGCCCGTTTGCTCGTTTTGGACTCCCGGAGGCCGATTTTCTAAGTTTGAAGTTAAAGTATCGAGTTAAACCTACGTTTCATTTTTACGAGGAATCCGGGAATCGGAATCTCGTTCCGTCTGTTCCTGCAAGTCAGGAATGACTACGGGCACGTGCCCGTCCAGTTTCACGGGCAACGGAGCCCGTTTGCTCTTTTTGGGCGCCGAGAGCCCGATTTTCTATGTTTTAAGTTAAAGTATCGAATTAAACTTACGTTTCAGCTTTACGAGCAATCCAACTGTCGGATTCTCGTTCCGTCAGTTCCTGCAAGTCAGGAATGACTTCGGGCAGGTGCCCGTCCACTTTCACGGGCAACGGAGCCCCGTTTGCTCTTTTTGGGCGCCGAGAGCCCGATTTTCTATGTTTTAAGTTAAAGTATCGAATTAAACCTACGTTTCAGCTTTACGAGGTATCCAACTGTCGGATTCTCGTTCCGTCAGTTCCTGCAAGTCAGGAATGACTACGGGCACGTGCCCGTCCTCTTTCACAGGCAACGGAGCCCGTTTGCTCTTTTTGGGCGTCGAGAGCCCTATTTTCTATGTTTTAAGTTAAAGTATCGAATTAAACCTACATTTCAGCTTTACGAGGTATCCAACTGTCGGATTCTCGTTCCGTCAGTTCCTGCAAGTCAGGAATGACTACGGGCACGTGCCCGTCCACTTTCACGGGCAACGGAGCCCGTTTGCTCGTTTTGGGCGCCGAGAGCCCGATTTTCTATGTTTTAAATTAAAATATCGAATTAAACCTACGTTTCAGCTTTACGAGCAATCTGGGAGTCGGAATCGCGTTCCGTCAGTTCCTGCAAGTCAAGAATGACTACGGGCACGTGCCCGTCCACTTTCACGGGCAACGGAGCCCGTTTGCTCGTTTTGGGCGCCGAGAGCCCGATTTTCTATGTTTTAAGTTAAAGTATCGAATTAAACCTACGTTTCAGCTTTATGAGCAATCCGGGAGTCGGAATCGCGTTCCGTCAGTTCCTGCAAGTCAAGAATGACTACGGGCACGTGCCCGTCCACTTTCAAGGGCAACGGAGCCCGTTTGCTCGCTTTGGGCGCCCGGAGGCCGATTTTCTATGTTTTATGTTATCGTATTGAGTTAAACATACGTTTCAGCTTGAAGAGCAATCCGGGAGTCGGAATCTCGTTCCGTCGTTCCGTAAGTTTCTAACTTTCTAAGTTTCAAAATCTATAAATTTCTAACACAACTTAACAAATTTCAATACATGTTGAAATCTTGAGTTAAAGTAAATTGTTATACCTCGTCACGATCAGTCGAGCCTGCTGGATCATGACTGCCCTCTCCAACCGAGTGACGACGGGCCTGGTGGCCGGAACCAGCGTCAGGTGCCTGTAATTATTTATTATACAGTTAAAAAAATATAAATAATGACACATCAATGACCTAATTGATAATTTAAACGCACATATTTTTTTCTTACTAACCTGAGAAGTGGGTGGTGGGTCTGAAGCAAGCGGGTCACGACTCTGTGATAGACGAGCCTCCATCTCAGCCATCTCCGCTCTCCACTCGGCCCGCATCTCCTCTCTCAACTCGGCCCGCATCTCTGCCCTCAACTCCTCTCTGATCGATGCCCTCATGGACTGCAGCAATTGCTCGTAGTCATCATCTCCACGGAGGCGCGAGCCCTAGGAGGAGCTAGCACCGGATGACTCCGATCGCATGATGTGCGAGCGTGGAATGCCCGTCCCATACGTGAGCGTGTATCCGTGCCCGTCCCGGCCAACGGCGGAGTGGAATATCTCATCCCTCCGTGATGGCAAACTACGCTCCTCCTCGGGTAGCTCCTCCAGGCGTGACTGATACTGAGCCTGCGCAGTTGATTCATTTAATATATTATCATACATAACAAGACATAGTAATAGAAAGATAATTTAAACGATTCAATATAAAAACTTACAATGATAGCTGCAACCTCCGGGTGGCGAGGATCTCGAGAACGCATCCATACAGACATCCTGTCGACCAGAACACCTTCGGAACGCAACTGTTTGGTGGAGAGTTATATTATTATTATACTATCATACATAATGACAAACATATAAATTACATGTACAATATAACGTTTTACCTCGTGGCGGACCTGGGTGATGTGTCGAGTCCCCAATCTGTGTGCGGGACCCTGCATTGCGCGGTTCTGCGCATTCGTAGCAGCCACTCTCTGTTTTCAATTTTTATCAGCTTATTTCTGTTAGTTACGTTAGTCACTAGTAAATTCTTAAAATTAAAATAAAAAATGACAAGTTTCTCACCTGGACCTCCTCGCTCGTCCAGTACCGGACGAGCTGAGTCCACTGATCCGGGAGTACGCCCCTCGGAACTCGGTCAAGTATGTCGGGCGCATCCTGATGTGGCTTCCAATGGAGCATCTTAACTTTATTTTTATGGTCTTTCTACATCTTCCGGCACTTTGACAACAAACTGGCCGGAAGAGCTCAGGACACGCCCTCAGGTTGTCCTGAAAATGAAAGAAATATTTTTCATTAAGTTATAGTTTAAATTGACACATCATTTTTGGAGAAATGTTAAATTATTACCTTAACCTGCTGCCAGGTACGGTCTAGTGTCTCCACCGGGAATGCGTCCCAATCAAGTGTAGTCAGAGGGAATGCATATGGATCCCGGACCATATGTCCCAACTGACTGATGAGCTCGCGAGCATGCGGACCCACCGGATGGTACGTATCATCAAACTCAACGTCAATAGGATGACCGGAATTCCACGTCCGGATCCCTCGAGTAGGGCCTCTCCCCCTGCTGGAAGATGCGCCCGTGCTCGTAGCACCTGTTCAAATAAAGACAATTTAACTAAATTGAATTAAAATAATTTTCTAGAACTAAAATTTTTAATTAAATAAACTTATACCAGTCTGTGCAGACGTCGACGCAGGCCGAGACGGTGGAGATGAAAAAGCCGACGCCGAAGCATCAACTGGGGTGGAAGGACTCGCCTGAGACGTCGATGGCCTACTCTGTGGGGCCATCGAGCTAGACTGGGCGGCATCCGATGTCGGTCTAGGCCCCCCAGATGGCGTGCTAGCCTCGGCCTGGCGCAGGAGCTCGTCCATCGTCAGCGGACGATCTCTCCTCTTTCGTCCCGACATATCTGTTCAAATGTTTGTAAGATAAGTTTCATTAAACGAGATAATTGAAAGTAACATTTTAAAATTATTTACACTGAAATTTAACATTGGTGAATTAGTTCCCAACCGTTCACTGGTCGTGTAAGTCAACTGTATCTCCTTCCATGGTTTCCCGAACCCAATTAACATCTTCATCACGTTGAACAACTGCAGTCTGGTCAAGAACTTGTTGGGCGAATGCATCAATATCTGGCTCATCACATTCAATCTGATACACTCCCCTCCTTGACATTTTAACTGCAACCTGCCAGTTAGGATCTTTCGGATCTCTGACATAGTAAACTTGCTCCGCCATTGAGCACAGTATGTAGGGTTCGGCATTTATTCGATCATCACGATGTAACAAATTGTTAAAATTTACCAATGGAAACTGGTAATTATCTGTTTTCACCCCTCGGATAGGATCCACCCAATCACACTTAAACAATAGAAACTTTAACCCGTGATTGTACACAACTTCAACAATATCCTTCAACCGGCCATAGTAGTAACCAGCATCCACAGATGGACAACCGAGCCCACTATTTTGCGTCGCTCGTTTCTCATCTACATCCTTTAAGCGAAATCGAAAACCGTTGACGTCACAAGTTGTGTAACGTCGGGCCGTTATGAAGGGGCCATCAGCCAACTGTTTCATTTCACCGGTCAGACTAGGATCGTTGGTTCTTCGTAAGCTACACACCTACGCAATGCATGTAATCACTGAATATCACTACATAAAAGTAATATGACATGAACAAGTGAAACTACTCCTAATGATTGACTACGTACGTGATTCTTGAACCATTCGTGAAATGACCGGTAATGGGACTGATGAATTTCACTCTCCGTAGCACGAGGCATGTCCCGTTTGAGCTCATCGATGTGTGTCCTGCGATGCATAACACGTGTTAACAACAAGTATGATAATTTAGGAAAAAAATTGACAAATTAATGTTATGAATGAGTGATAGCTTACTGAGTCAAAGCCACAACAGTTGGGGTGTTGAACAACACCCACCGATGAACTTGAATCCACTCAATATTGTTGAGATCAAACTGCGTGCCCTGCCCAACTGGACCGTCATTAATCCGCGAGGGCCTAGTCAACTTTGTTTCAATATTATCTTTAAGATATGCTGCGTAGAAATTGGTGCACTCATCCATCAAATACCCCTTAGCTATTGATGCCTCTGGACGGGCTCTATTACGAACATACCTCTTCAAAGTATTCATGTACCTCTCAATTGGATACATCCATCTGAATTGGACGGCGCCACCAAGCAGGGCTTCACTAGTTAAGTGTATGGTCAAGTGAACCATGACATCGAAAAATGCAGGTGGAAAAAGTTTTTCTAGATGACACAACGTCACAGCAATCCTCCTTTGCAGACCATTCAGCTCATCAATTCGGTGAACTCTAGAACACAGTTGTCTGAAGAAGTTACTAAATTCAATCAACGGCGCTACAACATTCTTAGGCAAACAATTCCTTATGGAGATAAGCAGTAACTGTTGAATGAGGATATGATTGTCATGACTCTTTAAACCCTATAATGTTCTTTCTTTCATGTTCACGCGCTTAGCAATATTCGAACAGTACTCGTCAGGAACCTTGACACCCTTCAGAACAGAGAGGAAGACATTTTTCTCATCTTTACTCATCGCGTACTGCGCAGGAGGCATGTATGCCTTGTTTGACTCTCTCGGCTGCAAGTGCAATGGTTTTCTCAAGCCCATTTCTTCCAAGTCACGACGTGCATTGACACCATCCTTCGACTTCCCCTGAACACCGAGAATGGTCCACAGTATATTATCACAGACGTTCTTCTCGATGTGCATAACATCTAAGTTGTGCCTGAGTAACTTATGTTTCCAGTATGGTAAATCGTAGAAAATACTTTTTTTCTTCCAATTATGACTTCGTCTTCTATTTGCACCAGGAATAGAAGGCAGCGGGAGGGCCAGTAAATCTTGAAAATCATATACAGTTCGTATTTTCTCCTGCTCGAGCTGTGACAACAATTCAACTCCCGACATTGTTCGAGGTGCTGGACCATATTCTCGAGTGCCATCAAATGACACTTTGTCCCTCCTGAACCTATGCAATGGAGGTAGAAAACGTCTATGACCTGTGTATACCCATTTTCTGCTGTGCTTCAACCAAGTTGACTTCTTCGCCTGATTGCAGCAAGGACATGCAAACTCTCCCTTTGTGCTCCAACCCGACAAGTTAGCGTACGCAGGGAAGTCGTTGATTGTCCACAATAATGCGGCGCGCAGTTTAAACATTTCATTGCCTTCGGCATCAAATGTCATCAGACCATCAGCCCATAATTCCTTCAATTCATCAATCAAAGGTTGCATATATACATCAATCTTGTCCCCTGGTCCTCTTGGTCCATCAATAAGTGTGGATAGGATTAGAAAAGGCTGCTTCATACACATCCATGGCGGGAGATTATAAGGTACCAAAACGACTGGCCACGTGCTGTGATTTGCCCCTGTCATGGATCTGAATGGACTAAAACCATCTGCAGCCAAACCAAGCCGCACATTGCGACAATCCAAGGCAAAGTCTGGATTCCTTCGATCGAAGTCTTTCCACGCTGGGGAATCTGCTGGATGGGTTAACTTACCATCGTCCCTGCTATTCTCGGCATGCCATCTCATCAGTTTAGAAATATTTGATGACATAAAAAGCCTCTTCAACCTTGGCTTCAGTGGGAAATATCTCACGTGCTTTGCTGCCACAAGTTTGCCACGATTTATAACACTTGTAGAACTATTCTGACGATTGTGTCCAACCCCGTCTTCCTTCCATCTCGAAGTCTGACACACGATACACTTATCAAGCTGGGCATTCTCATTCCTAAACAACATGCAATTGTTCGAACATGCATCCAAAGTCTCATATGTGAAGCCTAAATTTTCAGTTAACTTGCGGGCCTGATAGTAGGACTCTGCAAGTTTCGCGCCCGATGGGAGCACTCGATGCAACAACTGGAGGAGCATATCGAAGGACGTGTCAGACCACTGATTCAATGCCTTCAAATGTAACAGCTCCACGATAAAGGACAATTTACTGAAGTCCTTGCATCCAGGATACAATTCTGTCTGTGCATCGTCTAGAATTTCAAAATATCTCAGGGCTTCTTCATCGGTACCGGAGCGAGGATTACTCCCACCCGCCCCCTCAGTCTCACAGCTTGTGTATTTAGGTGCCAACCCGCACGCGATATCATTTAGCATCCCGATCATCGGATCCGTCTCTGACATATCATCAACCTCAATTTCATCTCTTTCCTCTATGCGACAGGAAACATACTCTTCTCCATGTCTTATCCAATTCTTGTACTGCTTCAAGAATCCATTCACAATCAGATGCTTTCGGACAGACTCTCTTCTGTAATAATACCGATTCGCACATTTTCTACATGGACAACTTATGAACTCATTGTCAAACCCATTGGTAAATTCCATGAACTGGTTAATCCCCTCCATGTATTCCCTAGACATCCTATTCGGTAAATCAATCCAACTCTTGTCCATCTCGATAACTGTTTATGTGGAAATCTAAAATGAGCAAGTACAATTAACCCAAGGTACCATGCATCATGCAAGTCACCTAGCCATAAACTGCAAACTACTTACTACAGAGTGGTTGGTCCTATCCCATTCGAGAATGCACGATCCAACCTGCACTCAACAACTCGAATGCTTCGTCCCCTAGTCAGACAAAATTTCGGCAGCATGTCCGCGTGGTTCTCCAAGTACACGACACGGATACAACATCAGTCGTACCCATGTATGTACCCAGAGAACAATGGGACATCAACCGAAACTCTAACATCGGACTTGCATGAGCTATTGAGTATAAGATGGATAATTGCATTCCCAAACTGTCCAAACTGGACAATTCAAGAATCGTATACGACAAAGTTCGAATGTACATCACAAGAGCAACGAATCTAGTCAAAGACCCGATCCGTCGCGTCAAGGATCACCGAACTAATGTCGTACACAATTCTCGAACGGGTCTAAGTTTCACTAATGCATGCAAATGAATAAAACAATAAGTGAAGAACACAATATTCAACACAAACAATAATGTTCAAAATATCAATTATAACAAATATATATCAACATTCATAATTCGGAAAACAAAAAGAAAAAAAAAGCAACATGTTGAACTCATTACGTCCCAAATCTCAAAAGAAACATGCTAGACATATCAGGATTTTTCTATTTAGATATATTTGCTCAATTGTTTTTTTATTTTATACTTTTAATATAGGAACAATGGAGTCCTCTGTGGAATAAAAAGCACAACAAATGAGATTTATAAAGCACAAACAAGAAGATATTTATGACATACCCATCTTTAATGTGTATCAAGATGTTCATGTCAATGATAGTTTGACCTTCATGTCAATGATAGTATTAATAGGAACTAGGGTATGAAAACAGAATTGATGCACTTTACAAGGGTATTTTTATTTTTTTAATTCCAAGAGAGAGAGGGTGTGCCCTAATCATGAGCCAAAAAGAGACATTATAATCAACAACTTGTTTAGGGAATTTTGGTTGATGATCAATGGAATTTGGACATTCCAACAAAGTCACAAGGTTTTTTAGCAATTATTGATTTCTAGAGTTTTTTAAAAATACCCAAAATAGCATGTTTAATTTGCATGAAAAAAGTACTGAATAAATTAATAACGAAGTACTCAACTAGATCCGAAGTTAACCCTCTTAATTAAAGATTGGTCATTATAAAATTTGTAGCAAACATCCAGCTCCATTTCCACTTTGTAGATGGGGTAGACAACGCTACCAAATGCAAGGGTTGAAATCTTTTAAAAGAAGCGAGCAATTTCCTTGAAAACAATGAGCCCATGAAGATAAGGTTGAGTCCTTACACAACTTCAAGAAGAGAGGAGTCCATTTCAATATATCTCTTAAATATGCCGAGAAGTTGAAATAGAGAGCAGAGCAAGGGAAATTAGAATAGAATTTTGGGACTGGAGTTAAAATAGAATTTTGGGAATGAAGTTGTGCACCCATATGAGGCATTCCTCTTTCATTCCATTCAATTACCAGCAACATAGGATAGAGATGAGCTATGGAAAATCGCCAACAGTGAGATGAGAGGCAAACAACAGTAATCGTCCTTTATGATGATCTTGCCTAAGAAGATTCCAACGACTTGCAAACTGATATGGGAAATCAATACAATATAGATAATCCAGACTATGAATTTGTAAAATTATATTATGAAAGACTTGGTCATTTCTTTAATAGCATGTTTGGCAATAATCCTCGCTGTGGATTTGGGACTTTGGGTGCAAGTATGACTAGAAAGGGCAGATAATGTAGAGCCCAATTGATGCAAAATTATCTCATATAACATTATAAAGAGCATCTCATCCACAAGGGACAAATGGGTCAAGTCAACAAACCTAAAATTTAAAGGTCTTAACATAAAAGGCCATTTAACATAGAAAATACATTCTAACATAGAAGCCATCAACTCTCATAAATCACATTCACAGTCACCAATTTTCTTCATTTTAAATCATCCTAATTGAATTTACACAACTCATAACAACATAGATGCCATAAAAATTTGCATAACTCATTATCATAGAGCATCATCCTCCATCATAAACATTATAAAAAACACTTAGAGAAAATCCATCCTAGACATTAACATATCCCAAAGCCACACCCAAAAAAACAATCATGTGCAACAATCCTCTCAACCAAAGAATGCATGCCATAATTTCGCATTAAACCAACCATCATTTCATGGCGAGAATTCCAAACAAATGAAAATCTAATGTCTAATTTTTGTTGCCTTAACTAAAAGTACATTTTGAACATGCATTCTAGTTGCAAGTTTATTAGATTTTCAAGGATTATGTTCTCTCTTTACCAAAAAAAAAAAGAAAAGAAGAGGATTATGTTCTCTAGTAGACTATCTCTTCTTCAAAATAGTAATTTACTTGAATTCCATTATTTGTTACTGAAAACAGGTAAAAGAGCAGAGGTGGGATCATACTTTATACAAGGTTCATTTGGCTCCGCAGACAACAGACTCCATTAGTTCAATATAACTCACACTGCATTAGTTCAATATAACTCAATTAGTTTCGCAGAAACTTATTAGATTTTATTTGGTTGTGGTTAGATATGAGGCTTCACACAACCACTTAGAATGTGCATAATTCCATCTTTTTTTAATCATTTCTTCTCTTAATTGGTGGAATAGAAGTTGGGGTACATACAAATTTGTGGTTTATTGCTTACTTTCTTCCTTAATTGTAGATTGAAGTAAGTCTATGGATGATGTATCCATGAAACTGGTTGTATATCTTGTCCTTTTCAATGAAATTTATGTTGGCCATGAGAGAGAGAGAGAGAGAGAGAGAGAGAGAGAGAGTAAAATAAGGTCAGCCCAAATTGATAGAATTTTTGTACTCCCATTCTTATTGAGTGCAATTCAGCCCACCTTTGATCAAAGCAACCCTATTGGTTGTTGAGACGTTAAACCCTTGAACAAAAATTTGGAGTAATCAAATTAATGTGTGGATGAAGATAATATTTTTTCTTCCACTCAATTATGCTTTGGTGTTTTTTTCCTTCCTAGTTTTCCAAAGGAATCATGCTATTTTGGCTATAAGGCTAACATGTAACCATTGATGGTGAAATATTTTAACATGATCATGTACATATGAATCGAGACCAATCATTTTCTAAGGTGGCAAGACAATTGTGTGAATAGAAAAACTCAAAGTCACTTAAATCACCATTCAATTAAAGAACATATTAGAAAACTAACATCAAAAGCTGCTATGTTTTGCAATGTAGAGAATAATGCTCAATTAATGACTTTGCTCGATCCTTTTTCCATATATATATGCATAAATGAACTGAGTTATTTGGTTTTAGTTCCTGGAAGTTGGCCAAATGAGCAAATTTATCCTGATCTGAGTAAATGTCCTGTTTTCTTAAAACTTTTCTTTAATTGTGATTCCTTTTTTTGTAATATGAGAGCTATCAACTGCCTATGACACACATATCACGTCTCAAAACTGCTACAG